>OX422144.1:101061376-101425497 GCA_949129095.1 Volucella bombylans
AGTGGCAATCCTTTGGATTTTGACCTACTAGTATTTTCCGGGATGAAATCGAACTTTGTCCTATGGTATATTTACTTTATTTTAAAATCTATTCAAGACGCTTGAAAATGATGATTTTGGCTTTTAGTTCGAGTTGCAGTCCTTATATGATCCATCTGTATGCAATGTTCTTGTATGTTTGACAGTTTCGATCAGGTCCTGGTGAAGTTTTCGGAAAAATTGATATGGAGTGCTTTCTTTACTGTAGATTGAGAGGCTGGTGTCGATAGGGAACAAGTGTCTTTTCTATGGAGGAGGAGAGCTGAGGATTTGTGGTATTTCTAAAGGAATGTAGCATGCGACTCAATGAGCGGTAAGATTTTGCTTAAGGAAGAGATCGAAGATTTTCTGTTTTGTTTGTTTTTTCCTACGTAGACTATTTGCGAAGATGTGTGAAGTGGATGGATCGTATCTGTCAGAGCATTGCTTATTAAATTAACTGCTATTCTTTGTCCCAATCTGTTAATCGATTTGTAACCGGCTTCTATTCTAAGTGTCTCAATTAGTGTTGTTCTTAGTGCACCTGTAGTAGCATTCAGTTCATTCCAATGTAGCATTCCAATGCTCTCCAAGTTTTTCTTTATTGTCCAAATAAAGTGCGTCAGTCCATGCTGGAGGGTGCCTTTGACAAAAGTTTTTATTATTTTGAGAGCAGTTTCTAAATGTGGTCCTTTTCGACGGGAATATATCAATTTCAGAGCGTTTTTTTTTATTTTTCAGTTGTTTGATAGAATTTTTTTGTATGAAGATCCCATTTTAGATTAGCACTGAAAAGAACTAAAAATATTCTTTTTTGATTGCGACTGTTGTGTTACGAAGATCAAGAGGACTCGCCAAACATTTCTTTTTCCGACAAAGGCCTCTATTTTCGAGGGTGGAACAATCGCACCAGTTTTTTGAACTCAAGAATAAATTGTAGTGTCCGCAGATTTTAAAAGATCGTTAACCTTTGATGGATATCCAGAAGCTAAAATGAACATGCTGTCTACATAGACGCCAACGAAGTCTAGACCGTGTTTTGGTTGGACAAGCTCCGTTAGGAGTGCATCTATTTAGGCATTGCAGAGGTATACGGACAGGGGAGATCCTTGTGGTATTCTAGTTTGAAGTTTTAACTTTATTAACTTCTATGCGAAAAGTTAACCTTTAGAATTAGCTCTGGATTCTATTCATGTAACTGTTCAATGTCTGCAAGATGAGAGATTATCTGCTGATTTATGTTCCATGCTCCTACTAACCATGTTCACTAGTCATGGATATCTATGCGAAGGATAAGTCGAAGAATAGACTCTCAAATATTAAAAGAATCATAATGCATGAGGGCGCTGAAAGAGGAAATAAACTTCCATAAGGCTTAACATTGGTCCTAATACACCTTACAATTTCACTCTATTTAAGTGTTTTGGTTTTCTTTAGATGCTCCCTACTTTTTGAATAGGGATTCTCTGAAATCTCGCTTGCCATCTTTTGAAATATGTTATATTTCTGTTCCAGATTGTTTAGCATTTAACCATCGAAAGGTTGGCGGTCGGCTAAATCGGCTAATTGACTCCATAATATTGCCGTGAATGTGAGATAGCAAAATGCCAAAAGTGAAAAATAATAATGAGCATGTACGCCAATCGGTAAGTCAAGACTGCAATTGATCGATTTCGTGCCGTTCTCAAGTGCTGGGCATGTCTCGAACGTCCTTATGGCGTATTTTCCGAAAAGACTTGGATATACGTCCTTCATATTAACCCAGGATCTAAAGTCAAATAACCATCGTACTTGTTAGACTTTAGCTGATGATATCCAATTTTTTGGAGATAAATGGATTGGCAGACAATCGACATATTGAAGATAAAGTTCGGTGAAAGCCTTATCACCTTTAGACTCTTTTCTTTGCGACTACAATTTTGTAGTCTTTGATCTAGACGAACAAGACAGAGGCGAACATTTGAGGCGAAATTGCCTGTATATCGGCCGAATGTCCAGAAGGACATTTGAGTGATGTCAAATTTAATAATTAATGGAGTCAATTATATATTTCAATTCAAAGTAAAAATTTCATTGATATTGTAATCACACATCTTTTTGTTAAAAAAAGAAAAAAGCACTCATGTAATGAAAAACTCTGTATTATCCGTCTATCAGGCTACACGAAGAAGTATCATTTTCCCATTTTCCGGTTTTAGATAAACATCCTGTCAAAGCAGGTAGGTAGGTAAGAGTGGCTGTTGGAAAGACAAACCCACTTAGGACTATTGGCCCATTGTGTTGCCACGTTGATCTATGATCTTTTTACTCATGGAACCAGTTTGAGCTTATTATGAAGCGTAGGAGACTGTTTACGTCTATATTTTTTAGATCGTTTAGGTCATTGTTGAAGAAAGCTCCTAAGTGAAGTTTCTTCTCTGGGCGAGAACTGAATATGTACTGAGTAGGTGGAGGATTGTCTTCTCCTCCTCTTCGTCCACGCAGCGTTTGTAAAAACGCCAAGGCTTCTTGCATGCTTGCCTATGAGCCCGCGTCCAGTGATGACATCGGCGCTGATATGTTTCCTGTTTATTGTAGAAAGATCAGCCTTGGCAAGATCTGTTCGTTCGATAAACATGTTGGTCTAACAGTCCACCTTAGGTCTGTTCTTTTATTGGTATCCACCTTTAATATTAATTTGTACGTAGCGATTGGTATACCTATACTACCCTTTTCCGGTAGAATAGGTAGAGTGGATCTAATTTTGGCGAGTTCGTCGGCCCTACAGTTCCTAAAAATGTCTCTGTGGCCCGGGACCCAACAAAAGTGAAGGTTGAACTGCTCTGCCATCTTTATAAGACATGATTAAGGGCGGTTTTAGAATTTAATGAGACTGAGTCCAGGGACCAGGGACTATCCGAAAAGATGCCGATATATTCATCTGTGTAGAAGTGGATTGACTTGTCCTCCATGAAAGCATCTTCCTTTCAGAAGGAGCTAATTGGGAAGCTGACATGGAATTCTTTCTCAAACCAAAGTTCAAGTATGGTGTAATATATTAAGAATATTAGCGTGGCCAAATTTGTCCATTGTTTAGTCGCTTTAAGACGAATAGCTGCAGTCGCAGCTGCTTGCCTGCTGAAGATATCGAGGGGTGTCAAATGAAACAGAATGTCTAATGCCGCAGAGCGAGTAGACCGTAGGGCTCCGCTTATGCATAGACATGTTGCTCTTTGGACTCTGCATAGTTTGCTGCAGTTGACTGCATTGTCTAAAGTCATCCACCAGACAACAACCCCGTAGGTGAGTATCGGTCCTATGACCCAGATGTGTAGCCAGTGAATTATGCAAGGTTGAAGGCCAAATTTGTTCCCAATAACTTTTTTGCAATAGAATAAAGCTACTGTAGATTTATTGACACTTTTTGAATGTTAGGTTTCCAGTTTATTTTCCTGTCATAAATGAGACCCAGATATTTTTCTGTATCGGAAAAGACTAAACTGGTACCATTTATAGACCATCACTCGTCTATAATTGGAATTTTATATTTCCTGGAAAAGAGGACAAGATCGGTTTTATGGGGGTTTACTAACAATACACAGCGATCTGCCCAGCGGGTTAATTTATTGGGATTTACTTGAAGGAGTTCTTTAATGGTATTGAGATGCTTACCCGAGACGGCTAAAGCAACGTCATCCGCATAGGCAATCACACTGCTACCCCCCGCTTCCAGGTATATTAGCAGTGCATTAACTACTAAGTTCCAGAGAAGGGGAGAGAGGACACCTCTGCTGACACATCTTTTAGCAGAAGCCCACCCAGTTTGGAGTTGATTATACTGCTATTTAGCATAAGACTAATCAACCCCCAAAAGTTAGTCGTCTACCTGCAGAGTTGACAGAGCAGTCTTGATTGCGGATGTGTTGACATGGTTAAAGGCACCCTGTATGTCCAGGAAAGCGACCATTGTGTACTCTAACTTTCCCTTACAGTAGGCATGTTAAGCCGTTGACAAAAGTCTTGGATCAATTTTAGATCGTATATGGATATCAATCAGTCGTTCTTGAGTTTTCAGAAGGAAAGATGATAGATTTATAGATCTGAGGTCCTTTGACTTTGAAAAAATCGAGAGATCTGACACCGTGTTACGACCAGTCAAGTGCTGTGATCGCAAATCTTTACTTTTCTTCGATTTTATTTTTTTTTCACGTAACCCTGAGTAACTGTTCTCTAAACTACGGTCCAAAATTGAAACATGACTATATCGGTTTTAACTAAAATATTCCTTTTTTGTATATCCATGTATATGAAAATCATTAATCACCCAACTTGAACTTACTGTACTGACAAAAAAATATACTATGCCATTTTGGCAAGTAACTTTAAAAGATGACGTATTTAGTCGGGATTCCAAAATGGTATGACACTTGCTAGACTAACGCTTAATTGAGGACAAAACAAATATTTTATTAAAGAAACCCGATTCATAGTTAATTCTTTTTAATAAGTTAAAATGAATACCAAGTGTGAGCGAGATAGACAGTGACGCCGTGATTGAGATGGATAAACAGCCATTTCGACTAGTGTGAGTGAAACAGATATAGATGCCACCATTGATAAGTAGTGACGCATAGGCACATCGTGCAATGCTGCCGTACGTTACGCTCCTTCGCTTACAGCGCATTATTCTGTATTCGTGTTGATTTCGTGCTTACAATTTTGGCTTTCTTTATTGGACTTCATTGCATTGCGACTATCATTTGCTATCTGACCGTTTCTGTCGAACCTGGATTTCTTCTGGACTAGTCTTAATCGTTGATCCTGTGATTGTGTAGTGTGAATGCCATCATGCATCTCGATACACTGCTCATTTATGGGAATGCAGGTATAACGCTAGTGCTGCAGCCAGACTTTATCATGAGAAATACCCAAATGCTAAGCGTCATCCGGATCATCGAGTGTTTGTAAATGTGCACCGGTCATTCTCAGAGGGTCGCTTTCCAAATCGAATGGTTAGTGAGGGAAGACCCTAGTACCTCAGTACGGGCAATTGAAGAAACCCAAAAGTACAGCACACCGAATTCTAAGGAAAAACCAGCTCCACCCGTACCATGTACAGCGAGCCCAAAGTCTACTACCCCGAGATTATCCAGAAAGAGTCCAATTTTGTCAAACAATGGTGCAGAGGTTCAGAGAAGATCCGAGATTCTTCGAAAAAATTCTATGGTCGGACGAATCAACATTTAAAAGGGACGGTTACATGAACCTCCACAATTTGTACGAGTGGCACGTGGAAAATCCACATTTGATGCGGGAAGATAGATCAGAGTACCGTTTTAAAGTAAACATGTGGACGGGAATTTTGAATGTTAGAATTATTGGTCCATTCGAGCTGCCGCAGAATTTGAATGAGGAAATTTATTTAGATTTTATGGAGAACTACTTACCAAATTTATTGGAAGACGTGCCACTTAATATTTATGCATGCATGTGGTATCAACAAGATGGCTGCCCAGCGCATTATGCTCGCACAGTACGAGAGTTTCTCGATCGGGAATACTCCAACAGGTGGATAGGGCGGTCTGGTACAATTTAGTGGTTCACCTGATTTAAATCCACTCGATTTTTTTTACTGGGGAGCAGTAGCAGAAAAAATTTATTCTAAGCCAAAAAATTGCAGAAGCCGTTGAAGACATCAACTCCAGAAGATATGCCCGTCTTATTACCAGAACATTTGTAAGAAGATGTAGAGCTTGCATTGCCGCTGGAGGCAAACAGTTTGAACGTTTGTTGTAAGATGCAAAATCGGTAAATGGCGTTTAGTCGCGCAACAAACAACAGTTGTATAAAGCAATCCTGAGAGTTTATATCAAGAGAACGTAGTGTTCTGTGTATTCTGTGATGGGAAAAAAACGAAATGAAATGACAACGCTGGCATCTCTATTATTACTTATTACTCGTAAAAAGAATTAACTATGAATCGGGTTTCTTTATCAAAATATTTTTTTTTGTCCACAATTAAGCGTTAGTCTAGCAAGTGCCATACCATTTTGGAATCCAGACTAAATACGTCATCTTTTAAAGTTACTTGCCAAAATGGAATAGTACATTTTTTTGTCAGTACAGTAAGTTCAAGTTGAGTGATTAATGATTTTCAGATACATGGATGTACAAAAAAGGAATATTTTAGTTAAAACCGATATACTCGTTGTTATGTTTCAATTTTGGACCGTAATTTACAGAAGAGTTACTCAGGGTTACGTGACAAAACAAAAATAAAGATTTGCGGTCACAGAACTTGACTGATCGTCACAGGGTGTCAGCTTTCTCGATTTTTTTTGAATGCCAATAAATTTAAAAGTACATGACTTAGATTTAGACACCACTTGACCTATTACCCGTTTCCGGCTTGACGTTGATTTTTGGGACACCGTGTATATTTTTCGAGGAGGTAGTTTTTTCAGAAATAATAAGTATGCTTTGCAACGATATTTTAGAACTGATAATATGAGGTAAAGAAACAAAACAGGTTCTTCTTTTTGATTCTCAGTTTTCAATATACCCTGATTTGTTTGAACACAGCCGAAAATACGTGTTTATGTTATAATCGATTTTGTTTTACTATTGGGAGGAGGTTTATAAATTGTTTAAAGACCAACAATATTTTTGGAGTTGAGATTAAACTACATCAATTTAAGTTAAGGGCTGTTGGGTGAAGGTTTCATGATTACATGAAAAGAAGTGACGTTGCTACCGACGTGACGTTGGTTTCACAGCATTAATTTATATTATAATTTAGAAGTAAACATTTAAGAACCAGATATCAGAAATTGTTTTAATAGTTACTTGATGTCGATCCATTAAATTGATCACAAAGTATTTTTTTTTTAGATTTTCATACTTCAACTTTGTTGAACAAAGTTCAGTAACCCATTTCTCAAAGAATTTTATCTATAAATAAGAATAAATAAAGGAAGCACAAAATGTCGCGCCCTGATAAGATTGTATTCTTCAATGCAATACTTCTACTGGGGCAACAAAACTATTAAAAAAAAAACATATAATAAAAGAATTGTTGACCAACATGGTATTGGTTTTCGAAACTTACGTCGCTTACAAAGTATGAAATCAAGTGATTGATAACGTAACGACAGCATTGATCTTTTATGGCCTATTCTGTAATGTTCATAACTTTGGAGTGTGTTTTTTTTTTTATTAAAAATATGCCTACCCTGCCACTTTGCAGTTTGAGTTCAGTCTTAATTGCATGACAACTTTTGATTCTATCATCTACAATATTTTTACGTTTAGATACTCGTACATCGGTCAATCGATCGATTATTTTTGGAAAACTACATTTTGTTGTCGATTGCCTAATAGACACATAAATCGGACACCACGTTTAAATTACGTAATATTTAGAACTTAGCTCGAAAGAGCTCTTTGGACTCTATAAGACTCTTATAACGATTGGGATGTTATAAAATGTTGTTATTCGTTGAGTTGTTATCGCATGAAAATTGCAGCATTGCAAACTGAATGAGTAAGAATGCGTTGGGAGGTCATGATATTCGTTATGACATTTAGTGTTGTTATTGAATTTAAAAGCCAGGTTCAATGAGGAACTTTAAGCAAGTTTTGTTTTTTCTTGTTATTGGAAGCATCCTCCAAAAAATCCTTCAGAGATAATCCAATAATTGCTGGTGTGGCGGGTTCTATTGAACCTGGTTCAAGAAAACAGTTTCCCGATTAGACACCATTTAGAGATTATAAAAACAGCTTGCTTTCCTCATGAAAATACATTTGAGCAATGAATAGTAATTTCTAATCTGAGAACAAGGTTTGGAATGTTTTGTTTATTATACATAATTATCTTTTTAGCTGCTTCTAATTTACAACTTGTTAATCTTATGAAGAGGTAATAAAATGGTTAGAAAATTAGCTAAATAAATATTGCCGTGGGTTATAATTGTACTACCTGAATCACCTTAAGGAAGATATCTTGTACGGGTATTGCGATGATAGTTTGCTTTGCTTGTAAACTTTAAGTATGGCCATTGTAAAGCAGATCCACCCTGCATATATGAAAATCATAAAAATATTAAAATTAGCTACTCGAAGATATGAATGGGCTTATTTAATTTATAGCATTTGATCTGCGGACCTCAAGTCAAAATAAAACACTTCACAAAGTAATTCGTAGATCTTAATTGGCTGATGGTGTTGACTTTTTATTTTAATATATAAATACATTATATAAATAGTATTGCTTTGGAATAACTAATTTTAAATTGGTTGTAATTGTTAGATTATTTTATATATACAAACAATTTAAACATTTATTTCTTTGTACAAATAAAATAATTTTTGTTGGTTTTGTTGTTTAAAATACTTGCTACTGAAAGGCATTATTTGCTGTAAGTCTAAGCTTTTTATAATTTTTAAAGTATGACAGTAGCAGAGTGCTATGTTGGTTAAGGGATTGACCGAACAGGAGAGTTTTGCATCCGGCACACTTGGATCAATGTAGATTCATTGTGGTGCTCCAGCGGTTTCAACTACTAGAAGAGACATGTTTATGCGATTTTAGATTTTGGACCATTTAAAGGCGTTTACGAATTCTTGCAAATCATTTTCGGATATCGCAGTTTAAGGCTCTTGATACATACTACAATAGTTTGATCATAAAAATTGAAATAATAGTGTACTTGCCGCCGCAGTCTTCATATCATTTACGTGCATACATGTAAGATACCAATCTGGAACCGTCGTCGTCGTCGGACGTACTTATTTCAAGTGTCGTGGAGTGCGCGCTTTTTAGTCTATCTATATAGTACGACAGTCAGATTACTTAACTAATCTCTATAACAAAATTCAGTGTTTAGTTTGTGAACAAAAGATTAGTCGGAGTGATTTATCTAAAATTGCCTGTGGCAACTGCAATTGCATATTTCATTGTGCATGCGCGAACATTAGTCCAAATGACATGGAATATATGACCACAAGCAATATTAAATATCGTTGTAACAAGTGTCTCTCTCTGCGCCCGAAAATCGCTACAACTTCAATCAGTAGCCCCATCCAATGCTGCAGATGTACCAGCACCAGTTCTACAGCATCAACAGCAGTCTAGTGAAGAGCAAGTTCATCTAAGTCAGTCAACAACAACGAATACTCTGCGTGAGCAGCGGGAGAGTCCAATAATTTCCCTCCAATGTAATCTCACAAGAGAACGAGGTCACTCGCAACCGTGTAGCAGCACAATCACACTTGAACAGCTATATGAAGAGATTTTAAGTCTGAAGAAAATCAACAGTGAATTTCTAGGCACTGTCCAGCAGTTGAAGGAGGAAAATGTGTCTCTGAGATTGAAGGTCAACGAACTCGAAAGCAGATTGAATTGGTGGGAACAGAAACAAGTGGAAAACGTCATCGAAATTGTTTGTATACCGGAGGTAAACAACAATAATGCAGAAGAGTGTGCTCAAAAGATCTTTTGCGAAGCATTGAACATCTCTGTATCCTCGGAAGACATCAAAAAATATTACGTGAAAAATTTTGCGAAAAAGAGCAAGACAAGAAATATTCTGTGCATTCACCTGTCGTCATCTGATATTAAGGAAAAAATTGTGAGAGGCAAAAAAGCCGGAAAGAAAATCCTAAATGCAACATTATTCGGTGGCAGTATTAAAAACAGCTCCAGTATTTATATCAACGATTGCATGACGAAGTATAATCTTAGTCTTTTTACGGCAGCTAAAAAGTTAAAGGTAGAGAACAAATATAAATACCTATGGTTTAGGAATTCTCATATTTTGTTGAGGAAAGTCGATGGAGGAAAGGTTGTTGTTATAAGATCATTTGATGATTTATCCTTAATTAAAGACAAATAAATTTGTTTTCTAATATCAACGTAAATCCTGATCTTTTTAATAACAACATTTCCTCAAATTCCATAACTACTCGTAGATGTAATGATAGCATTTTTCATGACAATTTGAATAAAGAATCTTTTTTCGTAATACACCAAAATATCAGAAGTCTTCGCCGAAATTTCGATGTATTACTAGTAGTTAGCAATCTTGAAGCCTTTAAAAATCTTCCTCAAATTATCTTTGTATCCGAAATTTGGATTTACTCTTGTGAGTAATTCCTGGTTATTCCTGGCTATAATTTTTATGCTAATGCAAACGATTCGTATGCTGTAGGTGGAGTGGGTGCATTTGTGATTGTGATTTGTATGATTGTGATATAAAGCGTTACAGTTTGTCGAGTGCTGACGTCATAAAAATATCTTTTTCCATATGCAATGAATATAGATTTAATTCACAGTCATTTAATGTGTTTCTTGAAGAATTCTCGTATTTTCTATTCAATGTGAAAGCAGCTAATCTAATTATTTTAGGGGACTTTAACCTGGACTTGCTAAACTCATGTCATTCCTTGGATCGTTACCTATCGCCGAACATGGATTTACCTCTTTTCTTAATGAATGCACAAGACCAATTGCTGGCACCTGTCTTGATCACGTTTTTTGTCGTTTCTCGAAAAATTCAGTCTAATCAATGTGCTGCTGTTAATTTTGACCTTAAAATTTCTGATCACTCTATGACCGGTATTTTGATTCCTATCTTTGAAAAGAAGAGCAATGTAAAACATCCATTGACTAGTGTGACAAAGATTAACTTTGTTCGCCTTAATAGTGTATTGCGCCGCATTAATTGTGATGAGGTGTATGCTGAGGAAAATGCTTCTAAGGCTTATGATTCATTTATTAAAATTTTAAAAAACTCCATATCTGCTTCCAGTAAAATCGTTGTACTGAGAAAATCTGAAATAAGGCTAAAGCCCTGGATAACGCCATCTCTTCTTAAAAAAATCAAACTGAAACATAAACTGCTGAAAAAATGTCGTAAACTTCCACTAAACGTGTGTTTAAAAAGACGCTATGATCGCATGTGCCTTCAAATCAACAAGGAAATCCGTTTATGTAGGGAAAGTTACTACCATAACCAAATTAGGATTTCGCACGGAAACCTTAAGAAAGAATGGAAAGTGGTTAACAAAATTATTAATCGAAATATGAGCAAGCATGACACAACTATATCGCTTAGCGATGGTAGTATAGTTACGAGGGGCTTTCAATATATCTTGAGATAAGCTTTTTTAAACCCTCAAAAAAAAAATTTCCCCTTTCTCTGCAAAATACCCATTTATTGCCGACTTGAGTTCCTTATCATCCGAAAATCTTTTTCCACGAAGACATTTTTTCAAATCCGGAAACAGGAAATAATCACTAGGGGCAAGGTCTGGACTATAGGGTGGGTGTTGGATTTCTTCGAAACCACAATCTCGCGCAGCAGCCTTGGAAACTCGCGCCGTGTGAACAGGAGCGTTGTCATGAAGAAGCAACACACCCGCTGCGAGTTTACCCCGTCTATTCTTTTTAATTTCCTCCCGCAAATTATGCAAAGTGGAAGCGTAGGATGTGGCGTTGATGGTTTCACCTTTTTTTTCTACTCAATGAGCAAGATTCCCTTTGAGTCCCAAAAAATTCTGGCCATGAGCTTCCCGGCAGACGGAGTGACTTTGAACTTCTTCGGGGGGTCTGTTCCTTTTTTATGCCACTGCATGGACTCTTGTTTGCTTTCAGGGTCATAGTGGTGGACCCATGTTTCGTCCCCAGTAACAATTCGATCCATAACACCGTCCGCGTTCTCACTACACATCTCCAAAAGCTCTCTACAGCATGCGATTCTCACTTTTTTCTGAGGCGCTGTGAGCATTCGTGGCACCCACCTTGCACTGACCTTTGAAAGGTTAAGATGGTCATGAAGAATGGTGTGAATGGTACCAATTGAAAGCTTGGTGATCTCTGCCATCATTTTCACCTTTATTCGGGCATCCTCAAGAACAAGTTTTTCGACTTATTTGATGCTTTCTCCCGTACAAGCAGTAGCTGGGGCGCCCGAGCGGGGGCCGTCTTCAATGCTCTCTCTGCCTCTCTTGAACTCACTTGACCACTTTTGCACAGTTGATAATGAAGGTGCGGAACCCTGGTAAACAGCCACCATCTCTTCATGAATAGGTTTTTGACTTTTTCCTTGCTTAGTGAGAAATTTAATTACAGCGCGATGCTCAATTTTCACCATCATCGTCTCAGTTGCCATTATGATTCTGTTTAACTAGAGATAAAACGCGAATTAATAATCACATTTATATGAAATTTTACATGAATGCACTAAAATAATAGTATTACTTAATAAATAAGTCAATTTATATATACAACCACAGCTTCACCCCGATACCGAGGATATATTGAACGCCCCTCGTGTCTCGGATCCTATTGCAGTAGCAAACGAATTCAATGAGTTGTTTGCGTCAATCGGGCAATAGTCATCTTCGCCTGATTTTTCTAATATTTGCTATGGTGAACATAGAGATGGTCTTGTGGATAGTTTTCTGCATAGAAACAGTTTTTATTTTGAACCGATTTCGGGTCTTGAGTTATTAAAAACCATAAACTCTTTAAACAACTCAAATTCATATGGGAATGATGGTATTTCAAACCTTGTGCTAAAAAAATATCCCTTAACATAGTTGATATTTTAACACATCTTTTTAATTTAAGTATTGTCACTGGCAATTTTCCTGAAGATTTGAAATATTTGAAAAAATAGTTAAGCGTAGGATTTTTGAAATATCTCGAACATAAAAACTTTTTTAGTTCGAACCAGTTTGGATTCAGATCAGGCCTCTCTACTGAGGATGTTCTCTTAGAATTTTGCTCCTTTATACATAAAGGTTTAGACGATAAAACATTTTGCAGTGGACTTTTTGTAGATATAACCAAGGCATTCGATATGGTTGATCACAACATTCTTTTGAACAAACTATACAATGTGGGTTTCCGTGGTTGTATCTATGATTGGTTCGCTTAATATCTGAAGGACAGAAAACAATTGGTCAAAATAGGAACCAGTTTCAGCAATCCTAAAACTATTAAACTCGGCGTTCCCCAAGGATCAGTTCTTGGTCCAGTTCTGTTTTTGATTTACATCAATTCTATTTTCGAACAACCCTTTGCTGGTAAAGTTACTGCCTTTGCAGATGACTTAGCTATAGCATATAGAGCAGTTAGTCCCTTGAACTTAGTAGCTGATATCAATCATGACGTTCACTTATTAAGAATTTGGTTCGCTGGACACAAACTTTTGGTTAGTAACAAAACTAAACTTATGTTTTATAGCCTGAGCACTGAAATGACCCCGGATGTTAATGTCACATTCCATACATCAAATTGCGGAAGGTATAACCTAATCAGTAATGCGTGTGATACGCTTAATTCTAGGGATTCTTTTGATACGAGCGTTGCTTGTAACACCAATTGCTTTCAAATTGAAAATGTTCATTATTTTAAATATCTTGGTGTAATAATTGACTGAAACTTGAAACTTCAACAGTTAATTGTGCTGCAGAAATGTGCAATAAGAAAAGTCTGTAACTCTTCTCGTCTAGCTCATTCCATGGAGTTATTTAGGCGTATGAAAATTCTCCCGGTGTGACATCTTTTCTATTACAAGGTACTAAAAATTTTCTTTATGAGAGGTGGATACCTGCAAAGTCCAATCTCTGACGCATATACCTTACGAAGCAATTCCCAATCATTTGTTCCAATCCCTGCCTTTCATACTACAAGCTTTAGAAATTCTCACTCCATTGTATCATGCAAGTTATTTAACAAACTCCCTATTGACATACGAATCTTAACAACCCTATCATCTTCTCTGAAAAAGGTAAAATGTTGGCTTCTCGGTTTCGAACACAATAATATTGAAGTTTTGTTGCACTATATTGTATAGTTACCTCTGCTTTTTTTTTTTTTTTTTTTTTCGTCATGAATTTTGCTATTAATGATTAATTCCTGAATTACTTTCTTACTCTTGCCATTAATTACTGTTCAATTGTTTTTATATTTTTGATTAATGATTAAATTTTCTGGATTACTTTCTTTATTCAATTTGTTTTTTATATTTGTATTAAATGTGCTCACCCCACAATGAATTATTAACTTTGAGGTGGCATTGGCTCTATTTTCTCTTTCATAAACTAAAAATGCCTCTAACTTGTTCTCTTTTTTAAGCTAAGATTTGAATAAAAATGTATGTATATATAAGTCATGTTATAAAATGGGAATAAAGAAAAAAAAAATAAAAATATGATAAGTCCGCATCTAGTCCTTAATACTCACGCAGGCTAGTCTTTGAGTAGTTGTGCAAGTGTAGACTTAATAAACCTCAAGGGGTAGTAATAAGTGGATTACTCGTACATTTGATTTTAAGCCCCCATTTCTTATTGAAGAGAGCTAAGAGATAACCCAGAAGTCTCTACGTAGTTTAGTTTACAGATATTCTATTTCTCTTCAGAAATCGATTTGTATGGTACGCCATCAGCAATGCTGGATTCTTTTTTGTCATTAGCTATAATGACTTCGTCATCCGCATAGCCTTCAATTAGAAATATGGAATTTGAAAGTTCGATTAGAATTGTGTGCATTACAGTTGACCCGTAGTAATGGGGACAGGAGAGGAACGTTTGATAGGTTTTGCGGAGACCAAGCATTGTCGAAGTTTGTTTTGTTAAGCATAACAGATATCAATTTGGTAGTTTTGGGTCAAAGTTTTTGGAGTCCGCAGCAGTTTTTATGGATTAAACTGCGTGGTGTTAAGAATGCAAAACATTTTCAGAAAAGTACTTATTCATTTGCTTACTCAGGTAGCACTACTGTCATGCCTTTCTAGTCAGTGGTGCTGTTGATTAGCTGCTTCTTAGGTCGTTTGGTATGGTTTTCCAACTGCGCGCTCCATTTAAGGTCTAGTCTTCTTCTGTTGCCTATTTTTCGGTGATGGATTCGAAGATTTTCTGAGCTGTAACTCTGATGTCCTTTAAACCATGTAAGCCGATGAATTCTAGCTTACCAACTCGAATCATCATTTTTAAATAAAGTCCATGACTCTGCGTCGTAGAGAAATTCTGCGATAGGGAATAAGATAGGGTTCTATTTTGATTGCCCGAGATTGTCTGATTCCTACAAAAAAAACAGCGTAAGCTGGTGAAATTTCTTTTATTAACTACGGAGCCTAGAAATACAAACTCCTTGAATGCATCAAAGTCGATATTGTGTGTCCTTTCTCGTTGACAGCACATACTTCGTACGTCCCTCGGTTAAAAACAGACCCGTCTTCACCGCTTTTGCTTCAATAATTGCAAATGCATCATAAACGCTGTGTTCTGCTGATAATGTCTATTTCATCCGCATAGGGAAGTAGTTATACAGACTTTTGAAAGCTTGTGTCTCTGGTGTTAGCTTGCGATCTCAAAACTGGACATGGCTTCGTATAATTTTTCTCGATATACCCTGTCATTGGCGGCTCTAGAATCGACAAATAGGTAGTGGTTGTCGGCTTGGAATTTGAGGGTATTTCTCATGATCATTTTCATGATCATGATTGTAGACTTACCACGTCTGATGTACAATCAGTTGACTTTCAAAAGGTTTTAGGCGATTACATAGTACGGCAGAGAAGATCTTATAGGCGATGTTGAGGAGACAAATGTCTCCATAGTTGACACAGACCAGAGGGTTTCTTTTCTTATCGGGCATACGATGGTGAAATTACAATTTTAGGCTTTCCACCGAGATGATTACGCTTTCAAAGAAAATACAGCGAGCTATTGTTTTCTTTGTCGAGGTCTTCTCAACCGTGCTGACTAAGTGGTGTAGGACTGTTACCTCAATTAGCTTGGTTTTTAAACTAAACTATGTTTAAGAGGTTTTATATTGAGTAATAGGACGTAGGAGTTGTTTTATCTGAAACTCGCTTAACATTAACCCAGGGCAATGTTTGGCTCTAGGAACGTAATATACCATGTGCTTCGTATTTGCACTTGGCATACAAGTTAAAATATTTCACACGATTTTTGAGCTGCTTACCTTTGCAAATAGAATATCTAACTTTACCAGTACACATATTTATATACGTCTCGATGGTTTATTCAAGCATGTATCCATATCCATAGAGACTGCATGCATAAAATTGTGGAATTTCGAACCTTCGATGCCTAATTTTTTATGTAAACCGACTTGTTAAATATTTGTTGAACAAACTACTCAGATATGTGGGTGACGTTATTTTCCCATGATTTACTAAAAATAAAAAACTGAGACACATAAATGATTGAAATGTTTATACAAAGTCGATTTTTGACTAAGAAACATTGTAAGGCTTTCTTCTTCTTTTTTTTTTTTTTTAAGGAGGATACTCCATCCATTCAGATTATGGATCGTTTTCATAGTGTTTCAAGATGCTTTAGGGGACACAATTTGAATGCCCTCAGGGAAATTCACGTAACCAAGAGGCTTAAAAGACCGTTTCTCGTGGTCTCTTGAGAAGTGGTGGAACATATTTTGGACTGATGAGAGCAAAATTATTCCATATGGTGGAAAGGGATCTCGGCAATATGAAAGGCGCCCACATAATAAATAATAGAATAACACAAAACCATATAACATGGTGGATCTACTCGTACCAGGACTCATACGTAGATAAACTGCAAGATATCATGTTGCTATATACCAAGATTGAAACACTCCTGAAATGGGTCTTCCAGCGGGACAGTGGCCCGAAATGTACCAGCCGGACAATTAAGCAATGTTTTCGGGATAATAAGATTGAGGTGATGTCTGATCTCGATCCTATTGAGAATCTATGAACCGATATTAGAAAAAAACTTTGAGAATGTAAGACTAAGAAATAACAATAAGTTTTGGGTGGCAGTCAAGCAGGCTCGTAGGTCAATACCTTACGATGGATCCCACCACCTTATGGATTCTATGAAATGGGGTTGTAGGACTATGATGAACTACAATACAAGGGAATGCAACGTATAGCCCGCTAACTGAATTTAATTGAAAAACCTACTTTTGTTTTCAAATAACATTGAAACATGCTATTTTAGGTGCACTACTGGTTTTTTACTCGCAGCTACTTATATATGTATATATGTTCTCTCGTCAATAATTTTTTACGGCGATTTAAAGAAAAAAAATTCTTATGGGTGTCAATAACTGTATCGGTTACGCTATCTCCCATTTATCTGAATTTCTTCTGCATTCCTTGTGTGTTAGCTTAATTTTTCATTCTATATGTCGCTCAATATGACATCTTTAGATTGAGAGAGAAAGCTCCTTCTTCAAAGTTTGAGACTTTTTTCCTTTTTGCGGACAAGTTCGATGATCATTGCAAAATCAGCAGATATGTACAACCTAAAGATATTCCACTTCCGCGGATACCCAGATCACGTTTTGCTTTCGCTTCAACTTCTCATATGTCGTCCAAAAATGCAATGCGCATGTTAAAGCCAGATAAACAATTGCGGTGTATAATGTGAAGTTTTCGCGTCATTTAACTTTTGTTAAGTCATGGTCATCGCAAATTCCTTGCGGTAACGACGGAGACGTGACTCCTTCTGGCCGTACTATATTGCTAATTTGGTAATTTATATTTATGTCATCAATAAGCTTTGATTACAGATTACGAATATTAGATATAATAATAACTAAAAAAGTACAATAATTTTAATTGAAAAAAAACAAGCATTCTTTTGAAATGTGAAAATCTACTTATTTTATTAAAGGATTTCAGAGATCTAGAAAATGGCTAATTCTGACCATAGTTTGTTCTATGCCCAATTTGGTAAAAGATGTGGCGATCCCTTAACATCCTCTCCGGAGCATAAATTGGAAACTTATGTATTATAGATGACAGAATAGGACTATTAATACGGGAACACATGACGTCTCTCACAAATATTATATCATGTGCCTGCCTTTTTGCACAGAGTATCGATATACCGATATAAGAAGTTGCAGCTAGCTTCATAAGGAGGCTCAAAATGCCAAAATTTTTTATAAAAAATGTATTTTGTAAACTGCCTCTGCACTCATTTAGTGCGATCCGAGAGGGTCAAGTCTAAACAACGTCGGCTTCTTCAACTATTGACCTGACTATAGCAATAATGAGCGACAAAAAAAACGGGAGCAGAGAAATCTTTCAAGTTTCTTTTACTTAACTCAACTATTGAATTCACATTCTCAACTATGTATTCAACTTGATAAAGAAAAGTTAGTTTTACATCGATGATCACACCAAGAACTTGAACTCTTATTAAGGGCATGAGTTCAATACAATAATTAAACGAATGTAGCATTTGAGATTTTGTGAAAAAGATAGCTATGCATTTTCTAACGTTTAACTTTAATAAAATTACTAATGCACCTATTTGATAAATTGTTAAGATCCCTCTGAATATTTATGCAATCATCTAGACTTTTAACCGCATCATCCGCATACATTAGGCATCATCAATAAAAATAATGAAAAGAAGCGGTCCTAAATAACTCCCTTGGGGAACTCTTGAAGTGCAAGATATTAATCTTAATGATGGCTATCCAGACAGATTTCCTGAGATGTACCAACTAAAACAAATTAAATAAAAAAAAAGCAAATCAAAAACTTTGCTAGAGTCCGTATTGAGGGATTAGATGTTGTCAAACGATCTGAAACAAAACCATGTTGAAATTCAGATGAAGTGATGTGAAAATCATACAATAGATTCAAACAGTTTTGGTATGGCGGAAAGTTTGCAAATATTTCTATATTTTCAATGTCGGTCTTGGAGGCAAATTCAAAGATAGAAACCAGCAATGAGATCTTCCAATCATCGAGGAATAAACACTATAGTAGCGACAAGTTGAATATTATAAGTAAAGGCTTGCAAATAGAGCTGCAACAGTTTCTTAATATTATTACAACATTAGCACCGGGCTTAGGATTCGGTTTGAGGCCATAGATAGTCGACTCAATATCCTGAACCTCAAGAACTAATTGGCGAAAATAAATTTCGGGCAATGAATTTGATTGCGACAGAGAAGGAATAACTGGGGGAGAAAAGACGGATCTAAGAAACTATGAAGATAATTCGACGGAGTCTTGAACGTCATTGTACACTGATTTTTTTTATAAAAAAATTGTTTAGGTTAACCGCTGGAGCAGCTTTTTTGCTTTATAAAATACCAAAATGATTTGGAGTAAAATTTTAGTTGGTTTTCAACATTAGTTATTTAAATGTTATGCAAAAATTTAATTAAGATTATAAATTCTTTACACAGCTTCCTAAAAATGCCTCTATCAGTATTGTTTCTTGATTTTTCGAATCGTTTGTACGCCTTATTTTTTTAGGTTTCTTAAGTGCAGGAGTCGTCTATTGTGCCATGTTGGTTTGCATTTATTTATCCTCATGGTAAATTAATTATAGCTGAAAAGAGATTATACATACCAGTTACGTTAGGTTAGGTTAGGTAAGAGTAGCTGCTTGAAATACCAACCCACTTAGGCCTATCGGCTCATTCTGATGCCACGTTGAACTGTGATCGTCCTACTCTTGGAATCAATTTGAGCTTATGATGAAGCGTTGGAGACTGTTAACGTCTATATTTTCTAGACCGCCTAAGTTATTGTAGAAGAAAGCTCCTAAGTTTGTGAGAGAATTGGACATGTACAAAGTAGGTGGAGGATTGTATCTTCCTCCTCCTCGTTCATGGAGCTTCTGCAGAAATCACTTCTAAGGACGCAAAGCCTTCTTGTATGCTTGCTTATAAGGCAGTGTCCAGTTGTGACACCTATGATGACGTTGAGATGTTTCCTATTTGGAAAGATCAAACTCTTAGAGCAATTCAGATCCAGATTTGGCCAGATCTGTTTGGTCGCTAGACATGTTGATCCAACAGTCCACCTGCGGTTTATTCTTTTGTAAGCATCCAGTTTTAATATTATCAGGGTTTGCACGTAGCGATTGGTATACTGATGATGGTTCAAATCTTGGCGAGTTCGTAGGCCCTACAATTCCCTGGAATGTCTCTGTTCTCCGGCACCCAACATAAGTGAACTGCTCTTCCATCTCCCTAAGAGATGATCGGCAATCAAGCGCGATTCTCGAATTTAATGAGACTAAGTTGGAGGACTTGATAGCGGCCTGACTATCCGAAAAGATGCGGATATCTTTTGCAGATATCAGGTTTTTTTTTCAGCCAGGATAGGACTTCTGGAACGCATTATAGTGATTTATAAGACGGAAGGAAAGGCTTAGATTAATCTTATCTGAGAAAACACCGCCACCAGCCCCATATCAGTTAGACACGGATTTTCAAATCCCGAATCCCAATGGAAAGAATTATGATATTCTCTTAGGCCCGTACAATTACATTTAAGAATTTATTTAAGGAGTTAACTGAACTACAATAGTTTCATCTTTTATGTAAGAATTAAATCTATTTCTCCCATAAATTGTTTCTGGTAAATTGAGTTATTCAGAATTGGAAATGGCGCTTGAGAAACATTTGTTTTGACTTCGATAACATTTAAAGGGTGATTTTTTAAACATTTGGTCTGTTGATTGTCAAAGAAAAACACAACACAAAAAAACAAAAATAGTCTAAAGACGTCAAATTGCACGATCTAGCCGGACAATTCACCGGTCCAAAGCGAGAGGTAAATTGCTCATCGAACTCATTTCTCAATTGGCCCATCGATTCGCGTGCTGTGTGGCATGTAGCGCGGTCTTGCTGGAACCACATATTGACCAGGTTCAGCTCGTGCATTTTGGGCAAAAGGAAGTTCGAAATCATTGAACGATAGCAAAGTTGTTCTCACTGCCATCTTTGAAAAAATATGGGCCAATAATTCCGCCGAACCATAAACCGCATCAAACAGCGTACTTTTCCGTGTGCATTGGCAGCTCTTGTACTGCCTGAGATTGCTCATCGGATCAAATACCCATTCAACCAGAAATGACCTTCGCCGCTGAAGAAAATTTTTGTGGCAGGTCGCTCGGCTTCGGTTCTTGCACGGGCTGTATTTTGTAAGGCTTTAGACCAAGATGCTTGCGTAACAATCCCAATTGGTGTGAATGGTGATGAATGGACAAATCTTTATTAACACTGGCGGATACAGCAGCAATATTTTCAGGATTTGCTCAATAGGTCGATTATGACAACCGTAAAATGGTTGAAGTGCGCGAAAAACATTTTCCACAGAGCACGAATTTTTATAATAAAATTCAATAATTTGTAAACGTTGTTGGGATGTAGGTCTTTCCACGATGAAATGGCAATGCTAACTGAGCATGTTTGACTTTGACACATTTCATGAATCACGTGTGAGCTGTCAAAAATAGAACACTGATAGTGTATTGGCTTCCAAATCGGAAGGTTCGGTGTTCGAATCCCAGCCTCACCCGAAAGACTTTTTCAGGCAACTTAATTCACGTAAGACGACGGTTGCCTATAATACAACAAGTGCAATTACACTAATAATTTAGTCTCCCCATTAAATGTTGGATGCCACCGATGGAGCGAAATAACCATTGAGCTCAAAAATCTTTCTTTCTCTCTTTGTCCCATTTTCCTAAAAACTTAACACGTATTTTAAATGTAATTATACCCACTTGAGTGTTAAGTTCTTTAAAAAAAAAAAAAAAACCGAACAGCAAAAAAATCACCCTTTATAAAAGCAAGATCTAATAATCTGTGTTGCGAGTTTACAATCGAACTAAATTGATATAAATTAATGGAAAACATGGAATCAATTAGAGCTATTTCGTAATCTTTTTTAACATTATGTGGAAAAGGCATTTTTCCCTCTTCACACCATGCCTGTTACAATCACCATGCGCACATAAGATATTTGAATCGAAATAATACTGGCTTACAAATTCGAAATTCCCGATTCATTTTACATAAGTGTACAATTTACTACCTGTTGGCATATATGTGTACTTCCGACATCAATTGAGAAGCAGATTTGGTCAGCATCCGAATACGGCAATGGAATTTCTTTGCACTGCAGCAAGTACTCCATCCTCACAATCTTCAACGGATTTACAACGATTATGATGGAAAACATCTTATACAGTGTCGTCGAAGATTTCAGTAGACAGGATATCTTTGCAAATCCATGTTTCCGTAATTATAGTTACATCATAATCTTTGTGTACTAGACATTATAAACAGCATCAAAGGTGTCCGTTCTGCATCCGCTCGCATTGTGGTAATATACTTTTAAATATTGTTGATGCATATCACCACCATTAGCATTAACAGGGCTTAGTTTTTGTGCTGGGTTGTGAATAAAGGATCGAATTTTCACTTCATTCGGCCAAAAGTTCCCATCATAAACATAATAATATTGCGCTTTCGATTGTTTAGAGTTATCATTTATCAACCCTGGACGACTTAATTGAGGGCGTTTTTGAGTTCTATCAGCTTCAAGTAGGATACGAGGCAATGGTTCGTTAAAATCATATGCCGTTCGGTGGTTATTTGGACGAAAAAGAGGAACAAACCTTAAATTACCTGGGTTGGTATTAAAAAAAATCAGTCGATGTTGCCGGCTAAGAGCTGGTGTAGAAAGAGAATGTCCGCTAATTCGCGACGTTTTTCCAGAGATAGAAGACCAACAATTTGGGTCGGTCAATTTAATTTTAATTTAATTTAATTTTGGTGGAGGCGAATGCCCCCATTTATTCGGCTTAATTCAAGCTATAACTTAAAAATTAAACTTAAACTAAAACTTAAAACTAAGGTTGGTTGGAGTGGTGAAGTAGAACGGATTTGAGGTAGGAAGTGGTGCGGTGGAAGTCAAAGACGGTAGAGTTTTAGTTGATTTGACGTAGCATACGGGAGATTGGTTCGTTCGCGCCATAGGAGGTGTGGTGGGTTGGTAGATAGAAAAGTCGAGGGGTATGTAGATTACGAGGGTTAGTGTTGAGGAAAATGGAGTTTTGAAGGGACGCGTATTCAACGTGACCTGAAAGGAGTCGATGAATGAAGAGAAAGTCTGCAGCATCTCTGCGATCGTCAAGGGTGTTTAAGTTGATAAGGTTGAGACGGTTTTGATAGGGGGCAGATTAAAAGGATCGTCCCAGGGCATACCTCGGAGAGCAAATCGAACAAAACGGCGCTGAATGCTTTCAATTCTCGAGATATGAACACGATGATATGGGGATAATACTTGACTGGCGTACTCTAGGAGGGGGCGAACAAAGGTAATATAGAGGGACCTGGTCACGTATGGGTTGGTGAATTCTTTGGACCACCGTTTTACAAAACCTAGTGCAGAGTTGGCTTTGAGGATTATCTCATCCATATGTAAATGGAAGTTAAGCTCGCTATCACACAAAATGCAGAGGTCGCGAAGAGATTGTACGGAGGAGATAGGTTGGTTATGGAGAAGATGGAGTCGGGGAGGAGATTGGTTCCGCTTATGTGAGAAGGTGATGGATTGGGATTTGGCGATATTAAGTTCCAAACATTTTTGAGGCACCAGATCGAAAAACTATCAAGATCTTGTTGAAGGAGGAACGAGTCATGGGGAGAGGAAATGGTTTTGAAAAATTTGGTATCGTCGGCGTAAAGGGAGACAGACGAGTGTTTGATGATCATATCGAGATCATTTATGGTTAATATAAAAAGAAGGGGACCGAGATGGCTGCCTTGTGGAACTCCAGAGGTGGCCAAAAATGGAGCGGAGTGGGCTGACCTAAAACGAACACTGTAAAAACGGTTTTCGAGGTAAGAGGATATCCGTTTCAACAGTATGGGTTCAAAGCCGAGGGCAGACAATTGCTAAAATCGGTTGCAACTACATCGACTTCATTGCTATTCTCTAGGGCAGAGAGGGCAAATGATACGAATTCAATGAGATTTGTGGTGGTTGACCTAGCCTTTAGGAAGCCATGTTGTCTAGGGGAAATGAGTGATTTGCATTGGAAGCTTAGAGCTTCATACAAAATACTTTCGAACAGTTTGGGTATATGGGAGAGTTTAGCGATGGGACGATAGTTGGTTATTTCATTCTTTGATCCTTTTTTGTGGATCGGGGTTAAGAAGGAGGTTTTTCAAGCCCGATTAAATTCTCCTTGTGATAGGGATAGACGGAAGAGATTAGAAAATGCAAGGAATATATTCGATATAAGACGGGTCCAAAATATTAGAGAGAAGTGGGCCATTGGAGAAGTTCAGTAGGTAACTAAAATATGATGGATCTGGTACAAAGGGTCGTTGGTGAAGGATTGTTTAAAAATATGGCAAATAGGTTGGCAATGGTGAGTGGATCGGTTGATGACCTGTTGTTGAAAGAGAGGGAAGGAGGGTAGCCATCGGACTTTCTTTTGTAGTTAACAAATTGGAAAAAGGACTTAGGGTGGTTTATAAGGTTGACTTGCGCATTGTTAAGGTAGCGCTGGTAAAGGGAATCGTAAAGTTCGGTGAAATGAAGATAAGCACCAAGATAGTTGGAATAGTCGGTAAAGGATCTGGTACGCAGGAAAACGGCCCATAACTTATTTCTCTTATTTCGTAAGGAACGAAGATTGCGATTATAGCAGGGAGGACTAGTAGATGATGTTTTAAGTCGGGAAAACGGAACGTAAAGGGAAAAATAATTAAATATTTCTTTATAAAAAATGGATAAGACATCATTTATACTTAGGTTAAGGGAGGCACGTTATGGATGAAAAAATTTGTCGTGGTCGGCTCGGCTTCAATGTAGGTGTGATACTCGTTTAGAGTGAACTTAGTTGCCGAATGCAGCAAGGTCGTCTGCTACCTTCTGAGGGGACATGTTAAAAATCTCGTGGTACCTGACATAAAGGTTCCTGAGACTGATAGGGTCGGTAGGGAGGCCTTCCTGCTGGATGGAAACCATGACGCTGGTTGTGGTTTTCCCTTCGTAGCAGACCGAGTCCGATTTGTCATGTAGATAGGCGAATGTTTTCATATATCTTTCTTTCTTTGAGCCTAGAGAGAGCATATCGGACTTTCTGTAGAGCCATTGGTTTGCTGTGTTAGTTTCACAGTGGGTGGAAAAAGGGGACCAAGAATAGGAGCATTGGAGGAGGGAGATAGAGATAAATGATTCGATATGAAGGTGGACGAGGGATGAGATGTGGGGTTTAGGGTATGGGAGTTAATGAAATTAGGGTACCTAGCTCCAGTTTTAAGGTCGATGTTGGGAATTGAGTTGCTAGCTGGGTTTGGTGGCGTAGAAGGTTGAGAAGGAATAATATGGGTGGTTGGGGTTAAGTTGAAAGAGACGCGTTGATGCGGGGGCTTCGGTAGAACGGGGGGATTGTTTTTTTTTTTTTTTGTTTTTGTTTTGTTTTTGTTTTGTTTTGGGGTCAAAACTGGCACAGTTGAGTTTGAGGAATCGGCAGACAAAACTAGCTCGACGAACAACGACGGTAGATATACTGATATACTCAGTGGGGGCTTTGAAAAAAAGTTTAAAATAATAACTGAACTCGGTATACGGGAGAAAAAGAAAAACACGTCTGCACAGGTTGATAATTGCAATCATCATAGAGCGGAAGGATGTAGTGGTCAGCCTGCGCACAGCGAATTGTATGAATCTACGTTGTACAGCTTCGATACGTATGTAGAATATCGTATTTGGTTAGCATATTCGAAAAGTGACCTAACAAAGATGCACAGGGATTTTGTGACGTATGGGTCAGAAAACTCTTTGGACCATCGTTTAACAAAGCCAAGCACGGAGTTAGTTCTGCTAATTATGGAATCAATGTGGGTGCGGAAATTGAGTTCAGTATCACAAATAACGCCCAAGTGACCTGCCTTGAAGTGACCGAAACTACAGCTTGTGTGGTGACTGCTGACGGTGAAGCTAACTGTCTTGTGGAACATCCAAAGTGGATTTAATTGGTTCGGACAAACGAGAACCAAAATGGACCAAGTAATAGCGGTCTTCCAAGCAGGATTTTAACTAAGAAATCAACCTAGGTAGAAAACCAAGTATCTGCATTGAGTTTAAACAGAATTAGCTTATGTGTTAAAGTCAGTAGTAGTCACATCCACATCTTTCCCTTGGTCTAGGGTACACAATGTACTAGACACGAACTCAAAATGGTTGGTAGTGGTTGATCTGCCTTTAAGAAATCCATATTGGTTAGGTGCAAAGATTAAACTGCGATGAAAGAACATTGCATCATAAATGATGCTCTCGAAGATCTTGGAAATGCAGGATAACTTAGCAATGGGTCGGTAGTTGGTAATATCCCATTTGAGTACTTTTTTATGAACAGAGGCGAGAAAAACCACCAAGAAGATTGAAAATCTGAGAGTACTTACGAGGGGTTGAACAAGATTATTGGCACATTTTTTCAGAAAAATTACGGGTATACCATCGGGAGCAGGAGGAAAATTTATATTAAATATTTAAGTTTGTTAATCATGTCTAGTAGTTGTGCTAGTGTCAATATTTCAATATACATTCGATATATCTGAGTGGAGTTACTCAAGTAACCGAAGTATTCGGGTTCCGGGTTTTCAGTCTGGGTAGAAAAGGATTCACTTAAGAAATTAGCGAACTAATTGGCGATGGTTGTTGGATCACAGGTTGACATATTGGAGAATTAGAGACAAGACGGATAGCTATCGGATTTTTGTTTATAATAATGTATCGAAAGAATTGTTTAGTATGGAAAATGTGTGATCAGGTCTAGTTGTCTACCCATGTTGTTAGAAGTACCATTTAATTGAAAAGGGCCTGAGTTGGAAAGGCAGTCCGTAAAGAGGATTTCCTTATCTGAAACAGCATTTGAAACAAGAACATATGATTCATCGTCCGGCTGAATCCATACGAGATAAGGGAGATTAAAATCGCTAAGAACAATGATATGGTCACAGGGGTCAACAATATCAAGAAGGGAGTCAACCACTTTAGTCGCAAGTTGGTAGCCACGTGTTTGCGCTTGAAGGCAGTAACTTTAACACCAACAAATTCGAATTCAGCTTCTACTGGCTTTTTAACAAATTTAGGGTCAACACCATCGTAAATTGAAAAGAGGACCCCTCCTATAGAAGAATCATCATTCTTACTTCCGTTATCACGAAACAGTCTGAAATGTGCTTCAAACAGTTCTGAATCTTTGATATCGGATATTCGATTCGTTTCGGTCTAAGCAGAATCATAGGAACCTTTTGGGAGTTGCGATTGACAGAAATTGGTTTTGTGCGTAACTCCTTTGCATTACGAGTTGTGCCGTCGATGCAGAAAGAGAGGGCTTATCATGCAAATAAGCGAGGTACAAGAGAATATTTTGGTAAATTCTACGGTATCTTAAGCAGGAAAGGGCATAGCGGCCATGAACGAGTTCAGGTCGTCAGCCGACGAGAACGGCGGAGGATTGAGGGTATGGGAACGGGCGAAATTCAGAAAAGAGACGGATTTTGAAGACAAGTTGGCAGCGGTTTGGCATTTAGTATGGAGGGTGTTGGGCGTGAATAGCGATCTTCAATTTACGCTTAAAAAAGTTTTCAAGCCAGTTTGTGTCGATCTGATTTAATGCACTTTCGATTATATAGCTGATATAGTCAGGTTTGTTGCAGGTATTCAGTCTTTCAAGTACTCCGAAAAAGTCCAGGAAGTATCAAACCGGTTCAGGAGGTGGTACAACAGCTTCCGCTAATCGTGTTGGCATGATTACTTCTCAGCTACCAAAGATGTATGACACATTGCGCTAGATTAAGGCTGTAGTTGTAGAGTGAGAGCGTCAGAAGTAAATGAGATGCTGCGACGTCATTGGACACATCACTCAAATTGCAAATAACGTCAGTTAAAACTGGAAAGGTTCTCAACACGTTTTTTGATGCCGTCAATCTACGAAAACTGTCTCTAAATTCTTTTCAAGCATATTTTATTTTTGGTGCTAACGTCACTTAAGGAGTCAATAAGGCACTTTATTGCAATCATTAGATGGGACGGAGAGATCTCTTTGGATTCGTCGCAGCAAAACCGGAAATTGTTTGTATAGTCTTTGTGATGAATTAACGATCTTTTGCTCAAACTGACATGATATGGTATATCGGGTATAATATCATACTTTTCACCGATCGGCAATTGTTGCACTTTCTCGTGACAAGGAAGTTTTCCGTCCACTGCTAAGCATCCGATCTACTCTCATCATTTCATTAAACTTGTTAGCCGCTTAAATCCAATATTTCTAGGAAGTTATCGGTACATGTACTAATGCCATTAAACAAATGCATACCATTAAATACGAGTAACATAAAGAATAAGTCATTCAACTGGAAATTTCAGTATAGAATGTGTCAAGTAAATTTTGTTTTAACTTAGAACAATCTCGACCAGTTTCCTGTTGAACTGGTATCTAAACGATCGTCTTAGAAAAGGACCACAAAATAGAGACAAACTTACATAGTATTTACGAGCAAAAGCACACCATTTGTGATGACCTGAATATAAGTCATAGTCATAAAAACAAATAAAGACGCATTATTTGAAGTAGGTCACAAATTCATATGACCTGTGACTGCGAAGCGAAGATACTATTCATGTTCAAATGTTTCTTAAGGTTTATTTTTCATTTTATTCAACTGCTCTTATCAGCGTCTTCTTTTGATTTTTTCTCGTTTTAATACATCTTTTTCTTTTTATTCCTTTATAACATAAACATTTTTGTAGGCCATTTAAACAATTATGTTGATGTGGGTTATGACCCGGCTGCTAAAAGAAGTGGATCACTATTTAAATTCATATTGAAGTAGAAATAATAAACAAAGTGCATGCGGAAATAGAAATTTAGTGATATCTTTAAGTTTTAAGGTGCCTATAATGTTTTTAGAAAGTTTTTAAGAAATTGTCTCTATGCAAATGTATGTCCATATGTGTTAATATGTTCTAATCATTCATTGTCTTTATGCCGAATCGCGGACATTAGATTTTGACCAAAATCCGTTGATGACTTTTAACACGTACACAAAATACAAATAATTTTTTCTTAAAAATACAGGGCTCTTTCGAAATTTTTGCAGTCCTAATCGAAATCTGTTAACATACCACACATAGGCCAGTATCATTTGAGTTACTCAAGGAATATATTGCAAACGTTTTAAAACCGACAATGAAGTACTAATTACGATTTTGTTCATAGGGTAGTCTCAAATCTGATCGGTCAAACATTTATGGGTGATAGCTTTTAATGGGACAAAAATAAGAAATCGCTGGATAGGGGGATTATCCGCACACACACTCCTCGGAGTATGAGGGGTATGAAAGCATACTGAAACTCTATCAAGACCGGTCGTTTTTTTAAGTATTTTTTTTCTAATTTTTTACAAATTAGTCAGTCAGAAATGTATTTTACCTTTTTCGTTAAAACGGCTTGCAGGCGTTTTGGAAGTTTATACAATCGGGTGGCCGTGGCTTAAGTGGTAGTGTGTTGGCGTCCAAATCAGATGGTTCGAGATTTAATACCAGTCGCGCCCGAAAAACATTCTTTTTTTCAGGCAACTAAAATCAGGAAGATGAGCGGTTGCCTAGAAGTCCAATTACACAGTAATTTAGACTGGATGCCACCCATGGAGCGAAATAACCAATGTGTTCAAAAAAATTGTTTTCACTCTCTGTAGCATTTTCCAAATAACTTAACATATGCTGAGGCATTTAGGTTCTATCTGAATCCAAACGGAGTGGAAATAGGAGACTTTCCGTAGACAGAAATTTTGACTTCCGAAGGCTCAATAATGATTGACAAAAAGAACTAATCACCGCGCTACGCAAACGCTGCTTTCTTAAGAATAAAAACCGGATAGCCAGTTGCCAGATAGCAAAAAGCATAAAGAAAATATCAGATGATACTCAACAACAGCAGAAAATGCAAATAGAGGTACCACAGGAAAAATAGACAGTTGGAAGATTTCTTCCGTACAATACACCATAGGTTAGGGTTGATAAAAATGGCTGTTGGAATAACCAACCAACTTAGGGCTATGGGACCGATTTGTGATGCCATGTGCATCTGTGATCCTGTGATAGTGACACAAAATGACTTTCCCAGTTTATTCAAAAAGTCCGGAACTCTTTTAAAGGAGAAAAGAAAACGAGTTCCGACAAAACCGTTTATTCAGTTTTCAGCAAATTAGCCTGCCCTATCTACACAGTTTTTTGAACGGTCTCTCTAGAAGGCAGTCGAGAAATCTGAAAACAGGGCCAGATCCACTGATTATGATGGGTAATTGATCACAGAAACTAATTTTTAGTGAAAAACTAGATATACTAGTAATGAGAAATGCGCAGGAGCATTTTAATGAAGGAAGATCAAATTGCCTATTCCGGGCGCACAGTTACAAGCAACATTTTAAACGTTGCCCGTGAATTAGAAAACAGAGCGAAACGCACGCGTTTGACATTCTTATCCATGACGGAAGTGGTGGAGCGCCCCTGTCTATGATCATCTTCCAACCATTCGACTCGTTGTTCCATTGTAAAAAACGAGGCACGACAAAACAAACACACGCATTTCAAACGAATACTGTTGGCTACTAAACCAAGTTATCACGTTGCAATTCTTACAGTGGCTAAAGAAAGAACGAAACAACTTAGTTCCATTGGCAAAACATAGTAGCTCCACTTGGACATTTTATATAAAATTAATCCCAGAAATTTTTGAATAAACTGTGTATATTTGGCCAAGGACAAGTTCTGCAAGGAAGACAATGTTTGCCACTGCCTTCAGCTACGAAAATTTGACAAACACCTCTGATTGTGCAGAATGGCTATTGAGAACGCATTTTGTTCTAAGAAGGTCGAACACCAGGCCCTTTAATATCAAACAAGGGCTTAGGAAAGGTGATTCGTTCCTACGTTTTAAGATATGGCAATACCGGCGTAGTTACGTCAAATTTCACATCAGCATCGTAAAGTTTTACGTTTTTAATGGAGCAAGTGATCAGGAGTGCTATTTGCATTTTATTGATATATATCAATAACAGTGTGCGAATCAATTCGCTTCGCCTTTTGGTGATGAAGCACCATTCCGGAACACCATATTTCGCTGGTCTTTCGAATTCCATCGCGGTCATTGTTCGCTCCACGACGAATTTCGCGAAGATCATCCAAAATCGGTGGTTATGCCAGAAAACATCGATTCTGTGCGGGAACTGATATTGCAAGATCGTCATGTGACTTATCATGACAATGGGGCATGCTTGGGCATTAGTTCAACTTGCATACATTTAATGGATTTTAATGAATCAAAAATAAGAAATTGCGTGACAGGGGTGCTTATCCGCACACCACTCCGAGTAAGAGGGGAATGAAAGCATACTGAAACGCTCTCATAATTAGCCGTTTTTTTTAAGTATTTTTTTTTCCAATTTTTCACAAATTATTCAGTAAGAAATGTATACAGCTGGGCCTCGATAATCCGAACGACCCCACTGGCTCCGAGAACAATTCGAAGAATTGATTTAACTTGAGTCTACTGTCACTCGCAGTCCCACACTATTTTGCAGCTTATGTGCACCGGGACTTACTTTTTCCAGTAATTTTAAGTTGACGCACAGAGTAAGCAAATGTACCGGAGAACGACGACGAAGAATGGTGTCACTTCACATCAACAATCCCAATAATACGCAGATACAAACATTTGGATCATAAATCGTGGAAGATCACATCTCAATCCAGGAACATTATAACCCTTTAGCTATCAATCATCATCGTCAACAACAAAGGTGGGTCTTAAATTTTTCGTTACGCAGTAGGCTAAAGGGATGACCACAGGCTAACTGCGTAGGCGTAACTGCGCATCTTCAGCGTTAACAGCTGCAACGACATGAGGATAAATATGGAGGATCTTAAGTCATAAGTCATCAGTTATCAATTGTCCTTAAAAGTGAAGTCAGTAAAAACTGTTTTATTTATTGAATTGGGCTCACATTTTTTACAGTCGCATTGCCGCGCAGTTCTGTTTTATTTAACACTTTTGCGTGGTGTTTCTTCGACCATTTCGTCAGCTTTTTAAATTATGGCTTCAACATCGAAGAAAAGAACATACCACATTAACAATATCAGAAAACTGCGAGATTTTGGACAAGATTAAGCAAGGTATGTATCCCGTTATCAGTTCTTGCAATGCAGTATAACGTTGGCAAATCCACTAATTTTGACATTAAAAGCAATGAGGAAAAAATAAAATCATTTGTAATAAACACAATAAAAAAGGGTTCAGACACCAGAAAAACCGTAAAAACTCCCAGCTTGAAGATGCTATATTTACGTGGTTTCTAGAGCAGCGAAGAAATAACGTCCCTTTGTCAGGTGAAATATTGATGGAAAGGGCCAAATTTTTCCAAAAAAGACTTGAAAAAGGAAAATTTGTTGCCAGTAGAGGATTGTTAAATAATTTTAAGAAAAGGCATGGTATACGCCAACAAAAACTAACCGGTGAAAAATTGTCGAATAACGCAGCAGCTGTGAAGCCATTCTAGGAAAAATTTATGGGCGTTTGTAGAGAAAAGATCTGATTGCAGATCCAATCTATAATGCTGACGAATCAGGCTTGCACTGGAAAATGATACTACATAGACCAAACGCTGGCGACTGGGTCAGAGAGTAGGGCCCTAGGTTCCAAAGTATCGAAGGAGAGGATCACATTTATGCCATGCGCAAACGCAATCGGACCGCACAAACTGCCTTTGCTGGTTGCTGGCAAAGCACAACGTCCACGTGCATTTGCAATAGCCAAAAAGTTGCCAGTGTATTACACAGGTCAAAGAAATCCTTAGGTTACAAGACCAATATTTTTAGAGTGGCTAAAAGGACATTTCATTTCCGAAGTAAAGAAATTTTTATTGAAAAAAAATCTAACGCTAAAAGCACTTTTACTTTTTGATAATGCACCAGCGCATCCACTTGAAGAAGATCTGCAATCGATCGACGAAAATTTCACGAAAATTTTCACATGGGCCAAAATGTGATTCAAAACATTAAAGTGACATACTAGAAAAAACTCCTATTGCAAATTTTTGGAAATCAAGAAGTTGATCCAGAATGCGCAGTATCAATGAAAGATGCAGTGTTTTCATTGGCTCAAAGTTGGCAGCAATTGTCTTCAAATTTTATCAAAAAGTCTTGGAAGCCTCTGTGGCCTTTGTTATTCGAATCAGAGGAAATGTCTAACCAAGATGTAGATGATTTTGATCATGAAGATGATGGAGACATTAAGCATTTTTCGGAACAGAGGCTTTTCAGAAGAAGACACTAACAATTTCATGTTAAGCAATGATGACCTTGACTGCCAGGAGCCGTTAACTGATGAAGACATAGTAAGGCAAGTAATGAATCAGCAGGACATCGAAAGCGAAGAAGAATTAGAGTCTTCGGAACCAGTTGCAAGGATTCCACATACTCAAGCTGTGTCTGTCTTAAACACTTGCTTGGAATGGCCGGATGAAGTCGATATTTTAATTCCAGAAAAAATGTTATTACGTAAAATAAGGGATAAAGCGTTTTCTACTATATGTCGCTAAATACCACTCGTCAAAGTACTATATTGGAATTTTTAAAAAAAGCATAATTACATAAATTGCATTGCACTCTAATACGAGTATGTATTACATACATATATAACATATTTCACATTACTAAAATATATTTTAAATTACGAAAAACTTTGTTTTGTTTCGAAAAATGCTTTCAAAATGTCTGCATACTATAATCAGAACGATTCGCTAGTCCGAATAGGGCATACATTTTGCGTGTCCGGATTATCGAGGCTCTGTTGTATATATTATCCAATCAGTTAGAAAAAACGTTCTCGCTTTTGGTGGCGCGATCGGAATAGGTGGTAATCCGATGTAGCAATATCAGGAGTATATGGTAGCTGGTGTCTTGCGCTGTCGTGGTGAAAGACTACGTCTTCTACACATGCAGACGTGAGCTGAATTTATTTGTTCAAAAAAAAATCAATCTGAGTACAATAACGATCAGCATTTACCCTTGTATTTTGTTTAACTACCCGTTTGCGGTCCCATCAAGAACACTGATGCTGCGCAATTTCTCTCTTTAAATATAGCCTCTTTTTCTTGAAACATTTTTATAAACTATCCAGTTTTCGTCTCACACGTAACCAAACGGTCTAAGAACGGCTCTCTTTTCTGACGAGTAATGTTTGAGTTAGTACGTATGGAAATTCGGTCTATTGAATTATTTTTTGACTTGATTAGCGTGGCAGCCGTACAGAAAGTTTTGACACAAAGCCAGATTTTTTGATGCGATCCAACGTAGTTGTCTGATGAACTCCAACCTTGAAGGAGAATACTACAAGTTTTCTTTGTCAGGAAGTGACCCATCCGTCGCACCCATTTCAGCTAGTTTTCTCTTATATGTATTCGTACACAAATTACACATTAATGTTTCTTTCAAATTGAACAATTCGTCACTTGTGACTACTCACTGCTCAGACACTGAAAGTAAAATTTATTGTACGTAGTTAAAAGCCATCGTAATTTCTGACTTTTGTTTAACCTTTAAGGGCAGAGCTATTGTTTCTCAAAATTGTTGTAAAACTTTCCTGTTAATAACTTTGAAGTTAATAGATGTGTAAAAATAGAATTGAAACGTAATTTCTCATCAGTAAGGATTTCAAAAGGAAGGTCGGAGGATCAAACTATGGAACCGAGCTCATGGAGGAGGTACGAGTATTCGAGTGAAGATATACTAAACTCAAACAAATCAAATCATTCCTAACCATAACTACGAGGGGCGTTCAATATATTCTCGGTATCGATATGAAGGAAAATGCGAATTCAATTTAAATTGTTTTTATTTTTCAATATAATCTCCCCTAACATCAATGCATTTGTTACATCTTGAGATAAGCTTTTTTAAACCCTCGAAAAAATAAATTCCCTCTTTCTCTGCAAAATACCCATTTATTGCCGACTTGAGTTCTTCATCATCCGAAAATCTTTTTCCACGAAGACATTTTTTCAAATCCGGAAACAGGAAATAATCACTAGGGGCAAGGTCTGGACTATAGGGTGGGTGTTGGATTTCTTCGAAACCACAATCTCGCGCAGCAGCCTTGGAAACTCGCGCCGTGTGAACAGGAGCGTTGTCATGAAGAAGCAACACACCCGCTGCGAGTTTACCCCGTCTTTTCTTTTTAATTTCCTCCCGCAAATTATGCAAAGTGGAATCGTAGGATGTGGCGTTGATGGTTTCACCTTTTTTTTTGTACTCAATGAGCAAGATTCCCTTTGAGTCCCAAAAAACTGTGGCCATGAGCTTCCCGGCAGACAGAGTGACTTTGAACTTCTTCGGGAGTTCTGTTCCTTTTTTATGCCACTGCATGGACTCTGGTTTGCTTTCAGGATCATAGTGGTGGACCCATGTTTCGTCCCCAGTAACAATTCGATCCATAACACCGTCCGCGTTCTCACTACACATCTCCAAAAGCTCTCTACAGCATGCGATTCTCACTTTTTTCTGAGGCGCTGTGAGCATTCGTGGCACCCACCTTGCACTGACCTTTGAAAGGTTAAGATGGTCATGAAGAATGGTATGAATGGTACCAACTGAAAGCTTGGTGATCTCTGCCATCATTTTCACCTTTATTCGGGCAACCTCAAGAACAAGTTTTTCGACTTCTTTGATGCTTTCTCTCGTGCAAGCAGTACCCGGGGCGCCGGAGCGGGGATCGTCTTCAATGCTCTCTCTGTCTCTCTCGAACTCACTTGACCACTTTTGCACACTTGATAATGAAGGTGCGGAACCCTGGTAAACAGCCACCATCTCTTCATGAATAGTTTTTTGACTTTTTCCTTGCTTAGTGAGAAATTTAATTACAGCGCGATGCTCAATTTTCACCATCATCGTCTCAGTTGATTCTGTTTAACTAGAGATAAAACGCGAATTAATAATTACATTTATATGAAATTTTACATGAATGCACTAAAATAATAGTATTACTTGATAAATAAGTCAATTTATATATACAACCACAGCTTCACCCCGATACCGAGAATATGTTGAACGCCCCTCGTATCATATGTATTTGAAAGGTGGTGCAAAAGTTGTTACCCGATGTTCTTTGGCTGTAGTTTTTTTTATGAATGAACAGTTTTGGTTCTGCTTTTGGATTATGTTTATATGATGTATTAAATTTTTTTCCATTAAGTCGAGTAAATGATATCGGCTAAGAGGCCGTCTCCAGAATTGATGACCATTCGGGCCCGATTTGTGGCATTTTCCATCACTCTTGCCAGAACTTCCGGCGATACGTCCTCCATAGATTTGTGACCTCAAAAAACCCCACAAAAAGAAGTCTGGAATGGTTAAATCAGGCGATCCTGCTTTATAGTGCAAATCGCCAAAACGAGAGATTAGGCGGCCCGAAAATGCAGCCCTCAGAATTTCGGTTATGGCTCGTGTAGCATAGTCATTGAGCAGGGCTTTGTAGCGCTCCAAGGTTCTCTGCAACATATTCAACCCCAGCTGCGATATTCACAGCAAAACTGCTGCTCCGGAGCCGGCCACACCTGGCAGCATCTCGTGTTGTCCCATACTCTTCTAGGTGAGCGGCTAAACGTCGTAGTGTTTGCCCAGTTGATGTCGGACGACCGGAAAGTCTATGCCGAAATTCACGCTGCCCCAACCCCAACACCAGCAACGAGTTATTCCGGAAAAAATCGTAACAATTATTCCGCGTCCTTTAGGAGTATAGCGATTCATGACTTGTTAACGTGTTCTGTTTACTTCACAAATGTCAAAGTAGAATTGACATTTGCCGTCATTTGCAAAAATTATAGCATCTTCCGATAAGGTGATGACTTTTCTGCCACCTAGTATAAGAGCGGCTCTTAATTATATGTTGCAGCGGTGGATTATTAAATTACCATCAATGTTGGAATAATGCAAAATACAATATGTTGGAAAAAATTGTTAAGTGATCGGCATAGTTTTTAGTGAAGTAACCAGAGAAAAACTATTGAAATCCGGCATCAGCTGGGAAAATAAACTGGTACAGCTGATATAAGAAAAGAGGCTAACTTTGGGCTCTAAATTTGTATGAATGGCTTCAAAATGACATGAAACTTGAGGGAAAACTGAGCACACAATAGCTGTGGATCAACTTCAATGAAACATGTAAGAGTAATGCACAAACTCTGCTCTGTGCTTCAAAAAGCCGGTTCCAGATAATTAAAGAAACGTGGCGGTGGAACGATGATGCTAAAAGGGCTGTAAGGAACAAAAGGCAAGAATTTTGAGCGTGGACTAAGTATGATACATCGGAAATATTCAAATCGGAAAAGAGCTAAGCTATGAAGGTTGCAAAAAAAGACGAACAAAGCGGTAGCGGTAGAGCACTCTTATAAGCGGGCGATCAGTATTGTATTTATTACCACCATTCAAATCATACTGAGTGTATCAGTGACAAGTTTCAATTTTTTTTTTGTGTAATATTAGTAAATTAAGGTATTCCTTTATCAATTGGGAATTCTAATTAAGGATATAGCAATGATTATCTTGTAATACACACCGTTTCCGTGTTATGGATACGGGAATTAATATCAAAATACATACAAAATTTGAAGTGACAAAACGTTTATAGGCATTGAAACTTAAAAATTCAAAAAGGTAAACTCATTTAATTCATTCTAAAAGATAAATATTTTTGTGACGTTTGTGACTTTTTGAATCGTCTTTGAATACCAACAGTAATCCCCTAACATGGCTGCATACCTCCGACGTGGATAGCGTTCTTTGATCTTCTTTATGCCCTGGTGAAAGCGTTGTCCTTGTTCGTCACTCACCGCTCTAAGGTATTTTTGAAAAAAAAAAATAAAAATTTGAATGCAAGAAATGTGTTTCTTCCGTAATTTTCAATTCAAGAGATTCCTTACCGCTGGTGTCTACATTATCCTTAATTTTGGCTACCACTTCATTCAGCGATTGAATCTGTTGTCTTGTGTCCAAATGTTCCCTTTTGAATATATTTATGGTAGAGTCAATTATGGTTGTTTGGTTTTTCATGAGTTGCAGCACATGGTTTTCGTTTCCTTGAATAGCTTCAATTGTTTTTTCATACTGTTTGGCGAACCGTTGATCAAGTATTCCAAATAACTCGTTCGTAATCGTTCCTACAAAGTCAAATGGAGAGCGCCGTTGTCTTCGCATAGAGTCATCATTCGCATGCAATAAAATATCGTTGTTTAGTTCAATTTGCTGAATCTGGCGCTTAAATTGGCTTAGTATCCCTTCGCACATTATTGACTTGACTTCAGCTATGTCTGTGGATGAGCACATTGTTTCCATTTGATTAACACTTTCCTTATAGGTTACGAACTCCAACCAATATAATGTCATGTTGAAAAATACGATGGTTTTCCAAGAGCTCGAAATAAGACTCGCTCGTCCTACATCCTCAAAGTATATTCCTGGCTGGTTTTCAAATGGAGTGAATTCGACCTTATGTTATTGATCAGTTGGAGTAGCTTTGACTGAGTTCATGATTCCTAACAGTATAAAAATCCAAAACAGTGAGCTAGGTTTCTTATTCGATGAGGTTTTAATAGTTGTTAACACTTGTGGTTTTCCTTTGCTTTCTCGAATATGTTTGATTGTTGAATCAGGTTGTCCTGACTCTATAGGTAAACGACACAATTTTGCTATGGGCCGTTTGATGTGTTTATTGCTGCTAAACACTGTTGCCGCTCGAACCTCGTTATCCTTACCAGGGTGAACTTCAGAAATTCTACCCATTACCCAGGTTGTTAGTGGTAATCGATCTTCCTTGATGAGAACAATGTCACCAACCTGTTTCCATTTCGTTCGCTGTTGAAGCTGAGACAAATATTCAGAAGACCAAGTTTTCCAGAAGTCTTGGGTAATTTTTTGTAGCAGCTGCCAACGGGAGCGGTATGTTTTAGTCTCATCGATAATTGGTTCGGGTGTTGCATTAATAGCGCTTCCTATGAGAAAGTGGCCAGGAGTAAGAACGGTCAGATCACTTATATCGTTTTCGATTGCCGTTAATGGTCGGGAGTTAAGGCACGCTTCTATTTGAGTTAGCACAGTTGTCAATTCTTCAAATGTCAATGTTCTGTCTCCAATCACTCGCTTAAGGTGATATTTGGTTGATTTTACACTTGCTTCCCACAATCCACCAAAGTGAGGCGACGCTGGTGGTATAAAGTGCCATTGGGTTCCATACATTGCGAGTATGACCGATGTATCCCTTTCAGATTGTTTCCAACGTTTATTTTTATTTTCTCTAGCTCCTCTGCTAACTTCTTCTGTTCTGCAATAATGATGAAGACTTCGGTTTCATCTATTTTGGAATCCATCGCTGTTATTTTTTATTTAATTAATGTTCTGTTTGATTTGTTTAATTATGTTATACCAGTGTTTTAAGCCCTGGTATACGCTTGAAATTCGTGAGATAATGTTAATAATTTTTCTGTTTTCTCTAACCAGTGTTAGTTGCCCTGGTAACGCCTTATGTAGTATTTGTTTTATGTTTTTCGCTCGAAGGACCAATGTTTCTTCCGTAATTTTCAATTCAAGAGATTCCTTACCTCTGGTGGGGGGAAATCTTTTAAGTGAAACTACTTCGTTGACTCTTAATAACAAAAAGCGATTTTATTTATTGAATAGCTTCAATTTATACAGAAAATTTGCTTATTTAACAAAAAAGAATCAATATACAATTGACACTCGAGCGCGACAGGTAAACGTACTTTTTGTCTATTCGACACTTTAAGTATTGTGCGGTTGCAACTTCAGTCATTAAATTGTTGTTGTCACAACAAATGTATTTCCAATGACGTTCTGCAACCTATATCCTTATAAGTTTTTAACAACTTTGCGACTAACATTTCAGAATTATCGGTCGTTTATTACAGCTTTTAATGATGTCCAAGCTGCTAGTTCCTTTGCATTTAGTTTAGGGTCAAAATTGACATCGTTCATAAGTTTTCGTATTTTCGGTCCAACAAATATACCTTCTTTAAATTCGACATTACTCAATTTAGGGAATACAGATTTTAAATGTAAAAAGCCTTCAGCAGTTTTGTCCATAGCTTTTACGAAATTCTTCCCCAAACCCTGCTTTATGTGCTAAGGTGGAAGAAGAACATTTTTTGGCTCAATCAGAGCATCAGGATATTTGACATTTGATTGTGCAGCAACAAATTCCGATCTCATCGGCCAATCTTTAACCAAGTAGTATTTCTCTGTAGCTCGACTATGCCACATACACAAAAAGCAGCAATACTTTGTAAAGCCAAGGCTAATAACAAGGCTATCACTCTTAAGTCAGGAACTTTCCAAACTTTCCAACTTGAGGCTGTTTAATATAAATTGCATAGTATCGTATGTTTCTTTTAAAGTGAATGAATACGCTACAGGTATGGAGGGATATTCGTTACCATTATTTAGAAAACTGCTTTTAAACTCGTTTTAGATCCATCAAAAATTTGTTCTGTAAGTGATCCGTAATTCATTCATCAATCCGGTAATGTCGTTACAGTAGCATATGGAAATGCTTGTTCCTTTTCCTTGACAAAGATATCTTAGTTTCTGGGGCAATTTTCACAAGTGCGACGACCGATTTTTTCCATATTTAATTTCATAATTAATTTAACTATCTCAACACAACATAAATCCCGTCAATAACACGAAAAGTTGACGTGATGGGACAGTTTTGCTTTCCATTATTATTTTATGTAACTGTAAAGAAACAGTTACACATATCATCACTCATGTCACCAAAACCTTATCACGCTGTGTAATCTTCACTGAACATAACTCAGTAATAACTTTAAAAAAAAAAAACTTTTTAAATATCGTGGCAATAAATCACTTATTAATTTAAAGCAAAAAAAAAGCGCAACATTTTTAATTGCTTTTCAGTAATCACCAGGTGTAGGTGAGCCTCCTCCTAAGCTATTAGTTCCCATGCAATATGTCAAATAAATTTTTCTATTCTTTTTTCTCATAAGTATCCGCATATCCGTTGAATATTAAATCATATTACATGCAGTAATTGTAGACGTATGTACTTGTCTGTATGAATTCTTTTTAATTTGATATTTCCCTTTCAATTTCATCATTACTGGGTAAGGAAAGTAATTCTAATTAGTGTGGGTTTCACCACACGATACTTCCCTGTCAAAGTGCATTTCTCGATAGATTGTAGGTGTTCACTTCTGCTAGGGTGGCTTTAAAAATGCTATTCTCGTATTTAAAAAAAATTAAAATTATATATACGTTGTCTGAAAAGTTTCCGCAACGTAAAGATAGCGGCACTCGTCAATAAAAGCTAGTGAATGCTAGTTGTGCATGTTTTGGCAGTTACTTACCGAAGTTTCAGTCATTTTGGACGCTCAGGTTTTAGTTGACAGTCGTTTGAGTGAGTCGATGTGAGTGCTTTTTATGAAAATGGAAAAAATTGAGTATCGAGCTGTTATTAAATTCTTGTTTTTGAAAGGCAATACGCCTACGCAAATCAAAAATGAGTTGGACTCTGTGTATGCACCACATTTACCACAGTGAAATTTTGGGCAGCTGAATTTAAACGTGGCCGTAAGAGCTTGGGAGATGATGAACCTTCCGGACGTCTAAAAACTGCAACCACTGACGATAACATTGCTAAAGTTCACCAAATGGTGTTAGACGACCGCCGATTTAAAGTCAGAGGTATAGTAGAGGTTATGAACGTGTTTGTTACACATTAAATCAAGTTTTAGGCATGAGAAAGTTGTCCGCGCGTTGGGTGCCTCGTTTGCTTACGTTAGACCAAAAACTTGTTCGAATGAACATTTCCAACGTTCTGTTGCCGCAGTCTAGGAGCAATAAATCCGAGTTTTGGCGCCGATTAATTACTGAAACCTGGATACACCATTATACGCCCGAAATAAAAATTCAGTCAAAAAAGTGGACTGCAAAGAGCGAGCCGGCTTCAAAAAAAGCAAAAACTGTTTTTTTCGGCTGGGAAAATGATGACAACTGTTTCTTGGGATAGTAAAGGAGTTATCCTAATCGATTATCTTCAAAAAGGAAAAACCATTACACTAGCATATTACGCATCATTACTTGTCAAGCTGAAGGCAGAAATTGCGGAAAAACGGCCACATTTGTAGAAAAAGGAAATCCCGTTTCACCAAAACAACCTCAGCGGTTGTCATGTCGAAAATCCATGAATTACGGTTTGAACTGCTTGACCGTCCGCCTTATTCACCAGATCTAGCTCCAAGCGACTTCTTTTTGTTTCTTCATCTAAAAACTGCGCTCGGAGGACAGAGATTTTCGTCAAATGAGGAGGCAATCACCTTCGTGAACAATTATTTTGCAGAGAAAACCGCCAAGTACTATTTGGACGGTTGAGAAAAGATTTATCATACACTGCCGATCACAAGGATGAGGTCATACATTTTGCTATCAATTTTCACTCTTTATACCTGTTTTAAATTTTGTACCCGCAAACTTTTACTACCTGTGACCTGACCAGGTATATATTTTCTCAACAGGAAGTCATAAAATTAAAGGGTAAATATGAAACTACCGTTGCAATTTCCCAAGTCCAAACAATGAATTACTCGAAAAGCGTATAAAAGGATGTGCCACTAGGATGAGGCCACATGCAAAATCTTAGAAAGAAAGGAAAAAATTAGTAAAATGTTTATATTTTATGGTTTTAAAACATTTATTTATTACGTTTTTCTACATTAATAATGAGTATGCCCGCCATTTTTCAATAAGACGGTTTGGAATAGAATCATACCTTTTTTAAATAATCAAGAGAAATTTGGGCCCAGGCATTACTAATACGAGGGGCGTTCAATATATTCTCGGTATCGATATGAAGGAAAATGCAAATTCAATTTAAATTGTTTTTATTTTTCAATATAATCTCCCCTAACATCAATGCATTTGTTACATCTTGAGATAAGCTTTTTTAAACCCTCAAAAAAAATAAATTTCCTCTTTCTCTGCAAAATACCCATTTATTGCCGACTTGAGTTCTTCATCATCCTAAAATCTTTTTCCACGAAGACATTTTTTCAAATCCGGAAACAGGAAATAATCACTAGGGGCAAGGTCTGGACTATAGGGTGGGTGTTGGATTTCTTCGAAACCACAATCTCGCGCAGCAGCCTTGGAAACTTGCGCCGTGTGAACAGGAGCGTTGTCATGAAGAAGCAACAGACCCGCTGCGAGTTTACCCCGTCTTTTCTTTTTAATTTCCTCCCGCAAATTATGCAAAGTGGAAGCGTAGGATGTGGCGTTGATGGTTTCACCTTTTTTTTTGTACTCAATGAGCAAGATTCCCTTTGAGTCCCAAAGAACTGTGGCCATGAGCTTCCCGGCAGACGGAGTGACTTTGAACTTCTTCGGGGGGTCTGTTCCTTTTTTATGCCACTGCATGGACTCTTGTTTGCTTTCAGGGTCATAGTGGTGGACCCATGTTTCGTCCCCAGTAACAATTCGATCCATAACACCGTCCGCGTTCTCACTACACATCTCCAAAAGCTCTCTACAGCATGCGATTCTCACTTTTTTCTGAGGCGCTGTGAGCATTCGTGGCACCCACCTTGCACTGACCTTTGAAAGGTTAAGATGGTCATGAAGAATGGTGTGAATGGTACCAATTGAAAGCTTGGTGATCTCTGCCATCATTTTCACCTTTATTCGGGCATCCTCAAGAACAAGTTTTTCGACTTCTTTGATGCTTTCTCCTGTACAAGCAGTAGCCGGGGCGCCGGAGCGGGGGTCGTCTTCCATGCTCTCTCTGCCTCTCTTGAACTCACTTGACCACTTTTGCACAGTTGATAAGGAAGGTGCGGAACCCTGGTAAACAGCCACCATCTCTTCATGAATAGTTTTTTGATTTTTTCCTTGCTTAGTGAGAAATTTAATTACAGCGCGATGCTCAATTTTCACCATCATCGTCTCAGTTGCCATTATGATTCTGTTTAACCAGAGATAAAACGCGAATTAATAATCACATTTATATGAAATTTTACATGAATGCACTAAAATAATAGTATTACTTAATAAATAAGTCAATTTATATATACAACCACAGCTTCACCCCGATAACGAGAATATGTTGAACGCCCCTCGTAGCTTCGATTAAAGTGTCCTTGTCTTCAAATTGTCTGCCGCCTTCATACACTTTATGAGATAACCATGCCCAAACATTTTCGATTATGTTTAAGTCCGGTGAATAGGGCGGCCATGGCAAAAGTTGCACGTCTTCTGATGGAATCCAACTTTTAACAACCCTGGAAGTGTGGATGGGGGCATTGTCTTGTTGGAAAATCAAAGGCAGGGTTCCGAAAACGTTTTTCACTTTTGGAAATGACCGTTCCAGCAAACATTTGTATTTTTTTCCGTTCTTTGTTGTGGACACAATCTCCAACTCGATTGTACCATAGTAGGTAATAGCACCCCACACCATTATACCTGATGTACGGCTGTGTTGTATTGCCAAAATAAGCTCTTCCTTTCTTAGACCATGTTGTAACGATCGGGGCCGTCAAGATTAAACTTGTTTTCATCCGAAAAGACAAAGCGTTCCCATTCACTGCTCCAAGCGAATGTTCTCCTGCAAAATTCATTCGGTGCTCTTTGTACACTTGCCTCAAAACAGGTTTCTTTTTAAGTTTACTTCTCTGTATAGCACCACTTTTTCGAAATACCCTTCGGACCGTTGCTATGCTGGCTGATACTCCGCTGTTGGACTTTATTTTAGTCGCTGGTACACTAGAATTTGAGGCAGGACGTAGAATTAACCGCTTTTCTCGCAATGTTGTTGCTTCTGTCGTGCGTCCTTTTTGATTTTTCTCATAGTGTTGTGGATCCGCAAGATAACTATATACAACAGTCTTACTTCTGTTAAGCCTCCTTGCAGTTTCTAGGTCTGTCCTCTTTCCTCTTTCTGTCGCTGTCAAAGTCTTTCGGGAACCCTTTTTTTTTAAACTAAATAAAAACAGTTCTTTTCAACGCTTTTTTAAATATTCTTAACAAAACAAAAAAAAATCGCTGATGTGGACTCCTGCAACGAAGCATTCGCAATGGTTTCATCCTAGTGGCGCATCTTTTTCTACGCTTTTCGAGTCTGGTCTCGGGAAATTCCAACGGTCGTTTCTTATTTAACCTTTAATTTTATGTCTTCCTGTTGAGAAAATATGTACCTGTTCACAGGTAGTAAAAGTTTACGGGTACAACATTTCAAACAGGTATAAAGAATGAAAATTGATTGCAAAATGTATGGCCTGACCTTAGTGATCGCCAGTGTTCGGGTACATACTCGCGTGACTTTTATATCTTTATTGAAAGTGTTTATTTGTATATGTACTCGTACATAGAAGTGGCTTAATTTTTTAATGAACTTGCGACTAATAGATGATTTTAATTGGGGTCATAAAATGAGATTGAAAAATTTGTTAGAACAATAAAAAAATAAAACGCTTTTACAGCTTTTATAATCCATTAGGTAATTTATTAATATTTTATTACCGGAGCCATCCGCTTTATTGCTTCTTTTTTTTCAAATTCAACGTGAAATGAACTTAACTACCTGCTCTTAAGGGTTTTAATTGAGCGCTAGTTTATTACGAGTAAAAGAGTATGAATATTACGCGTAGTCATTTATCTCTATTTTTTGCTGTAGTAATTATAGGGCTATGGTTATCACCCTTACCGATTAATCTACAGATATTACTGTGTGTTTCTCTCGCACAATTGTTATAATATTTTACGTTGTTGGACATTCGTTCGACGAATCTGGTCCGCTAGATCCCTCTAGCAAGGGAATGAGTACTGCTTTTTGTGTATTGCCAATTTTTTTTTCACAAGATAACCGGAGCTCCGAATGTATAAAAACAGTTTATCAGCGTTGGCTCTATCTAGGGAATTTTTCGCAAAAACATACATACAGTGTTGTGCATATCAATGGCAACTAATGTTACTTATTTGAATCCTTTAGATTTTACCATACGAATACTTTTACTGCTTTATTTAAAATTTTGCTAATTCGTTTCATTGGGGGTGGCCGTTGTGTAGTGGTACTAGCAATCGCTTCTCACTCGGAGGGCAAGGTCCGAATCCTACTCATGACAAGTTTTTCATTTGTGTAGTTGGAACTTCAGTCAGAAAAATCTAAAAATCTGCGTGTGAAGGCATAACACTGACATGTAGATTTGGCTGTTGTAGAGTTTCAAACACAAAACAAGCGTGAAAATTTGATAACATTCGAATCATTCCGAGTGAAGAAAAAACTCTCCGTCCTATTCGGACTCCCACCCCCGGAGAGCTAATATCGAAACCAAATATACCTCAGTTTCAAACCACTACATCACAACAATGTTTTCTTTTCTCCTCCTTCTATCTTTCCGCCCGCGCTATGCCAACAGTAAAAGAGTATCATAGCCCATTGTAAAAAAAAAGAAATGAATTGTGTTTAATATAACAATAGCGGAAATGATACACAAATTAAAAGGTACTTTAGAATCGAGCAATACAATTAGAATGATTGTTTTTCAGTTGTGCATAACAAAAGCAACTTTAGCGATTGTGATTTTGCTCAGGTGATTAACAGTAAATTACTGTTACATTTCAAGTTTTGTGAGTTAGTGGTGGTGATTCAAACATTAGGAGTTTTTGCAATTGTAGCTTGGAACAAAGAAGTTTGTTTATTTGTAAGTGCATCATGGCTCGCGATAAATATCCCGAAAGCTTAAAAAAAAAATAATTGATGAGTTTGAAAGTGGATTTTCCCAAATTTCTTTGGCAAAAAAGAACAATATAAATAAGTCGATCATCTCGCGCTTAATTACAAAGTATAAGGTCACAAAATCTATTAAAACCATTCACTTGGGCGGACCGAAACGGAAGACGACAGAACGAATGGACAGAAAAATAATTTTAGCTATAAAAAAAGATCCATTTTTATCATCGCAATCGGTAGTTAAGCAGCTAAATTTAGATGTAGACCCAAGTATCGTTCGTTGACGTGCTATAGAAGCAGGTTTCAAAAGTTTTAGGCCGGCTAGAAAACCATTGCTGACCAGGAAGCATTTAGAGAAAAAGCATGATATTTGTGTAAAAAATATTGTTGATTGAATTTATAAAATTTATTCATATTTCAGGTTGAATTTTGCAAAAGCACACTTTCATTGGACGACTGATCAATGGATAGCAGTGCTATTTAGCGATGAATTGGAGTTTAACCTTTTTGCAAGCGATGGTATGAGAAACATGAGATTGAAGGGATAATGGACCGGTTTGTCTACAAGCAGATTTTAGAGAGAAATGCCACCAGACTGGGTATTCCAACATGACAATGACCCTAAGCACACGGCAAAGGTTGTAAAAGAGTGGCTGGCAGCAAATAGGGTTCAGGTATTGCATTGGCCTATCCAATTACCTGACCTGAACCCAATCGAAAATCTGTTTGGCATCCTCAAGCGGCGAGTTGGTGGGCAGCGCTTTCCGAACAAAGCCGCCCTGGTTCAAGCTCTAAAAGATAACTGGAGAAGCATTTAATGCCAAAAATATGTGCCTCTGTTATACAAAACAACGGCTATTTTAGAAAATACTAGTAAAAAAAACGATTTGTCTACTTTCAATTTTGTAGTTGCTTTAGTTACGCACAGTGCAATTTTTTCATTATTATTCTTTTTTACTTATTAAGTTGAAATACTTGAATTAAAAAGTTATATTTTGTTAATTTTTCATTAATCTGCATATTAATTTATATAAAAAAAATTTAAATGAAACTTTTGGTAAATAAAAAAAAGTTATAGTTAAAAAATGTTAAAGGGTGAAATGGTTGCTATTGATATGCACAACACTGTATACTTCGCGATTTTTCTGAACTGAGATTTTGTATTAAAGATTACCCAGCTGTATTTGGGCTGGTACAACTATTCAGTTAGATCTGCATGGTGAAAACACGCAACTGTAATGCAGGATTGGAGGACATAGTATTCCGAAGTTTCTCTTCTGTTTTCTCAATTCGGTTCGAGGACAGGCAAAACTCTGAATATGATCGTAGCTGCCACCCCTTTTCCAACTAATTTGGGTGTCTTGTAGTTAAGAACTTCTGAACCAGATTGATTACATAGTTATCAACTTAAGGTAACTACAGTATTAGGAATGCATACGAATGTCACCTAATCACCGAAGAATTTATGTAAGTGCAAGCTGCTGAAAATTCAAGAAGCTGTCAGACTCTCTGTCTTCTTACCGAAAAATCGTATCATATGATACGCCTTTTTGATGTGTCATTGCACTCAACCACTTCAATGAAACCCCTTGCATAATGAAGAGTACCGAGCGACATATACAGCGAAGCAGGGAGCGTGAAAGCTGACGCTGTTAGGGAGGATTATTGTGTGCTTAACGTCGATGATAATCATCATTCCACTATCAACCAGAAAGCCGTTTTGCTATAAATGCTCATCAGTTGACCCTCAACCCCACTTTGAGGCATTCTTTGAGGCATACCGCGATTCTTCCCTTAGCCGTACAACTAATCTCCCTTTCTTGCTGCTGATTTTCCTGTCCCCCCACGCTGTGTGCAAATTGTTTTAAAGGTACACTGAGTCCCTTGGCAATAATAGGTAAAAGACTAATCAACTTGGTTAATTTTCGGTAGCAATTTTCTGCTTCTGACCAAAAAGATGTTTGATAGCGATAACCGGACACAATAAAAATAAAAAAGGTTGAAGTACGTCAAACTGTCTTCGTCAAGTTATAAGGGTCGTTGTGGTAGAAGGCTCTAAGGTCGAGTTTTCATTTTTGGAAGTAAGCAGGGTATACTCGTATATCGCGAGCATGTTCTCGTCTTCCATGCAGCGTTTAATGTTTCACATTTTCATATGAACTAGTGTCTCATGAAGTAGATTTATTTCGTCGCTCGACATTTGTCCACTTTTGATTTGGTCTCTAGGTTTAACATAAGCTTGTATGTAGCGATATTTATGCCTAAGGTACCTTTTTCTAGTAGATAAGTTAGGTGAGTTCATTGGCCTGTGATCTGGCACTTAACGAAAGTAACTGCCATTCCTTCTGAACAGTAGTCTACGGCAGCCTATAGCTGCTGTGAAGGTTTTAGGGACCGATTTCGAGGATTCCAAGGATTTGTCGCTGCAAAAGTGAATCCAAGAATGCATCTTCCTCCCATAATGTCCTGGAATAAATGGTGAATGAAGGTTTTTGCCGAACCCTGTCTAGTCTTGTTTTCTGGAAAGACCTTGTTAGTATTGAGGATAGCGACGTTGGCAATTGGTTTACGGACCTACTGCGAGGTCATTTTAAGATCGGTTTTCTGAAGAGCTTCGCTAATTCGCTAAGCATGATGATCAATGGAATTCACTAAGCTTGCCAAGATTTATTGCTTTATAAAAAGCAGTCGACCGAACAACCGCCCCATAAGTAAATATTGCTTTTGAGACCGAGAAGTGTTGTCGGTGAGATATCTGGGCTTTCAAGCAAGAGAAGAGTGCCGCATTTACTTTTTTTAGTATCTTCATTATTTGTATCTTTATTTATTTATGTGACAAAAAGAATCTTTTACAATAGACTGCAGCCTTTATGAGTAATAGTTACTTAAGCATAAAGATACTCGTAGATACGCATTTAATAGAATACAGGAAAAGCAAAAAATTAATAAGACTTGTTGCTTTATTGACAATAACAGTAGCAGCGCTTTTTGTATAAACAATCATATTGCAACAGGTTTTATGCATGTAAATAGTTCATTAACTACCAAATTACGGATAATGGCCAATCTTCTTACAGATGTCCCATCTATTATTGAGTTGATTATACCTATACGGCTAACTGGCAGGAAATTAATCAACTCATTGTGTGAGTTTTCAACTTTAACAGTTGTTAAGTTGTTTTATATATATACTCGTAGGTATTCATTTTATAACAGCGCCGTTTCTACCGATTAACCTTTGCAATTATAATGTTTGGATGTTGGTTGCGTATCTATTCTTGTGTGAAGATGGATATCGATTAGCCTGAGACTTTCCGTATACTTTGAGTATGAAAACTACTTTTTCTGCTTTGTTATTTAAGCAATGCATGTGCAAAATACGAAAAGATGAAAGTATGTCCGATGAATAGAATCTTATCAACTTGTTCCCAGTCATCAAGAAGAGAGTTTCTTTCAACTGGACTAACTGACGCAGTATCAGCAATAAAAGCAACTGGGTCATCAAAATTGCATACAAAATTTTACATAATTGGTATATCGTGTGAAGGCCTGAAATCTTGTGGTTCTTTAGGTGTGGGTTTAGAAAATACTCCATAGATTATTATGGAATATCTTAGAGAAGGCGCATTGTCAATCTGCCTTCTAGTCCTAAGGATTCGAACCATTTCATTAGCGGCGCTGTTCGCTCTTATATGTATGAGTTTCCAACACAGTGTGAAACTGCGGTGGTGCGAGTATGTGGCAGTGTTCGTGTTAGGGATCTGATTATTCCTTAGCTGTCAAGGGTAATGGATTCACCCTTGAGGCAAGCAGTGGTCTGGAAGACGCTACAGTGTGTGGGTAGACTGAACGGTTGATAGATACAAACGTTTTCAGAGAAAATTTCTATACCAACGCCTTCGGATGGTTGAAGTCTATGTTGGTAGTTCGATTCACTCATTTTGTTCTTTCCATTACTGATAGCAAGTTTTAGCCCTTGGAAAGAATCTCAAAGCCTTGGTTATGCTTATGTACGAACTTCGTAGGGCTTTTTCTAGTAAGTTGATGATCATTTTTAGTGACACCCATAGGTAGGTAGGTAGGTAGGTAAGTAGGTAAGAGTGGCTGTTGGAAATACCAATCCACTTAGGCCTATTGGCCCATTGTGATGTCACGTGGATCTCTGATCCTCTTACTAATGGAACTAGTTTAAGGTTATGATGAAGCGTGGGTGACTGTTTACGTCTACATCGTCGTTTAGGTCGTTGTAGAAGAAAGCACCCAGATGGAGTCTCCTCCTCTTCCTCGTCCATGCAGCTTCTACAGAAGTCGTTTGTAAAAGCGCGAAGCCTTCTTGGGTGCTTGCTTATGAGGCAGTGTCCAGCGATGATACCTATTATGGCGTTGAGATGTTTCCTATCTAAAAGGATCAGACACTTAGAGGACTCAGATCCAGCCTTGGCCAGATCTGTTTGGTCGCTAGACATGTTTGTCCAGCAGTCCACCTAAGGTCTGTTCTTTTATTGGCATCTAGCTTTAGTGTTAGTTTGCACGTAGCGATTGGTATACCTATACTACCCTTTTCCGGTAGAATAGGTTGAGTGGTTCCAATTTTGGCGAGTTCATCGGCTCTGCAGTTCCCTGAAATGTCTCTATGGCCCGGCAACCAACAAAGGTGAATGTTGAACTGCTCTGCCATCTCCATGAGAGATGATTGGTATTCAAGGGCGGTTTTAGAATATAATGAGATCGAGTCCAGGGATTTGATGGCGGCCTGACTATCCGAAAAGATGTGGATATCCTTTGCAGATATCACGTTTTTCTTCAGCCAGGACAGAGCTTCTTTAATCGCCAAAATTTCCGCCTGGAACACGCTACAGTAATTTAGAAGACGGAAAGAGAGCCTTAGATTTAGTTTATCTTAGAAAACTCCGCCACCAACTCCGAAAGCATCTTCCTCCCGGAATGATCTAGAGGGGAAGCTTACATAGATTTTGTCAAACTAAAGTTCAGGTATGGTGTAATCGATGTTCTCTGTGAAGATTTCTAATGTATTAAGAAAATTTGACATGGCCAAATGAATTATTTGTCCACTGTTTAGTCGCCTTAAGGCGAATAGTTGCAGTTGCAGCTACTTGCTTGCTGAAAATATCGAGGGGTGGCGAATGAAACAGAATGTCTAATGCCGCAGAGGGTGTAGACTGCAAGGCTTCGCTTATGCATAGACATGCTGTTCTTCGTACTCTGCTTAGTTTAATGCGGTTGACTGTGTATTCTAAGGCCGTCCACCAGACGACAACCCCGTAAGTAAGTATCGGTCTTATGACCGAGATGTATAGGTTATGTGAGGTTGAAGGCCCCAATTATCCCCAAAGCTATTGTAGCTTTATTGACTCTTTCTTGAATATTATGTTTCCAGTTTAGTTTCCTGTCATAAATGAGACCCAAATATTTAGCTGTATCGGAAAATACTAAACTGGTACCGTTTATTGAAGAAGGGTTGATAGTTGGAATTTTTTATTTCCTGGAAAAACACGACAAGATCAGTTTTATGGGGGTTTATTCCCAATCCATAGCGATCTGCCCAGTGGATTAATCTATTGAGATTTACTTGAAGAAGTTCTTTAATGGTATTGAGATGTTTTCCTGAGACGGCTATGGCAACGTCATCCTCATAGGCAATCACTCTGCTACCACCCGCTTCCAGGTATATCAGTAGTTCGTTAACTAGAGAAGGGGAGAGAGGACACCGCTTTGCGGCGTACTTCTGCTGACATATCTCTTAGCGGAAGTCTCACCCAGTTTGGAGTTGATTATCCTGCTTTGTAGCATTAGACCGATCAACTCCCCAAGTGAGTCGCCTACCTGCAGAGTTGACAGCGCACTCGTGACTGCGGATGTGTTGACGTTGTTAAAGGCGCCCTCTATGTCTAGGAAAGCAACCATTGTGTACTCCTTATAGTGTAGGAATCGTTCGATGTGGCTAGTCAGAGAGTGCAAAGCCGTTTCCACCGACTTTCCTTTACAGTAGGTATGTTGAGCCGTTGACAGAAGTCTTGGATCAATTTTAGCTCGGATATGGATATCAATCAGTCGTTCTAAAGTTTTCAGAAGGAAAGACGATAGACTTACTCGTATAGGTCTGAGGTCCTTTGGGACAACATGAGAGCATTTTCCGGCTTTGGGAATGAATACTACATTGACTTCTCTCCAAGACAGTGGAATGTGGATAAGTTCTACATAGCTCCTTATAATATTTTCTAGCACAGGCAGAATAATATCTGATGACCTCTGTAGCTTGGCAGGTATTATACCGTCCGTACCAGCAGACTTGTATGGTTTGAAGCTATGCAGCGCCCAGGGCAGACTGTCTCTCTTGATCAGACCCTGAATTTTGGTCGCGGTTGCAATAGGCCTGTTCGGGCTGCTACTGGCCGCGAGTTGGGAGCTACCTGGAAAGTGGGTGTCCAGTAGCAAATTGAGTGATTCATCACTTGAAGTTGTCCAGTAGCCGTCGGTTTTTTTCAAACAGCTAGGCATCATAGGATTAGTAGAGAGGATTTTTCTTAGCCGCGGTGCCTCAGAGGTTTCTGTGATTTTGTCACAGAACGACCTCCAGAATTGTCGCTTTGTCTTCTTTTTTATATAATTTGAGGGGGTCTTTGTATGAGTCCCAGTCACTTTTGTTGTGCTTTTTGCTACGTTGAAATGTTTTCTACAAGAGTTTCTAAGCAGTCCCGTGACACCCATAACATGAATGAGAGTTGATCTAATGATCGTGGTGTAGGTACTGTGCATGATTTTGGGTTGTAGATCCCACTTTGGTCTCACTCATATGGGTAGAGTGACACAATATTTGCAATATTTTCCTCCCACCTCAGTTTGCTGTCTAGAATGAGATCTAGGTACCTGCCACTTTTGAACAAAATCAGATGTAAGATATCTCGATTCTTCTGGTGGAGCAGATCGCTGTTTGTCCAAGAGGAGATAATGCGTAAGGTATATTTTCGAATACAAATGAATGTTTGTCGGTAGTTGTTCGATAAATAATGAGTTATCGCACCACATTTCGCCTCGTCCAACTTTATCAAATTCAATATCAAGGAAAACTACCATTTTAATTATATCACTTAAAAAATAATCAAATCAATAGATTTAGCTTTTTGGTATTCGTGTTGTTAAGGCTGCTTTTAATATGAAGATCGAGAATTTTTTCGAAAGTGTTTGAGAGAAAAGATGATCGACTGATAGTTCTGAGATCCTTCGAGAGAACATTACCTACATATACCTCAGTCCAGACACTGAGAGCTACAGAGACCTTAATAATGTATCTGAGGTACTGCTTTATTACAAACCCAGCGCAATCTGGGTTTTATATTCTAAGCCATATGGCCACAGAACTACTTTAAACTGAATACTACGACATTCTAAGATAGACATTTTTAGCACAGTTTTTTCCTAAGCAATCGAGTAGAAAATGATGATAAAGAAATCGTTTGTGCCTGAAGTATATCGTCGCAAGCACCTACGCTCAGGTTATCAGAATTTTCGAGTCCTTTTTTTATGTTGAAATGTTTGTGATTCTTTATGAATGTTTTAACTGCAAATAACATAACAACGTATAGAGATACTCAAGTGATTATTGAGATAGTTGCTCATGAAAGCCTATCCTTTTAACTAGCGGAGCAATACTGAATAGCCTCAAGAGAGATATGACTCACTTTCAATTTGAGAACGACCAGGGATACTCCTATTAAAAACAGGAAGGTTTTTGTTTTTTTAATATAAAAATATACTTTTAAGCTATAAGTGATTTTTTTGCCAGCAAAAAAAAAACATTATTGTCAGTCTTTATTTGCAATGTGCGATACCAGGAAATTACTAGCATTGTTACATTGAACATTCTTGTCACCAAATCAAGTAAAAGAATGCAATACGATGTCTAAAAAATATGACACGCAATTGCTATCATACTAAATCGATCATCAAAGAATCATTTCGAAGGCTGCTTTACGTTGTTTTTACCATACAACTTTAAACAATTACCAGCATTACAGTCAATAATGTCATTTAGATGCCAAGCTTCAAGGCGCTAATATGAAAATTCGCGTAGTTTTTTAATCGTTTTAAATTAAACGCGTAGATATGAATATTCACTTAATATTATACAAATACGAGTATCCGTATCTGGTGCTTTATTTGTTGACATCGATGTCATTGTTGCCAGTTGGTTTTAATGATTTCCTGAATCGTCCCACTTCGCTGCCAGTGTGTTTGGTTACAAATATCTGCTCATGTGTTTAACGATTAATTTGCCGGGTCTAATATAAAACGTGTTTTCATTGGAACCTGTTTCATAATTTTTTTTATTAAAGTTTTTAAGTAAAGTCTTAAAATGAGCGGGTTGACGCGTCTGGATAGTGAGATACTCGTACATTACTAAAATTCTTGACTTGTTGGTTTAACTTTATTTTATGTTTTTGTTTTCAATAACTACCTATGTGGTGTTGTGGAATTCCCCAAACTTAACATAGATAACATACGTCATCTTTTTTAGTAATTTCGAAAATCTTTGTTTATCTGTTCGCAGATTAACAAAATCTGATCACTTGACGACTAAACATATGAGTAGGTTTCTGTTTATCTACGTTAAATTGAGTGACTCAACCTAGACTTGTTGAAATATTATACATGCATATATAAGTGGTGGTAGTGATTAATAAAATGTGTAAATTTGGAAGCACTTAATTGTGCTCACATACGAGTAGATACAAAGGTAGCAATCGATTTTTGTGGAGTATAAAAAAGTGTCTAAAGTAAAGGGTGTTTTTTAAGAGTTATAGACATTTTTTGTTTGAATAAGACGTAAAGATATTAACTTGATGATTATTTATTAAATTAATTCGAAAAACTATTTTATGCCATTTAATATTTGAAAATATATTTTGTCATAGATCAATTACGTATGGGGTGGAGCACCACCCTGTTGGAACCACAGTTCTTCTGGGTCAACTTCCAGTTGATTGAATCACTCAACACCAGATTCAATAAATGCTCACGCGGCTTTACCTTTTGCACCAATTGGACCTTATAAGCCTTGGGACTAAGATCACTACACAGAATTTTCCAGACAGTGGATGAATTGATAAATTGGAGTCCTTTTAATATAAGCTTCCACAGCTGCGATATTTTCTTCTAAAATGAGCCTCACGCCTGTCATGCTCGCATATAAAGAATTTTCCAATAAGGACTTGACAAGTTTTTTTTAAAATAAAACGCAAACCATTTGAGATATTTCCAAAACTGTATTATCGGCTTGAAGTACAATCAAAACATTTATGAATGGAACTCGACTTCGTTCATATGGCCACCGCGGGCACGTTTGCAGCGGTCTATTCGTTGGACCCAATTTTCAACGACTCGGCCACACATTTCGGCCGCAACGGCCGCTATTTCGCGTTCAATGTTGGCTCTGAGCTCTTCCAACGTCGTCGGCGTGTTGGCATAAACCAATGACTTGACGTAGCCCCACAGAAAATAGTCAAGCGGCGTTAAATCGCACGAACGAGGCGTCCAATCGACTGGCCCATTTCTTGAGATAACACTCTCACCATACTTACTCTTCAATAAATCGATTGTAGCGTGTGCTGTGTGACTTGTGGCACCATCCTGTTGAAACCACATGTCGTCCAAGTCCATATTTTCCAATTCGGGCCAAATATAATCGGTGATCATGGCGCGATAACGCTGACCATTCACAGTAATATGACGATCGTTATCGTCAGTTCAGTTCAGTTTTTATGCATTTTTATTTTTTAACTTAAATTACTCTTATATGCTAGACAAAAAAACGCTTAAAAAATTTGCTTAAATTACTTACAAATAATCTTATTCTAACTTACTGGCCCCATGCGGGCACTCTAAGTTAAACCTAACACTTAAACTATGTCTTTCGACGAATTTCTTTTATTTCTATTTTTATATTTATTAATACTAAAACTAAGAAAATAAATTTTAAGCAAAAAACTTAGTATATGGACATTTTTTAATTTTTAATAAAACTTAAAACTAAAAACGATCATTATCGTGGACGAAAAAATATGGCCCAGTAACGCCGCCGGCATGCAAACCGGCTTATTGACGAACCCATTAAGCCAAAAATGAGCTTCGTCACTGAAGATGATTTTGCGATGAAATTCATCACGTTGGCGCATCTTCTCCAGAACCCAATCGGAGAACGTACGTCGCTTCAAATGGTCCATCGGCTTGTATAGGTGTAAACCAAGATCCTTACGCAAAATACGCTATAATGTGGTATGAGCGATGCCCAATTTTTGAGAACGCCGTGGAATTGACTGAAATGACACTTCGACCAACCCGTTGTCTCACTGACACGGCAACATCACACAACGAATATGTAGACTCAAATTTTTGCACTAAACTTGTTATTGCCTGTCTACTAGGGCGAGAATTACGACCGAAAATTGGAGTTAACGCTCTTAAAGTTTCAGTCACCGACTCCGAATTTCGGTAGAAAATTTTTATAATTTCCAGACGTTGCTCGTTTATGTACTTTACCATGATGAAAATGTTGAGTTTAATGAATAAATTAACAGTGACAGTTTGATGATTAGTGAAAGAGTGCGTTCACAAATTGAATTCAAAGTTGTCAAGTCCCTATTGGAAAACCCCTTATTTTAATGGCGACCAACTTAGACCTTAGTCCTATGGGTAATCACGTGTCTGTCAAAGAAAGCCCTAACACTGGTGTAGGTCACAATAAATCCTCCTTAGAGTCTTTCCTAGAAAGTTCATATCAAGTGTACCAATAGCCGAACAAGTTTAGAGTTGTTTGGGCTGTGGATCAAAAGGGATCGTTAAGGGCATTAAGCATAGAGTCGATTATTGTAGAGACAGGAATTCACCATGAACACCAATTATGACGGATTGTATTTCTCTGCAGCAGGCACCATTGCGCTAACCATATGTAGAGTACCAAGTCGTCATTTCGATATTCTCTTAGTGAAAGTTCTATTAAGCTCGGTCACAAAAGGCATTTAGGAGAAGGACATCATTTTAGTAAGTATGCATGGATTTCAGCGTGACAAATGCACCATAACCAAAATTTGTTGCATATGTTCAAGCCATGACATCAGCAGGTAGTAGAAGAAGGGTTTTGTTCAAAGGTTTCGGAGAACAATTTAAATGGACGTTTTATAAGAATAAAGGACGGATGGTCATAGTACACTAATATGAAAACCTCTCTCGAGCATTAAGTTCTTTTAAATGAAAAAAAACCGTTTACATTCTGCAAAAATTTTTTCATTACTTTGACGTATTCGTTATAACCACTTTCTATGCAATGGATTCCTTGTTTAAAAGTTAAAATCGCAAAACAGTGTTTTTATTGGTTCTACAACACCTTGTTTTTGCAAGCGTAGTTGTTTTGCAAGTAGTTGTTTCCGGAATCAAGTTGGTCAACAGAATTGAACATACGTAAAATATTTCAAAGTCATAAACTCGTTCGCAATGTTCTTACTTCGTTTCAGTGTATCTGCTCGTAGTGTTAAATATTAGGTTAGGCGGAAAGATGAAATAGTTGCTTTGATATGTATCTCATTTGCAAGATCTGTTCTATCATATTATAACACAATAGTATTTCGTGTTATACTACTAGTTTAACAAGAATTGAGTTCCACTTGAATGACAAGTAAAAGTTGCTCAAAAAGGTTTATATATTATCTCATTTATAAGACCAAAATTGTGATAAAAAATCAATTTGTACTAATATATGTTATTCTTAAATATTTAGAAAAGTAAAACTATAAACTGCATCATTTTCGCTTAATTGAATCTAATGATCTTTTCAGACATATTTAGAGCATAGAGATCATTATATCCCGCTCCTTTGCGAGGCTCAATGAAAAAAATCGGCTTGTTGAATTTCTATGCGATTTTAGCCTGTCAAAACTTTAATGGGTTTAAACTGATCAGACATTTTAACGGGCACTCTGAAAAGGAAGTGTTTCTCCTGAACTGTTTCACTAGCTCTAGGTTTTATTAATTATTGTCAAAGTATGTAGAATGGTAGACCACTTTAAATAATTGTCTCCACTGATACCTTCTCTTACTTTTTCATGTAGCAGCGGTCGAAGAACTGTTACCTATGAGTATAAGTAGCATAGGTAAAATTTACCTTTTTTTTTTCGTGGGAAGGTGAGAAATCTTCATAGACACTATAGGCCCGGAGTAGAAGTATAGTAGTGTGAGATTCTTATTCACTAAAAAACAGCTCCCTTATGGAAACCACGACTGAGTTCACACTCAACAAGCAGTTCTTCTATCGCATTTTATTTTGTTTTTATAAGATATCCTGAAGGCGATTTTCCATTGAAAATTCCTGTGTACTTTAGAAAATTACGCGCTGCTAATCACCGCGCTAGATCGAGAGGCTTAGTCCATTTGAACAGAAATATTCGTATGACCTTGTAATCGATTATTATGTTTTCGCGCAAACATTTTAATTACGTTCTGAACGTTTTCGACTCCTAAGTCTCTGTGGATATCATCGTTTCTATTGTACCACGGCGCATTTACAATACCTCGAAGAACTTTGTTTTAGAATGTCTGTAATACATTAATGTTAGTATTTTCAGTACAACCCCAAAGTTGTACACCATATGTCCGGACCGGTTTTAGCACTTGCTTGTATAACAGCAGTTTGTTCTCTAAGCTAATCTTGGAATACTTTCCAATCTCTATATTTGATTTCAAGCTCTTAACATTTTTTCTCAACGTGTGCTCTTCATATTAGTTTAGCGTCGAGTGTCATAACGAGAAATTTGTCTTCATTCGCGTAAGGAATCTGTACTGCGTTGATAAACACCGGTGAATTTTCAATTTTCTTGAGAGTGAAGTTCACGTGCACAGACTTGCTTTCATTAAGCTCAATTCGCTAAGTATTCGTCCATTCGGGCTTAAGCGTGTCTATAACTTGTCTAAGTTCCCTAAGTGTAGCCTTTTCTACCGAGAAGTTTGTCGTCACGTCTAGCGTATTGACATTCTCTGGAAGCACTTCCCCTTCGAATGGTTTAAACGTTTCTGCAAGATGGTCGGCGGAAATATTAGCTTTTTCCTTATCTTCTTTCGCCCAGTCATCCTGGTTTCTTGTTATTGGCGCCACGTGTATTTGGGGCTTTCGAACACTTTTAACGGCTCTCCATATGGAGTAGTTGGTATCCTTTGTCGCTGTGAGTCTTTCAAGGTAGTTATTAATACCTTGGTTATTTAAGTCCTTGATCGATTTTTTTCAATAAGTTGCAGAGCCTATTGAAGGACGTTTTATCTTGTGGTGAGCGGGTTTCATGCGACTTTTTACGCGCTCTTCGTTTCTTCTTTATCATTTCTCTGATTTCCGGTGGGTATCTTATGCCGGTGGGTATCTTGGGAACTTTGTTCGATTCGCGGTTAGTGTTATTCCAGGCCGCTTGTTGTATGACTTCAACAAAACTTTCAACTTCTTTTTCCAGTTGATACGCCGTTCTAAGTGCTACTTTCAACTCAGTATTGTCTACAACGTCTATTCAGAAATCTCCCCAGTGAGTTTTGCTGTTAGTTAATCTGGGTGGTATTTGTTTCTTAACCAAGGATTCGCACAGTGGAAGGATAACTGGAGAATGATCGGAGGAATGATAGAAGCTTTCTTCAACTTTGACGTAACTAGCGTTTACTCCTTTTCCGATAAAGAAGTTTATTAGATCGGGTGTTTTGGCGACATCCGAGGGCCAGTATGTCGGCTTGCCTGTTGAGTAAAAATAGCAACTACATTCAATACCAGCCCTGTAAGGAGTTTTGCCTTTTTGAGAGATACATCTTGAGCCCCAAAAGGTGTGCTTCGCGTTAAAGTCGCCACCAATAATGAAGATTGATCCAAGAGAGTTGAATAGGTCAATAAATTCGTGTTCTTCTATTTTGCAGCGCGATTGGCAATAGATTGAGGATATACTAAAAGAGTAGTTTTTATTTTTAGCGCGCACCAAATTGCTCGTGCATCCTTTTGTACTATATTTTTCCAGAAACAACACTTCATCTTCATCACTCGCTTCGCTCACTTTGTAAGAAAAAAAGATGCGTATATGGTGGTCCATTGCTTTTTTCTCCAACTCTTTGGTTATTAATTTTTCTGAACTTTGTCAATCTCTCTATTAACCCAAATGTGTCAAATTCTTATTTCCAACTACGAGTACAAACGATTCTTTGGAGACTATCAGACTATTTCCGAGTATCTTCAAACCTTTTTGCTACTTTTTTCAGTCAAGCATTCGTTAATCTTTCTGATGAATTTGACCACAACTGCTTTTTGTACTTAAATATCTTTACGCAAAAAAACAATTAAGGCTTCAAAAAAAGAAGTTAAATCGGAAAATTACAATGGCTAATCTCCACTGAAGTGTTGTTCGCAATACTTTTGAAAAGTTTACACTTTTGTGCAATTTTCGGCATTCCTGTATTCCAGCTTTATATCTTAGGGGACCTTTCTTACAATCTATTGCAGAAGAATTCTTTGCCAATGTCGCAAGGATGCAGTTTCTAATTGCTGCCTCATTGCTAATTCTTTTTGCATTCCTAAACTCAATATTATTCAATTTCAGATCTATCTTTTCCGGATTTCTTAAAGCCCGATCTACAACAATGAACCTAACCAAATTTGTGTCATGCTCATGGTTACCAACTCCTTTAGTGTTTCTCCTGAAGTATCTCACGGTAGCCTACTCGGTCCCTTTTTACTTACTTTGACAATGATTGCTACTGGCAATTTTGGTGGAGCACTGGTGATGAAAATAGCGATACAACAAGGTGAGACAGAAGTCGTTACGCCGGTGTTCGAGGGTGTCTAATAACTGTGTCGTATTGACATCACCTTTGAGTTTTATCGCACGATTTTGGATCCTATCTAGCAGGTGCAAAGAGGTTTTAGGGGCACCTGACCAGATGTGGGCGTTGTATTCCAGTTTTGGTCGGATGAATGATTTTTATATAGAAGCCAGGTCAGAAGGAGTGAACTATTTCTTACATCGCTTGAGGAAACCTAGTCATTTCGCAGCATTTTTGGCGACATCGAATATGTGGTCATTGACACGCATACTGAGAATGGAAAGTTTTTCGGTTTTGACGATGAAAGTGCCATTCATGGATAATGGCTGCGTATTTCAATGTCGCTATATAGTTGATAGTTTCCCAATTGGTTATGCTGTTAATATCGGAATTTAATGATCCTAACACACGCTGACGTTCCCGTTCTACAGCCGAAGAGCAGGGGCATAGGTCCGGGAACGAATATGAAAAGTAAAGAATACTGTCATCAGCAAATGAATATATTGGATTAGAAGTTGTAGACAAGCGATCATTAAAGAAAATTAAAAACAGTATCGGAGACAAGACTGAGCCCTGGGGCACACCAGCATTTATTTTGTGAATATTTTTTGAAACGATCCAATACAACTTGAATTGAACGTTCCGAAAGGTAGTTTCTAATCCATAGCTGAAGAGAGTCATCGATCCTAAATCCACGAATTTTCGACAAAAGAGCCTGACGCCAAGCCCTATAAAACTCCTTAGAAATATCAAGTGTAACTATTTTGCTTTCGCCAGATTGATGTATGCGTTCTACTTTTCGGTGGGACATGCCATCAAGTCACCAGTGGATCTGTTGCTACGAAAACCGTACTGCCGGTCATTGAGAAGTTTTCGTGTTTCGAGATATTTCATGAGCTGACGATTTATCAGCGTTTCCATGACCTTGGAAAGAAGGGACCTGAGTGCAATGGGTCTGTATGAGGAAAGAGAAGATGATTCGCCTTTTTTAGGGACGGGCTGGACAAATGCTGTTTTCCATCTGCTCGGAAAGAGTCCTAAAGGGTAGGATTGATGAAAAAGCTTACCCAGTGGTTTTGCCAGCGATTAAGAACACCTACTCAGAAGAAAGGGAGGTATACCATCTAGACCAGCGGATTTATGTATTTTGAGATCTTTAAGTACTCTCGCGAAAGTGGATTCGTCCCATTGAGGATTTGATGCACTCAAGTGTAGGCATCGACAAAGCACAATCTGGAAGTGTTGAGCTGGCCACAAAGTGTGCAGCAAACAGATTGGCCTTATCTAAAGAGCTGTTAACTGGAATGTCATTTTTGTTGTTCTTTTTGACAGTTTTTTGACATTTATATTAAATATTGGCTGACAAATTATCATGAATCGACTTGCGCCAGAAGAACACTTCCGTGTCATTCTATATTATTTTGAAAATCGGTCTTCTTTTCCGGGAATGTGGATTTTGAAGTGCTCATTATCCATCAATCGCTGTTCGTCGTTTCGTAGATAAATTTCGTACCACGTATAATCTACATGGCGCCAAGCCAATAACGCTTCATTGTAGTGTGCGTTCAGAGGAAACTGCAGCCGTTGTGGGTGAAAGTTTGACGGAAGATATGGAATTGTCAACTAGGCGTTAATCGCTTGGCTTTGTCCGCCCACCATGGACTATACCCGCATTATTCTGCAGGAAAGAAAGCCACGGGACCATTACTCGTACCTAGTACGTGCAAATGTTTTGGTACACGAAATGAACTTCTTCATTGTCAGCAACCAATGAACGCATCCACTCAAACTTGACGATTATTTGACAAGCGACATTTATGCAATGTTCTCGCATAAAAAGTTTTTGACGTCAGTTGTCTGCAATCATGGAATGGGGCTCGCTCTATAATCGTGTTGTCGTAATTGGCCTACAAAAATGCGGACGAAAAAGGTGAAATCTTTCGGATGTTACCGCCACTGAAAGTCACACGAAACTTTGTGTACCATACCATGAAATTATTTGAGGATACTCTCAGAAGCATTGAAACAGAAATGTAAGTCAAAATCGAAAGGCTTGCTTCGCCAGTGAGCGCAGAATGGTAACAGACGAATTCTTTGTACTGACGACAAAATTTTCACCGTTGGAGAAACATGATATGCGTTTAAACTCGTTCCGAGAGTTCAACGTGGCCACCACCCATTTTCTGTGATAGGCCTACGATTGGGTCACCGAGCTCCATTTCTGCGAGAAAGGTATCAAATCCTCAACGAAAGTGTACCAAATGTAAGTTTTAGAAACTGTTGTGGTGCCCCTCAACAAAACACTGTTTGTAAATAAGCACTGGACCTTTCAACAAGACTCCGCTCTAGTATATAAGGCAAAAATTACTCAAACATGACTCAAAAACCGCGTTCCAAACTTAATTTCCACGTATGATTGGCCATCTGGTAGGTCAGATCTCAATTCATCAGACTACAAGACTATGGTCCGTTCTGGAGGTTATGGTTTGCATTACTCGACATCCAAGTATTCAGTCTTTAAAGCGCGCCCTTTTCCATATCAGTGTGGAAAGTCCACCATCGACCAAATTCACACTACGGCAGATCTTGGAAAACCCATCAGTTCCAAATCTATACACACCCATTATTCATCGTTTCTAAGTCCGCAGATAACAGCATCTATAGAGACGAGCTATATGGAGCAATGTCTAGCTTTGGCACCCCTTCCAAACTCATCTGTATGTGCAGGATGACGATATAGAATGAACGCTGCTCCATAAATGTCAGTTAAGAATTCACTGAGACCTTTGATGTCAAAAAGGATTTAGATAAGGCGGAAACGACTTCGACGAGTTTACTGGTCAATGAGGGTAAAACCAAATATATTCTGTCAATGAGAAAGGACACTCAACACCGACGCCACGGACAGAACGTCACCCTTGACAGATATAACTTTGAGGTAGTTAAGGACTTTGTATACCTAGGCTCTGCTACCAATTCAACGACACTAGCGCCGAGATAAAACGAAGAATAACTCTTGCCAATCGTTGCTTTTTTGGGCTAAGAAGGCAATTGATTAGCAAAACCCTCTCTTGAACAGCAAAAGTTAACCCTATAGAAGGCCGTAATAGTCCCAGTCCTGTTCTATGACGCAGAGGCATGGGCTTTATCAAAAATATATGAGAGAAAAATTCTTCGGATGATTTTCGGTTCCGTCTGCATAGACGGTGAGTGGCGGAGCAGAAGAGTGAAGTCTCAATGCGGATGGACACCAATGATCCGGTTCTAAAGGTCTTCGAATCCGCCCCAAGGGACAGCGCAGTAGAGGAAGGCCGTGACTTTGGTGATGCACGCAATGGGAAGGGGACCTCAATCAACTTAATGTGCAAAACTGGAGGCATTTAGCTTAAGATCGAGCTGGCTGGAAACTTTTGTTGGTTGAGGCCCAAGTCCACCGCGGACTGTTGCGCCAACTTAAGAAAGTAAGTAAAATGTATATCAACTGAAAAAAAATACTTTGGGTGCGCCGCACAACCCACCCGGAAGGAAGTTTCATCCGCTAGCGATAAGTAAATTAAATATTTTTCTTCAGTTGGATGCGTATAAAATAAAGTTTTTCGAGAATCTAATAATGCGTATCTGTATAATTTCATTCTATTCTTCGAAAATGTTACGAGTAAATGATGTATTTTAATTTGTGTTCATCGCACAAATGTCGTCTCGTAGTCTGTCATAAACAACACAATTATGTCATAGCCGTCTACTTCCAATTAAAGCAATGGTTTTACGTCACGTGAATTTAAATTACTTGCATTGGGTCCAATCCTTAATCTATCAAAAGTGAAGTACACATCCCCACCAGTTGGTTTGGTGTACTTGCACAAGCCCACTTAATATTGTAGTTGCCCTATCTCTTGGTATCGATCTATTCAACCCACTTTGGAGCATGGTGTTGAGTGTGGGCTTTTATGCACATACATTCATATGTACATGTACGGTGATCCAAATAATTTTGAGAAGAAAATAAAGGAAACGACTAAACAAATTTTCATTTAGATTATCCTTTTTCTGCATATCTCGAAGCCTTCTTTAGAATCATTTGAAGAGTGAATGGCTCGGCTCGTCTGTGCGGTAAATTCCACTGAAGGCACATAACACGTTTTTAACCGCCGCTTTGCATTAGATGTTATTCGGGGGATTTCAAGGTATTACATTCAAGTGTACCCCTATAATTGAAACAGCCCGCTTTATTGCCTTTTTAATATTGAAGAACATTTACTACAGTTAACAAATCACTTGGCGCTTTATCAAATTCCGAAATCTTCAGATTTTTAAATATACCGCTTCCTTATTGTTTTAAAAAGCTTATGAGGGTGAATGGTTATGAAAGATGCCTCAAGAGGCACTTCGGCCTCAATCAGCGGTATGGGGGTTAAATTCAGAAAATATGGCGAACAATTCGTAGCCCAATTCACGAAATTTTGCCACGGGGACATGCACGTGTGCACTTGATGGCCAAATGTCGTTTTTCCTTCTAATCATCATTGAACCGGTAAATAAGTTGGCACAATATTCGCGGCTTATTCTGTTTCACTTTGGAAGGTAATCGATGTGGTTTATGGCGGATATATCCCAAAGAACTGTTGCCATGACCTTGGCGTTTTTTGGCGAGAATTCGCTCAGAGAAACCCACTGCTTTGACTGATTTGTTAAAGTAGATGCACGTTTTATACACGGTTATGAAACGGTGTGGAGAAACTCATCCGGTTTGCGGTTGAACGACGCCAAACACTCCTTAGAAATTGTCACACGAAATTCAATTTTTCCATTTTGTTTCCAATGGCTGTCACACACAAACTAAATTAGAAGACACAGTGTGCTCAAAATTTAACAGTGGCATATTGATAAGTTACAATGCGGGATATTCAAAAGGTCACGGAGTTATTAATCCACTCTCGTAGCTGAAATTTAGTTCCTGTATGTAGCCCAAGATTGTCTGAGATGACCAAGAGGTGTCATTAGATGGTCATCTGAACTCAATTTCTTTGCATAGCTTAGGCCAACTTGTGTATACCACCTTGATCAAAAATGTATTCAGAAAATTAAAAATACAAGTTTATTCATCTAAATCTATATAGTACCCTTCAAAGTAATCCCCATCGACTGCAACCTACTTACGAGGGGCGTTCAATATATTCTCAGTATCGATATGAAGGAAAATGCGAATTCAATTTAAATTGTTTTTATTTTTCAATATAATCTCCCTTAACATCAATGCATTTGTTACATCTTGAGATAAGCTTTTTTAAACTCTCAAAAAAATAAATTTCCTCTTTCTCTGCAAAATACCCATTTATTGCCGACTTGAGTTCTTCATCATCCGAAAATCTTTTTCCACGAAGACATTTTTTCAAATCCGGAAACAGGAAATAATCACTAGGGGCAAGGTCTGGACTATAGGGTGGGTGTTGGATTTCTTCGAAACCACAATCTCGCGCAGCAGCCTTGGAAACTCGCACCGTGTGAACAGGAGCGTTGTTATGAAGAAGCAACACACCCGCTGCGAGTTTACCCCGTCTTTTCTTTTTAATTTCCTCCCGCAAATTATGCAAAGTGGAAGCGTAGGATGTGGCGTTGATGGTTTCACCTTTTTTTTGTACTCAATGAGCAAGATTCCCTTTGAGTCCCAAAAAACTGTGGCCATGAGCTTCCCGGCAGACGGAGTGACTTTGAACTTCTTCGGGGGGTCTGTTCCTTTTTTATGCCACTGCATGGACTCTTGTTTGCTTTCAGGGTCATAGTGGTGGACCCATGTTTCGTCCCCAGTAACAATTCGATCCATAACACCGTCCGCGTTCTCACTACACATCTCCAAAAGCTCTCTACAGCATGCGATTCTCACTTTTTTCTGAGGCGCTGTGAGCATTCGTGGCACCCACCTTGCACTGACCTTTGAAAGGTTAAGATGGTCATGAAGAATGGTGTGAATGGTACCAATTGAAAGCTTGGTGATCTCTGCCATCATTTTCACCTTTATTCGGGCATCCTCAAGAACAAGTTTTTCGACTTCTTTGATGCTTTCTCCCGTACAAGCAGTAGCCGGGGCGCCGGAGCGGGGGTCGTCTTCAATGCTCTCTCTGCCTCTCTTGAACTCACTTGACCACTTTTGCACAGTTGATAATGAAGGTGCGGAACCCTGGTAAACAGCCACCATCTCTTCATGAATAGTTTTTTGATTTTTTCCTTGCTTAGTGAGAAATTTAATTACAGCGTGATGCTCAATTTTCACCATCATCGTCTCAGTTGCCATTATGATTCTGTTTAACTAGAGATAAAACGCGAATTAATAATCACATTTATATGAAATTTTACATGAATGCACTAAAATAATAGTATTACTTGATAAATAAGTCAATTTATATATACAACCACAGCTTCACCCCGATACCGAGAATATGTTGAACGCCCCTCGTACATATGCCAGCGCTTGATCCAATCCTCGAAACATTTTTTATATTCCTGCGATTTTTCCATTACTTCCTCTCAGCTGCTGAAACGCGTTCCCCGTAGTATTCTTTTAACTCGATTGAACAGAAAGGAGTCACAGGCAGCCAAATCAGGTGAATTCGGTTGCTGTTGGATGGTATTTGTTGCATTTTTTGTCAAAAAATTACGAATAATGATGGCACTGTGCGACGGTGCGTTATCATGGTGCAAAATCCACGAGTTTTCTGCTCAAAATTCTGGTCTCTTTCGGTGAATTGCTTCACGAAAAAGTCTCATAAAGCCCAAATAATACTCTTTGTTTACTGACTGGCCTCCTGGCAAAAATTCATGATGTACTATACCGTTGTAATCCATGAAAACCGTGAGCATTGCCTTCTTTTTTGACTGAAAACGACGTTGTTTTTTTGATCTCGGCTCATTTGGTAAACGTCATTCACTTGCCTGATGTCTGGATTGCGTGTCGTACTCATAAACGCACGTCTCGTCTCCAGTAATTATCCTTTTGATGAATGTGGGATCGGATTCAGCCTCACAAATCATCTTTTTTGCGAAGTCAACACGGTCTCTTTTTGCATGAAATTGAGGTCTTTTGGCACCAACTTTGCTGCTACACGACGGAAACCCAAATCATTAACCAAAATATCTTGGACGGATCCATAGGCAATGTTCAAGTCCTACGCTATCTCTTTGATGGCTAATTTGCCAATGTTTTCGTCGGTTTTCGATGTCGATGGTCTGCTACTGCGTTCATCATCTTCGATTGACTCACGACCACTTTTGAACCGCTCATGCCACTGGTAAATGACAATTTTCTTTAGAGAATCGTTGCCGAAACACTTTTCCAACATTTCCAACGTTCGCGCACCATTAAATCCGTTTTTTTACGCAAAATTGAATACAAGTTCGTTGTTGCAAATTTAGATCCATTTCTAAAATTGTAAAAAATCGCCAACACACACAACAATAGATGTACTTTTGGCTACGTAACTTTTGCAAATGTTAAGCTATGATGCTAAGATTTAGAGGGAATGTCAACAACATATTTACCAACATAAAAAAAAAGAACAAAAACAGAAGTCAAATCGGAACAATAGGAGCACCACACGGTTGTTATTTTGTTCTATGTAACCTGCAAGCTGCACCTGTTCCACACCATATTGGATTCAAGGTTAGAGGCTTTTACTGCACAAATTTCGATAGCTTAAACTTCTGTTTGGAAAACAGAAATAAAATATCCTAGTGGTGCAGAAAGCTGGCCACCACTGTTTGATAAATTTATTGAACTATCTGCGGCTTAAAACTACAATGTAAAAAGTTTGATTGAAACTGCTTATGATATTAGGACTTTGTTAAGGAACTTCATTGCTCAACTGTTTTGATGTTTTTGCATAGAAAGTAATACTTCTTGCCGTAGTCAATATAACATTTTTGTGATAGGTGGGAAGGTTGAGTGTACGTCCAATGGAGCTGTCTTTCTCTTTACCCTTCACAATGAGTATTTTGACTACGTCATCTGCATAGGCCTGACTTAGCAATCTGGAGCTACGAATATGTTACTCTTCATGGCATTCGTAGGGGCTTTGAAGGAGGAAGGCTCTTTTTACAGAGTCTGTGAGTCTAGCAGTCTTAATCATTCTGATGAGATAACGCAGGATTTTACCGATGCGAAATTTCGAAAATGGGGATCAATAATTGCTTCCATTAATTTTAGGAACACCAAAGTGAGACTCTCTTGCATAACTTTTTCTAATTGTCTGATAGAAGGATTATTCTAAATTTTTTCTTCAAGGTTTCGAGCTCATTTCTTTAGCAGAGTACATAGCTCCGCCTTCAGCTTCACAGCTTGATTCATCCCTCTTAGTTTGACGGCTTTTTTCATGTAGTACAATTGCTGTTTCTTTTGATAAGGGCTCATAATGCCTTCAGCTCAAAACGACACAAAACAATAAAAAACGGATGGATAGGTCTCTTAGCAATTATTTCTAAGTTTTCTGGTTCAAATGATCTGTAAACTTGAGTTCTTACTTAACTTTGATTTTAGAAGCCTAGCCTTTATGCTAAATATAGTAAAAAGACGCGACTTTGTAATTTCTTTCTTCAATGGTTAGGTAAAGTGGTTGGTGTTCCGGCTTTTCACTGAAACAACAGCAATAAGCGGTTATAAGTCGGTTTGAAATCAGACCTTACGAAACCTAAAACTTTTCTAAAGGGTGAAAGTAAAGCTCTAAATTGGCCAGTGGAGCATAGGAAACTAAAGAAGTTGGTTAATATAATGCCTGAGACGTTCTTAATGTCATCAAAAACGATTTGCCAACAGCGCGATGTATACCTTTAGCCAAGAGTGGACGTGCACTAAAGAAATTGAAAGAGATTTGCTTTTTGTATGCGTCTCCCCAAATTTGGTAGCGAGTGTTATATGCATTTCCAACTGCATTTCAATCAGTGGATAGTGCCCAATGCCAGTGGCCATTAGTCTGGTTACGTCAGTGCGTGATCGGGCTGGAACTGTGTGTCAACAAACAAGCTTCTCCAGTCAGTTCGATTTTTATCTAGCTGCCTCTAGTTTCGCACGCTAGGATGGTCGAGGTCCCCTTCGACTCCGCTGTCCCTCAGGGCCAAATTAACAGTGGTGCCGTTAGCGTCCTCAAAAAGAAATAATGGCCAATAATTTTTCACCGCAAATACCGCACCAAACCGACACCTTGAAAGGATGCAATGATTCTTCGTGCATTTTGTGTGGATTCGCCATGCCCCAGAAACCCAAATTTTGTTTATTCACATAACCACTTAAGTGGAAATGGGCTTCGTCGCTCATTATGATTCTGGATACGAAATTATGGAAACGAACGTCGGCTGATGCTAAATTATGTGCATAGATGTCTCGTTGATGTTTGTAGACTCTCTCGGATGTCCTCGGCTACAGTAGTGATATTCTCAGTCGAACGAGCAATACGGAGGCGGCCACATCTTTCGATATATCTAGTGGGGTTAGTTTGCATAAGACGCTCAGCCAAACGCTTAATTTTTCGCGTACGTGGTGCAGGATGACGTGGAAAACGACGACGAAATTCACTCTACATTAAAAGGCAGTCGGAAATTGGTCAAATAAGCAGTAAAATAATTCCGCGTTCTTCAGTTTTGTATCGCTTCATTGCGTATTGTCAACTAATTCTCTATCTATCAACAACATAAATGTCAAAGCACAATGACACTTGATGCCATTTACAAAAATTATGGCACATTCACATTATGACATTACTTTTGCGCCATCTTGTATCAATTACCTACTTAGCCCAACGAAGCAGTGATTAGAAAGAGTTTATTTTCGTTTGATCTCAGCGCTGGTATCATTGTCTGAATTGATAACGGAGACTAGGTAGACAAAGTTCTTAACTAATTCAAAGTTATATCTGTCGGGGGTGACGCTCTGTCCGTTACGTCGGTATTGGATGTCATTTCTTATTGACAGCACTTGGTTTTACCCTCATTGACAAGTAAACGCAACAAAGTCGCTTCCGCCTCAATACTCCCGAAAGCGCCACTGACATCACGCTGCTGTCTTCCGATAATGTTAGTAATTGGACGGACTTTTGGAAGATTGTGCCTCTTGTGTTGGTGCATGAGTTTTGAACTATTTTTTTAAGAATGACGTTAAAGAAATCGCAAGACAGAGCACCGCCTTGTCTAAATCCTTTTATAACATCAAAAGTCTCGATGAGTTTTTTACTGATATTGATGGAGCAGCGTGCATTTTCCATCGTCATCCTGCACAAACCGATAGAGATGCTATCATATAGTATGCGACCTTAAAGTCGATAAATAGGTGGTGTGTATCGATTTGGAGCTCCTGGGTTTTTTCCAAGATCTGCCGTAAGGTGAATATTTTGTCGATGGTGGACTTTCCTGGCCTAAAACCACCCTGAAATGAAGCAGTTAGGATGTCGATGAACGGCTTCAGGCATTCATACAATACGGCAGATAGGATATTGTTGGCTATGTTAAGCAGACTGATGCCCCTGTAGTTGGCGCAGTTAAGAGGGTCTCTTTTCTTGAGGATCGCACAAACAGAGCTGAGGATCGATTCATTGGGAATACTTTCTTCAGACCATATCTAAGAAATGAACTGGTGTATGCGCCTTAGCAAGTCATCGTAGTAAGTAGGAAGCCCGTTCTAAGTTGCTAGTTAGTGAATTAGGATCTTGATGTATCTGTAACATATAGAAACCAGGTGCAATAGATGTAGCACATTGAGAATCACATCAAGCTGCTCAGTCTGTCATTGTTCTGTGGTTCCCATTTCAGAGGTCTTTTGTTCTGAGCTTAAATGTACTTATTAGACGTTGACCAAAAACCTTGTTACTTTACAAATTGTTGGCAATATTTTCACCATATTTGTAATGAGTTTTCAAATATGCAATGCGGCGTTCAGGAAGGATTGAGTCATTAATGTTATTTTGTCATCTGTCAAAAAATTCTACAATGAAATGATTGTAGATAATGAAACCCTATAGCCCTTAACTTGTAGAAAGTAAGGAAATTAAAAGATATTAGCTACTCTGTAGCAGGAGTCAACAGCTTAACTGGACAAATTTCAAATTTGTGTTAAAACAAGTTATGAATGAACATCAATAACCACTTGTAAGTACGTTTTTATTTAACTAACAGTTTTGTTGACTTAAAATCGCAGACAAAATGCTCATGTTTTAGCTTCTTAAATTTCATAAAAATCCAAACTCAGCAATAAAAAGTATACCTACGTATTTTGCTTTACGTATGTGCACTTGTACACAATGCCGCTAAGCACGCTTAGTAAAAATACAATTCGAATTTAAGTCAACATGTATAGAAGCTCTAATTTGTGCTAAATCAGCTATTCACTGTCCAGAATTCGCTTACTCTTTCTATACGTTCAGGAGGTTTTTTTATTTTTTTTCGAAGTGCAACCTTACGATTTTGAATAAGATTTCGGAAACAGCATTCAATTTCAACGATCTGACGACAAATAGAAAAATACAATAATAGTTGGTATTCTGGGACAGAGATGTACGAGTGTTGATTTTATTTCAAAGGTGTCATGTTTGTGTCATGTTGAGTTGTTTTTCCAAGTTTTTTAAAAAAAATATTTGTACTTCAATTTACAAGTACCCACTTAAGATACGCATTTGACTCCCTGTATGACAATTTCACATGTCAATTGCAACTGCATCATTTTGCCATCCATTCAGTCGATGATTTTCCTTTGATTCTGTACCACATATGTAGTGTTGGTGAAGCTTTACTTTTATTTAAAAAAAAAAAAAAAACCTCTCTAAGTTTATATTTTACATACGAGTATATGTACCTACAATATAAAAGAAAAGGAAAGAAAATCGCATCAATTGGGATTGCAAAGTGCGCGACAGTGAATATTCAACGGAAATCTTACGAATAGTTCGAGTATCTACAACTAAATTTGCAACAGGTACATACACACTCGTACACCCAGTACGCAACAGCTGTTCGATTAATTTTTTTTTCATTTTTATTTTGTTTTTCGTATCTAATCTATCTGAAGTGCTAGTTAGTATTGAGAACAAGTTCAGGGGAAATTGTTCAAGGCAAGTCAGTATACTCGTATGTATGAGTACGATACTCGTGGTATCTTTGTGGTTTGTGAGGAAAATTTTGTTGCGAATTTTGCGAAAATTCTTTTGACTTTTGTGCCATTAATTTCAATTCGATTACAAAGTTGGAAAATTCAGTTTGAGTGCAAGTAGCGTTCATTGTCCTCCCATTCAAATTAAAGTAAAGTCGGTGTACAAACAATCTGTTTTTTTTTTTTGTTCCTGTTATTGCATTCAGTGGAAATGAAAATAAAAGTCAACTTATGACTTTCTCAGGTGGTGTTGCTGATTAATACAATTTTGTTTACCAAAAAAAGAAAGCAAACAAAACATCCTCATAGTGAACGATTTTCAATTGAAATGTTTTCAACAAAAGTGTTTATTCAGTGAATAATTTTAGATACACGTTTGCATGGAGCTTCTTTTGTATTCCAACATGTAATGAATGAGTTTATATACAAAAAAAAAAAACGAACGTAACTGTTAAGTGTTGTTAAGAGTGAATGTTCAAAATTTTGTAAAATAAGCTCTTTCAATTGAACTTTTGTTATCCTGGTTAGCTCTCTCTACAGAAGCTGTAAAGGTAACATCTAAAGTTATTTAAAATCATAATCTTGTTCATTTAAATATTTGTGATGTCATATATGATTTTTAAAATTTAGCTTTATCTAAGGAGACAAATAAACAAATATAAAACTTTGCGACTCACTTCATTCCAGAATTAATTGTGCATTTTTAAGTCGTTGGAACATCATAAGTCTAAGAACTTGCCAACTTGTCTGAGATTAAAGTGATAATGAGGTCTATTCGAGGTTCAGGGTCACACCAAACCTTAGGAGATACGCCTTTTTAAGTGGGATAAATTGCACAGTCACATAGTATGAGGGGTGTGGATTCGTCATCATTTTAAAAAAAAACTGGCATTTTATTTGTAGCATAGTGTTGGAAAACCTTCTGTATTAATTCCGGTGCTTAAGAGATAGATGGTTCTCTTAGCTTGTATTTTTACTGAAACATTACTCCAGTTACTCATTTTTCCGACCTATTTGGCTGGTCTTTCAGAATTTAAAGTACCGGAGAATGGCTTGATACCTAAAGGTTTTTGTACGATTTTTGAAATAAAACACACACTAGGTGAGCAAACGAGCCAAGGTATGTTTTTATTCGATAGATAATTTCATGGCATTAGTAATGAACGAGAGAGTCTTAGGAACTCCAATTTGGAACTGTTGTTGGCTTGCCTGCATATACCAATGACTTCAAATACCCCCACAGAAAGCAATTCAGCGGCGTCAAATCACACGATCTTGGACAATAGTCCACAGGTCCATTATTGGAGATAAAATTGTCATCGATCGCTTTCCATTCAATAACTCTAAAGTTTGCACAGCAGTATGCCTTATGTCACTATTATGCTAAAAACAAATATCCTGCAGACCAAGTTCACGCACTTTTATATAGAAACAAAAAATCATTGTATCGGCGCCATTGAAGATGAGATTTAAATTTTCTTAATTTGTTGGAAAGTACCGTGCAATGATCCCGCCAGGCATAAACCGCATCAAGCTGTGAATTTTTCGGGGTGCATCGGTAGCTGATGGACCACCTTTAGATTTCTCTAGATTCAAGATCAAAAATTTTGCTTATTAACAAAGCCTTTGAGATAGAAGTGAGCCTCATCATTGAACAAAATTGGTCAGAAAGTGAATCGAGTTCCAACTATTCAAACACCAAATTAGCAAAGTCACGACGTAAACGATAATCACTTGGCTTCGATCTTCTACAAAGTCGATGGATACAGTCCAATCTTTTGCACTCGATGAGGAAGAGATGAAATAGGATCTTTTTCAACACTGGCCTCAACTTTGCCGATTTTTATATCTGTGCGCAATCTGCGCATTCTTGCCAGTGGCTTGGATTTCTAAAAAGAGTATGTAGTGCATAGTTTTGCACTTGTGTTACGAATAGGACTGCGTGACGATCTTGGATTGGGGTAGCAGTGCAACAATCAAGTTGGCACGTAACCAGTGGTGGTCTCCGGTAACTGCATGAGTAAACACTTACTCACGCAGGTTAAAATGGCAGGGGAATTCCCGGCCAGTAGCATTATACTGGTCTACGCCATCATAGAGCTCATAACTCTAGATTGAAGGGATTAAAATATGTGACGAACTAACTGATGGCCTTGGATAAAAATGGATTTATTGTTGACGACCCTGGGATGGGCCGGACATAAGGAGGATGAAAAACTGTGATATGTGTATGTATACTATGGTAGTTGCTATAGGGAAAAGAAACAGCGCTTATTCGGAAGCGGATTTGCCATATGCAGCAGACATAGGCAAGAATCCTTGAGCTTCTTCCAAAGAAGCCAGCAAAGAATGTTTCTGCGAGCTCGTCGTCAAGACATATCTTAGAAGTATGACAGAATAGGATAGGATGGGAAAGGATAAGAAAGGACGACATCTTTGGTAGGACAGTTGGTAAGCATAGCTTACACGACACCACGTCTGGCACCAAACTTACTATAGCAAGCACTCTGATTCCTCATCCCAATATATACAAGGGGACATGGCGGTCTCCCGATCATCAAATGCTTAATCAAACAGATTATTTTGCCATAGACGTAAGGCATGCCTCTAGTATTCCGGATGACTCGGATCACCACCTTGTCACAAACAAAGTACGAATGCGAGTTTTCCCAACCCCACAAGAAAGAAGAACTATAACGTAGAAAAACTGCAGTCGAAAGAGACTGCCAGAGTCTTCGCCGAATGCGTATCCCGAAATCTCTCAACGACTCCTATGCTGTCAGCATCAAGTACTGCGGTCTTCGGGTTTCGACCGACCATCTCCAACAAATCCCTGGTTTGATGAAGAATGCGCTTGCCATGCAGCTAAAGAAGAAAGTTACAAAGCGGCGTTGCATCGAAAGACGGGAGCTGCTTGTGAGCTCTACGAGCATAAGAGACGGGAAGAACATCGGCTTCTCCAGAAGAAGAAACAAGAGCACGAAAAGTAAAAGGAACCGACAAGTAAAAAGAAGACTCGTACAGAATCCTGTAAAGATGAAGAAGGAAACCTTGTAGTAGAACTTTTTCTGCCATAGTTTTTCAATTCCTTTTCTTTAGTGAATCCTACGCTCTCTCTGAATAGTACATTATAGTAGTCCAGGCCTTCCACTTGTTCAGCTTATCATAGTCTGTTTAAGATCGGAACATTGTATGTGCAGATCTGACCTTTTTCGTTTTGCAGGATCATCAGCATTAAACCCATCCTTTCCGCAATTGCCTCATAGCATTAGAGTTTTTACGTGGCCAACCCACCCACGCATTCCAAACTTGGAGGACCAGACACCTAGGCAAAAGTATACGGACATTTCGGGGTCAGTAATTCGCTCTGGAGATACGGAGACCTGCCGTTAAGCTACTAGCTACGGTTTCTATTTGAATACACCTCAACTCGAAATACGTTTACGTTTTGAGATCCAGTAATTTCTGACAGGACATTATAGTGCTCAACACTCGAGCTTAAGGTTTTTTTGAAGTCAACTCCGGGTAGACGAGACCAGTATTCGGTGGGTGCCACGAGAAGGTTAAGTAAGAAATTGACCATAGTTACAGCACTAGGCCTTGTCAGATGTTTTCTCAGATCGTACAACACTCATTCAACTGAACTCCAGTTGCTGCGGGAGAAAAGAAATCTTCCAGTTAAAAAAATGTAAAAACATTTTCCGGTATCCCTTTGCATTGTGAAAATTTGGATTTATGATATGTCGCTTGTATCTTCGCCAATAGAATTGTCAACAAAGTCTATTTTCAAAGTAATAAATGCTCCATTCGTTTTGTGGTACCAGTATGTTATTGATAGAGTACAGTTAGGTAAATTTATTGGGTCTTATCACTTACCAAGGTTTGTTTTTTTACTACAAAATACTCTAACTATCTAAATTATCCCACTTCTCATTCATAACCTTACCTAACACTCAAGTCGTACTCAGATAAACATTATAAACAAATTGGTTTGTTTTGTATCTTGCTGATATAATTGTGGTCGTATTCTTCTTTTCCACACAGAAATATACATATGTTACATTCTAATAGCCAGTTCGTATTTGCATCTTTTTGTACATATCATGCATTCTGTGTACATATCATGCATAGTGAATGCTAATTATGCATCTTTTGACAGTTACTTACCGAAGTTTCCCTTAATTTTGACGCTCAGTTTTTAGTTGACAGTCGTTTGAGTGAGTCGACGTGAGTGTTTTTTGTGAAAATGGAAAAAATTGAGTATCGAGCTGTTATTAAATTCTTGTTTTTGAAAGGCAATACGCCTACGCAAATCAAAAATGAGTTGGACTCTGTGTATGCACCACATTTACCACAGTGAAATTTTGGGCAGCTGAATTTAAACGTGGCCGTAAGAGCTTGGGAGATGATGAACGATCGGGACATCCAAAAACTGCAACCACTGACGATAACATTGCTAAAGTTCACCAAATGGTGTTAGACGACCGCCGAATTAAAGTCAGGGATATAGTAGGTGTCCAAAGAACGTGTTTGTTACATATTCAAGTTTTGGGCATGAGAAAGCTGTCCGCGCGTTGGGTGCCGTGTTTGCTTACGTTAGACCAAAAACGTGTTTGAATGAACATTTCCAACGCTCTGTTGCCGCAGTCTAGGAGCAATAAATCCGAGTTTTGGCGCCGATTAATTACTGAAACCTGGATACACCATTATACGCCCGAAATAAAAATTCAGTCAAAAAAGTGGACTGCAAAGAGCGAGCCGACTTCAAAAAAAACAAAAACTGTTTTTTCGGCTGGGAAAGTGATGGCGGCTGTTTTTTGTGATAGTAAAGGAATTATCTTAATCGATTATCTTCAAAAAGGAAAAACCATTACAGGAGCATACTACGCATCATTACTTGCCAAGCTGATGGTAGAAATTGCGGGAAAACGGCCACATTTGCAGAAAAATGAAATCCTGTTTCACCAAGACAACGTGCCGTCTCACACCTCAGCGGTTGCCATGGCTAAAATCCATGAATTACGGTTTGAACTGCTTGACCATCCGCCTAATTTACCAGATCTAGCCCCAAGCGACTTCTTTTTGTTCCCTCATCTAAAAACTGCGCTCGGAGGACAAAGATTTTCGCAATCACTTTCGTAAACAATTATTTTGCAGAGAAAAACGCCAAGTACTATTTGGACTGGTTAGAGAGATGGGAGCATCGCTGAGAGAAGTGTATAGAGTTACAAGGAGACTATGTAGAAAAATAAAAATAAAAATTTGAGAAATAATGTCTTGTATCATTGTTCTTTCAACTTTCAGACAACTCTCGTAAAATACTTAGAAAATGCATCTACCGTGTTAGAAAGTTATTAAGTTGTGATTGATAGAATGGATAGGAACAATGTTTAAGTTAATTTGACATCTAACTTATGTCTGTTGTCATTTTCTCAAAGATAATGGGTGTAAGGAAACATTATGAGACATGCACATCTTACGCAGGCAATATCAATTAGTTGCACGCAATAATACCTGTGATCAAGTTGACCAATGCTGCAATTCACCCTTCATTTAATTCAAACTTATCTCTATCTTTTCAATCTTTGTAACTATTCTGTCTAAAATATATTTAATTACTATATTTATTGACTATAACTAAATAGAATGCACAAATCTGAAAAGTATTGAACCACAGCATTTCCAGATCTGCCATTCTATGGAACAAATTTTCTGTTCTCTACTTTCATGACGTGTTCAAATAAAGAAGTCAAAATACTGTCACAAAATTTGATTACGAAACGGAACCTACTATAACATACTCGTAAACAAAGCAATGTGCTTGAGTAATATGTCCCATCTAGTCAAGACAATGTTTCATAAGCTTCGGAGCTAAAAAATAATAATATAGGATGATAAAGTACCATCAGCATTGAGTAAACTTAATAGTTTACCATTACAACCGAAATAGCATCCATTAAGCTGATACACGTAATATCTGGAACCATGTAATGTGCCTTTGTTGTCCCAACTACTGTTGCTTAATTATACGACAATCGATTCATCTGTAACACATGTCTGATTTCAAAAACATCGTAGCAGATGCCGTTTAACATTAAATATATGGCCTCAATAAAGAAGTCATAACACTCGTAGACTGATTACACGTTCGCAAATCATTCTATAGATTGTAGATCTTGAGAGTTGTTACCATAAATGTGAGGTCATCACTCCGATAAGAGCACTCAAGGTTAATTAGTTTTTAAGAAACCTTGCTTCCTAGTTACGATTATGTGTGCTTTTCTGATCAAGATTTCTCAATTATTAATAATTTATAAAGATTAGCTAATCAATAGGTTTGTTGCCTGGAGTCATCAATATAGTAAAGCAGTTTCTTTTTCTGTTGTAATAGAGTACTTAGACAAAAAATTAGTCGATTGTACTCCTTATATGTTCCTTTTAGTGGAGTTTCTTAGTATTTCACAGGAACAGCCTGATGCGGGTGTAAGCCGGACACATGCAGAGATAGTACTCCATAGTGTCATCGTCATGCTAACCGCAAGTGTCGCAGCATATTGTTTCACCTATGCCTAGTACACTTAGGTGCAAGTAAGAAGTCTACAGTCTTCCCTTCTGGGAGATAGCAGAAGAGTCGCAGATAATCTAAAGATGTTGGGAAGTATTCATTTTATTTGGTGGCATCCTGAAGATTTCATTTCCCATGATTTATTGTGACCTAGGACCTAAACAGGACTCAGTGAATTCAGCCTTCTGCCTGCGTTCAGAGTAGCCACGCATACTTGGATTAGCTTGCATCGATTAAGGGGCCGCCATTAGAATGCAGGTACTCATGGGCTCTTTCGATAGCACTTTCCATGACTTTTTGAAGTGTTGCCGGCGTAATTTGCGCGCTTTCTTCTCGAATGTTAAGTTTCAGCTCCTCTATAGTGTGTGATTTGTTAATGTAAACCTTTTGCTTCAGGTAACCCCATAAAAAAAGTCTAGAGCCGACAGAGCAGGCGGTGGCCATTCAATATAATTTTTAGATAATGAGATTTGGGAATTTTTCGCGCAATAAGTTCATTGTTTCACGAGCGGTATGAGCCATAGCTCCGTCTTACTGAAACCACATGAGCTCAACATTGTTGTCGGCTTGCATGAGTGGAAAAACAAGTTCTGAAGCATGGTTCTGTAGCGATACCCATTAACTGTAACGCTCGCACCCGCATCATTTTCAAACAAATATGGCCCATAAATCTTACGCGAGGTTATTCCACACCAAACAGTAGCACGAAGTGAGTGTACGGGACGTCGTTGGAGATTTTGGGGATTCTGTGTGCCCCACAATCTGCAATTTTGCTTGTTTACAAATCCACTCAGATGAAAATGTGCCTCGTCACTCATCATAAAATTTCTTGGTCATTTTCGGCGATGTTAAGGACAGTTCTGCAGTACTCCAAACGTTTTTCTGGGTCACCAGGATTGAGTTGTTGGACCAACTGGATTTTGTAAGGGTATAGGTGAAGATCTTTCCTCAAAATCTGACGAATCGTGCCACGTGATATGCCTAACTGTGTTGAACATGTCGTCGTGTCGATATTTCAGGATTGGCTGAAAGTACTTTCACTAACGGCCTGAATGTTTTCGGTCGATCGTTCATAACGTGGTCTACCGAAACTCCTCACTTCACAAACGTTAGCATATTGCTCAAATTTGGTCATTATTGTACGACTAGTGGGAGCTGTTTTTCTGTTTTCCAAAAATAATACGACGATTTGTGTTCGCTGTGCGATCGTGCTCCATGTCAAATCTCAAAGTCTTATGTCTGCAACAAAAAAAAAATTACTCAAAAATATCTAGAAATAAAAGAGTTGTTATTTTTTTTACATAGGAAGAGACTTTTGGCCCACCTTGTACATACGAGTACATTGCCATTAGGAATGCGTATATTTTCACACGAAAGTCAGACGCATGTAGACATAACAGGGAATGAAATTTAACGATTTCTCCTCCAAGACACCAGCAACGCATCATAAATGTTTTGGAGTCATTAGTGAAGGACAAACTCCATTCCTCTCCTGGCTTAGATTTTGGTCGAAATCATTCCTGGGAGCAGGGAAAATCGTTTTTGGCTTTTCACAGCAAGGGAAGTTTTGGTCCTATTGCATCAGATGGCATATCCATAAGACCAGAGGCAAAAGACAGTCCGAGCGCAAGGTTATTGAAACTCCAAAGCGTGTTGCACTTCATTTTTAAATGAAAAAATAGAGAAGGAAAGTTTCATCAGTGTAAAGCAGTTTACATCAATGCAAACTATACACTAAAACTGGATGGGATACCGTCAGTGCTGAAAAGAAATAAACTAGCTTGATGTTTCGCTGGGAGGAATCGTTTCTTTACTTTGAAAGAAATATTTACATTTTTGTCACGGAGACGTGTGTCAATTCAATGCCTCTCTGCAATTATTATTTTTCCCGATTGCAGGTACTCGTATGTTGCGATATAAGTTGCCAACAGACCGCATGTTAGGACCTAGCAGAGCTTTCCCAAGCGACGATATCGATTACTCAAAACTGTCGAATGATAACAGCCTGTGATTAAAATTTAGCAAAAATGAAAAAAAAAAGGAATTTTGTTTTTGGTCCGAAATGCATGGAGGTTTTCTTCAAAACACTTTGCAAAACTTTCATCACACCAAAAAAAAACTCGACACACTTTATCGGCAATCGAGCCCTTGCAAGGTCTTCTTCTACGTTTACCCACAAGGTTTGCAGATTGTCGAAACATTTCCATTCATATTGATCTTTCCACATTTTCTCTCTTTTGATACTTTTTCTTTTGTAGTGAAAAAAAGACTCACTTAAACTCACAATGCAAGTTCGCCTTCCATTTTGTTTTGCTCTTGATAGCTTTCAGACATGGTTTCCCCTACGTTGATAGGCTAACCAAGTCAAGCATGAAAGTCGGTGCTGCTATCTCTCAGATCTTTTTTTTTTTTGTTTTTGTATTTAGATTAGCTCATTCACATCCCATGCATCGTGTTTGCTTCGCATCGTTAATCGTGCAACCTTCATTGATCCCAACCCAGTTTAACGTATAAAATGTTACCATCCAAGGAGTTTAACGTTACGTGACCATGTCTGCCATCTAGACAGATTCGCAACTTGATGATGATGAATCACACACAAGTCCACTTGCATATGTATGTTTCCAGAAAATTCTTTATCTAGACCTTGACTTCGGCATCTGGTGCTGCTAAAAGAATAAATAAAATCCCCAATCTGCAAAAAACCACATAATTGCATTCGAAATTGTTTGTTGTTTTTTTTTTTTTTTGTTATTATTATTCGTTTTTCCTCTCTTCCGACTTTTCAAGATCAAGCTACCGGTCAACGGCCTTAAATTCATATAACGGGTTCACCAGCTTGCTTTAATGGCGGAAGAAAACCGGAATGTTATCTTCATCGATACTCGAGTATGCAGGTAGACCCCTAGACATGGTAACATTCAAACTCTGCATTGGTAAGAAGTGCGAGAAGTTGAGCCATTTGTTGCTGGTGCAAAAATTGTGATTGTGTGTTGAGTTGATTTCTTTGCGGCATAGTGAGCGAAATTATTACAGGGTCACTTGAATTTTCATATTTGAGAAAAGTTGATTATTTAATTATCTTCGAGTTGGTACTGTTAAGATTGTATCAGCTGGCAATACACTCCACTATCGGGATTTTACGTCAATGTCAGTTGTTCTGATGCGAATATGCTGTTTATGTGCGGATACAATACTCGTAAGTACGAGTATGTACATTAAAGAGTGTCGAATTTCGTTTTGGCACATACATATGTACATATTCGATTATGTAATTTGAAGTGGTTTCCCAAATCATTTGACTGATTAATTTGCTTTGACGTCTGTCATGTTTTGCAAAGCCTTATCATTTAAGGGCTTAACTTTGACATTACAAAATTTAGCGATTTCGGAATTTTTTGTAAAAATGTAGTTATACGTATGGTATGCACATTCGCAAGATTTTAGGCCTTAAGACTAATTACTTTCAGTTTTATTTATGAAATAAGATCCTGTTTGGCTTCTTATACTCGTATTTTAGATCACACAATAGAGGTAATTGTGTAAGTGTAAGTATGCACTAAACCTTGGATAATATGTTACCTTCATTGGCCATTTAAGCGATCGAATTTATAACAAAATTGTTGCTGATTTGCCTTAAATTGAGAGCGTACTTCCTAATTGCAATTTGGACGATATTTTGATTTACTTACGCGCTAATTTTGAAATAAGCTCCTATTTGAATTAGAATGAGAGCAGGTGTTTAGATTTTCAACTTCGATTTGTTTGCAACATTATTTTTCTTAAGCAATTAATGTGCACTGTAAGGCAGTGCCTCCGATGTTGCAGTGGGAAGAATGTTCATTTAAGCTGCTAAACAAAAAAAAAAATACAAAATTGCCTGACCGTCTCCTGATCAACAAATTGTCGAATAGATTGGTTATATTGGATATCCATATGTTCCGAAGAACCCAGATTGACTCAACTTAAAACTTTGTTTCCGTAGGTACGAACTTACGAGTATATATTACGGTCACGAGTATATATCATCGATGAATAACTGTAGGGAAATTCAACCTCAAACAGTTGGAATATCTTTTCCCGGAAGGCCATATATCACCAGTATTATGCACAGAAAACCAGGAACGATTGATATTGACATTAAGTGATCATCATTGTTAGAGATGGCCCACAGTCGCAGTGATATAAGAGGTTATACTCCTAGATGTCGCTACAGATAAGAACGAGAGCCGGTCACATACATCACGAGTCAATGTGATGGTTTGGAGCTCTCCGATTTGGGCTGTGGCGTTGAGACTGTGGAAAGAAGTATTGATTCCCTAAATGAAAAACTGAGGGCCTTACCCTTCCAGTCCTCCCCTATGGCGTAAAAGCATAAACTTCATCGAATGAGGACTAAAATAGATGCCCGAAGAGAAAGATTGTCCGAGTAATATTCTTTTCGTCTACGTTCGCTATGTCAATTCGAATTCATCTTGTTTGGTGGCTCGATCAGCCTGAGGGCGCGAAACCAACTCTCCCAGGAGAGTCTTCGAATCCATCCGTGAATGAAAATGAGGCAAAGAAGATTTGGCGCACTTAAGTAGAAAGAAACCTTAAATCTTGGCGTGTTAGATAGGCTAAGTCCACGAAGAGCAGAGTTTTTTAACTTTACAAACAGGATAATCGCCCTTCTGAAGCTACTATGCATTGTGTTGTAGACCACAAATTTAATGCTACTCGTACATGACATTAGACCAACCTCAAGAACGAAACTTGTGCACTCGGACGAAAACAAGACCCGAATCTGTCAGCTTACAGGCGTAGAAGGTTGACCTTTGTCCGTCCACAACTTGGAACGTTTTGCTAAAGAATCTTGGCCTGATCCCTTATAAGAATCAAGTGGTGCGAGAATTGAAGCTATTGGATCATGGTATGCGTCGGACACATTGCAAGATGATTCGAAAATTTGTTCAGCAGAAAATTGCCTCCATCGACTTGAATTGAACGGAATCCAGACAGAGTGCAAGGAAGATATAATAGCAAAAAAGGTGTGGTATCGGACCAAAGCATTCGATTTATATAAACAAAATGAACTTGGTCGATTAAAGAAACAATTGTACGATAAGCAGAAGAAACAGTGTTTGGAAAGGGCGAATGAATAGAAGCGGCTCGTCGTGAGCGGCTCATTTCTAAACATCATCTTCTCTAGAAATTGTTTCCGATTTAGCAAGTTGTAAACAAACAAAGTGATCGATTTTGGCTAACGGAGAGATCATACGCCCGGATGGCGGACGTATCACAAAAGATACCTTTCGTAATAGTGTAGGTCGCAGTCTGCTAGAATTCTTGGCCACTTGCGTCTCAAAAGAGTGCTGGAAGAAGCATTAAACCTCTGGGTACGTACAAAATTCATGTCGACACCGTTCACGTTCATGTGAGATGTAAATATTTTTTCATTAAGTAATTGCTTTGTTGGCCTACCTAAGACATTACAAACAATTTGATAAGCCCACCAGCGAATGTTTATTTCCGCAGACAATTTTCGATTTTGTTTATCTTTCATTGGGTAGACCAACTGTAGCCACTAACACTAATTCCAGTTAAACATGATTTGCATTAAATGTGCCACGGAAAAGTTGAACTCATTTAGAAAATATTTTTGTCAAATTGAATTACCTTATGACTTAATTTTTTTTACAGAAACTGGAATTGTAGTCCGCGTATAACAATGCAGACAAAGAGACATATGTTATGTACGAGTATGTACATTTTATGTCGTAGTAAAACGATTTCTTAATGGGTAAGATCGTTTCATCACTTCATATTCCGAAAATGTTTTCAGTTGCTAAATTGTACCTGAAAAACATGAAACTAGCTTAAAATTGTGTCGTTGACATTTATAAAAAAAAAAAGATTCAAGACAATTAAACTTGGATTTCAAGAGAACCATGAAAAAGTGGTGTGTAATTAATTATGATGATTTGTGGAAAAAAATTGTATCTACGAGTACAATGTTTAGTTTCGGGCAGTCTCTGTTGCGAAAAGGGTCACAGTCAAAGTGTCGTACGTAATTGTTTAAAGTATCTTTTAAATGTTACGCGCTCTTTGGTTTCCCGTCTACTACAGATAAGAGGAAAAACTTTCATTTTTCATTCAACATTACTGTAGATAGATAGGAAAAAGGAAAACATTGTGTTTGTGGTTTTGAATAAAAAAAATAAAGAAAAACAATAAAATTATCTTTCTGCGCAGTTGTTTTAGTATTGTGTGTTTGGTTTCTGCACAATTTTTAAATATGACATCAACCGATAAGAAATATTGTACAATAGTATCATATATTAAGTATTTTTTTTTATAGAGATTTTTTGACTTATTGAACATTTTTCTTTTTAATTTTCAGAATAAATATATTTTGACGAAAAATATTGAGCAGATATGAGCCTAGCATAAACCATTTGCTAAAGATAAAGCAAACCTTAAGTAACGCACAAAATCATGGCTAAAATGGAGAAGAAAGTCCGTTCTGTGGATATCACATTTTCAAATTTAAAATATACCGTCGACTCAAAACTTACCAGTAAGTATTAAACTAATAAAATGTTTTTACTCATATACCACATTTATATGATATAAGCCAATTGTTTATTTACAATCTAAGATCAAAGAAATTGCATTATTTGTATCAAAACATTTCTTTTTATTTGTTTATTTAGAAAATTGATATATGTAGATAGAGAGAAAACATGTTAGTATACCACAGGGTAGTCGCTTTGGTCCCTTGCTATTACGATCAGTTTCATTTCATTAAGCGTGACGTCTATATGTATTTGATGGCTTGAGGAGGAGATTTTTGGCACTTTGAGTAAATTATTTATTTTATAAATAAGTGGTGGTCCAGTATAACGAATGATATAATAGTTAAATCGAAAAATTCGTAATATCGAGCATGTGTACAAATATTGTTTTATTTCATTTATTCCTAAAGTTAACAAACAAAACTATTCAAAGTAAAAAGTAAAAAAGTCTTTGGATACTATCATTAATTTTCTAAAAATAAATCGCCAATGAATGTTTGTTTTCGTGAACTTTGAACGCAGAAATTTACAGCTTTTTCCTGTGTTAAAGTTCTCAACCGCATTGGTATGCTTTACTTTCTGAACAAAGTTCGAGAACATTTCTGAGAAGCTAGCATTTTCATCACTGTCAATATCAACAATATCGTTTTATTGAAATGTGCTAGTGCGACTATCTTTTGCAAGAAACATTTCAGCATGTTTCCAAGACTCCTTGCAAAAACCAATACCGTAATACGTAGAACTGACAGTGGAATATCATCTTCCTCATCAAACTCCAAATCCGGCGTTGGAGCTAATATGTTTTTCCAGCATTTGTGAAGCACAACCGCTGATACATTTTGTCATGCCAAGGCAATAATTGAGACAGCTTCGAAAAGATTGAGCTCCTTCAGAGCATTTGTTATGCCTTTTCCCGAACTCAAAATTTTGATCAGCAAGCTACTTCTATACAATAGCTTAGTTAAGCTGATCGCTTTCTGATCCATTGGTTGAATCAATGGTGTAGCATTTGGTGGCATGTACAATATATCACCCAAATTTTTCCATCGGCCGTTTCTTTTACCAACTCCTTTTCGGGGGGATGACTAGGCGCAATATCTAGAAGCAACAAAGCCTGTATTGGTAGTTTCTGCTCTTCCAAAAACACTTCAACCTATAAAAAATACGTAGGTACATAGCATTGAAGAACAATTTGTAATGTTTTGTTAATTTCGAACCTGTAGTAGAAAAAGACCAGCAGATTTAGAAAACGCATAGTCAATTGGTACAGTTTTGTTTTCAATAGATAGCGGCTTTCTTACCTTCCGATTATAAAAGACTGTATATTTTTCAAACCAGTAGTATTCGAGCATGCAAGGAACGTAAGGAGTTCTTTGGAAATTCTCGTCCCTGGAGCGTTTGCTTCGCCGGCATGAACGTATGTACTGTCTGGTAGCATTTTCCAATATAGTCCAGTCTCATCAACATTGAATACCGCATCTAAGCTGAGTTTGTTTTCATTTATGATTTCAGATAATTTTTTTAAATGGGTTCACAAGATCTGCTCGCGATGAAAGTTTTTCGCCAGACTGTTTAAGAATACGAATCCCTTTTAAATTTCGTCAGCCAACCATTAGGTTAGGTTAGGTAAGAGTGGCTGTTAGAAATACCAAACTACTTAGGCCTATTGGCCCATTGTGATGCCACGTGGATCTATGATCTTCTTACTACTGGAACCAGTTTGAGCTTATAATAAATCGTAGGAGACTGTTAACGTCTATTTTTTCTAGATCGTTTAGGTCGTTGTAGAACAAAGCTCCTAGATGAAGCTTCCTTCTCTGGGAGAGAGCTCGGAATGTGCAGAGTAGGTGGGGGATTGTCACCTCCTCTTCCTCGCCCATGCAGCTTCTACAGAAATCATTAGTAAAAGCGCCAAGCCTTCTTGCGTGCTTGCCTATGAGGCAGTGTCCAGTAATGACACCTATTATGGCGCTGAGATGTTTCCTATCTAAAAGGATCAGACACTTAGAGGACTCAGATCCAGCCTTGGCCAGATCTGTTTGGTCGCTAGACATGTTTGTCCAGCAGTCCACCTAAGGTCTGTTATTGGCATCTAGCTTTAGTGTTAGTTTGCACGTAGCGATTGATATACCTATACTACCTTTGTCCGGTAGGATAGGTAGAGTGGTTCCAATTTTGGCGAGTTCATCGGCTCTGCAGTTCCCTGGAATGTCTCTGTGGCCCGGCACCCAACAAAGGTGAATGTTGAACTGCTCTGCCATCTCCATGAGAGATGACCGGAATTCAAGGGCGGTTTTAGAATATAATGAGACCGAGTCCAGGGACTTGATGGCGGCCTGACTATCCGAAAATATGCGGATATCCTTTGCAGATATCACGCTTTTCTTCAGCCAGGACAGAGCTTCTTTAATCGCCAAAATTTCCGCCTGGAACACGCTACAGTGATTTGGAAGGCGGAAAGAGAAGCTTAGATTTAGCCTATCTGAGAAAACACTGCCACCAACTCCGCTATCCATTTTAGATCCATCTGTGTAGAGATGGATTGACTTGTCCACCATGAAAGCATCCTCCTCCCAGAATGATCTAGAGGGGAAGCTTACATGGAAGTTTTTGTCAAACCAAAGTTCAGGTATGGTGTAATCGATGTACTCTGTGAGGATTCCTAATGTATTAAGAATATTGGCGTGGCCAAAGTCGCAGCTACTTGCTTGCTAAAAATGTCGAGGGGTGTCAAGTGAAACAGAATATCTAATGCCGCAGAGGGGTAGACCGCAAGGCTCCGCTTGTGCATAGACATGCTGTTCTTTGGACTCTGCTTAGTTTAATGCGGTTGACTGCATTTTCCAAGGCCGTCCACCAGACAACCACCCCGTAAGTAAGTATCGGTCTTATGACCGAGATGTATAGCCAGTGGGTTATGCGAGGTTGAAGGCCCCATTTGTTCCCAATCGCTTTTTTGCAACAGAATAAAGCTATTGTAGCTTTATTGATTCTTTCTTGAATGTTAGGTTTCCAATTTAGTTTCCTATCAAAAATGAGACCCAGATATTTTGCTGTATCAGAGAAAACTAAACTGGTACCGTTTATTGAAAGAGGGTCTATGATTGGAATTTTATATTTCCTAGAAAAGAGGACCAGATCAGTTTTATGGAGGTTTTTTCCCAATCCACAGCGATCTGCCAAGCGGGTTAATCTGTTGAGATTTACTTGGTGGAGTTCTTTAATGGTATTTAGATGTTTTCCTGAGACGGTTATGGCAACGTCATCCATTGCTTGCTGAAAATTCTGCGAGGTAATATTTGTTTTGGATTTCCATAGCTTTGGATTTCAGAATGTTTCCATTTATGGAAATGTGGCTCTCACGTTGGTTAATAAACCATTTTTGAGTATCCAGCTTTCTTTAACGATCGTCGGCGAAAAGATCCAGTACTTATGTGTATCTCTCAGATTTTTGAGAACCTTGTTTTCATTTTTCTTAATGGTACAAGCGCTGGATTTTAGAATTGCAAACTTCTTTGAAATGTCCTTAAGCGGGAATCCCTTATTGCACTCGTCAATGATTCTTCTTTATCTTCCAGCGAAAGGCGTTTGAGAGTAAAAGACATTTTTACCAAGCTTACCGCCACTCATTCCTACTCGAAACTAAGATTCATATGTGGATATCAAACGCGCGTGTGCGCCAGACAAAACAAACAAAATCCTGAGCAAAACGAAACTTGCAAAATCGAAAACATTCAGAGTGCATACACGTAACAGTAATACACAGCAACAAAAAGTTCTAGTATCTAATTGGTCTCGCTTTAGCCGCCGGTTTCTTTGAATGAAAGGAGAATATCAACACTTCCTGCAAACGACGATTATTTGGCACAAAATTAGATATTTCCACGCAACCAAAAGTATATGACGCGAAAACAAAATCACTAATGTTTACCATATGTCTAAGCTTGGTTCATGACGTTTTGGGTAAGTCGAAATCGATCAGCACTTACTGCTGGAGTCATCTATTGACAGAAGAACTTAGTGCGCATCTAATAGTTTTACAACAGGCCCATACACATACATACATTCACAATCAAAGGAGTTGCTTTACACATAGATATTTCCTTACTAAAGATGTGTATAACAAAAACACTCGTCATATCGAGTGTCAACCTTTTTTTCGCACGTTATATAGAGACACCAACGAATGTGAAAAAAGTATACGTTATATCGATCATTCGTTATATCGGCATTCGTTATACTGGACCACCACTGTACTAACTATTGCAAGGCACCACTATTGTTAAGTAGGAAGAGTTGTCCCTTAAACGTTTCATCTGCTTGCATAAGTACGAAATTACCATAGGCATCTGTAGCAAGCCAAAGCGTTTTCAGACCCAGATACTAGTTACTTACTTACTAACTAAGATGGCGATATTGTATAAAGTGGACCTGGGCTCCAGCCGACCTAATTCGATCATTAGCCAGCCGCCTCCAGTTACATACGCTAAATAATTTGAGGTTCCTTAAGATGCGGTACTTCTCCACCCTGCACTCTCTGGTGTTGTTTTGAAGATTCGTCGGGATTTCGATCAAGTCGATGTCGCTGTTCAGCGACTACCAATACAAGCGGGACCAAAGATAACACGAAATGTTTTCCGTATCTCAGTGAGATAATCAAAGTCTTTGGATTTTAGGGTCACATTGGTGGTACGAAAGAGGGCTCAATTACATAATTCTCTTCTCAACCCAGAGAAACACTGATTGTCATTCATTTTGTGTCTAGGGGAGCATAGGTAGATAAAGTCTCGGACTACCTTCAAGCCGATTGCAGGAAATCGCTTCTGTATATTCTGAAGTATGGTATTACGTAGGTTGGCACTTAAGTTGTGAGAAAAATAAATGAAAACAAATATTTTCCAAATACTCTCCATTAAGATCAATACAACTTTGAATTCGTTTGAACCAACTTCTAAAGCACTTTTTCCACTACGAATGAGGTAAATCCAAACCGCTTCTTCAAGTGTCGAAAAATGTTGATCTCACAATTTGTATTTGATGTGCGGGAATAAAAAGAAGTCAGTGGGTGCCAAATCCGGGCTGTTTGGTGGATTATTCATCAATTCGATGTTTTGAGTACTCAAAAACTCACTTGTTTGAACCGACCTGTGTAAGCTCGCTATGTCGTGGTGGAAAATGGTCCGTGTTGGGTGGTTCCTTTTCCTTATTTCTCCAAAGACTTCTAGCAAAAAATTATGTTTGTAACATTCCGAATTGACTATTCTACGTTGCTTTAATGGCACTGTGGCGACATGTCCGGTTTTTCCGAAAAAAAAACAGGCAACCATTTGCTTCGAAGTGCTTCATGCGCGAGTAATTTTTGTTGGATTGAGCTCATCTCGAAAGATCCATACAATCGACTGCTGTTTAGTTTCGATCTTTGAAGCACGGCTATCGATTTTTTTAAAATTTCTTCGGACCAATCGACACGAGCCTTTTTTTGAGCGATTAATAAATTATGCGGTATCCAACGCGAAGAAATGTTTTTGACGGCCAACTGTTCATGCAATATTAAATGTATGCAAGTTGAATTAATGCCACAGCGTGCCCCATTTTCACGATAAGTCACATGATGATCTTGCAATATCATTTCCCGCACAGCATTGATGTTTTCTAGCGCGACCATCGATTTTAGACGACCTTTGCGAAATTCGTCGTGGAGCGAATGACGACCGCATGGACTCGATTCGACCGATTGAATTCGGAAATCCAGCGAAATATGGTGTTGGGGAGTGGTGCTTCATAACCAAAGGCGAAGCGAGTTGATGCGCACACTGTTGTTGAGTTAATCCACGTCGAATATCATAAAATGCAAATAGCACTCCTGATCACTTCCTCCATTAAAAACGTAAAACTTTACGATGCTGATGTCAAATTTGACGTACCTACAGCGGTATCGCCATATTTTAAAACGTAGGAACGAATTACATTTTCTAAACCCTTGTTTGATATTAAAGGGCCCGATGAGATTTTTTCGACCTTCTTAGAACAACATGCTTTCTCAATCGTTATTCCCCACAATCAGATGAATTTGGCAAATTTCCGTAGCTGAAGGCAGTGGCGAACGTTGTCTTTCTTCCAGAACTTGGCCTTGGCTAAATATCACAGTTTATTCAAAAATTTCTAGGATTGATTTTATATGGAATTTACAAGTGGCGCTAAAATGTCTTGCCAATGGAACTAAGTTGTTTCGCTCTTTCTTTAGCCACTGTAAGAATTGCAACGTGATAACTTGGTTTAGTAGCCAACAGTATTCGTTTGAAATGCGTGTGTTTGTTTTGTCGTGCCTCGTTTTTTACAATGGAACAACGAGTCGAATGGTTGGAAGATGATCATAGACAGGAGCGCTCCACCACTTCCGTCATGGATAAGAATGTCAAACGCGTGCGTTTTGCTCTGTTTTCTAATTCACGGGCAACGTTTAAAATGTTGCTTGTAAATGTGCGCCCGGAATAGGCAATTTGATCTTCCTTCATTAAAATGCTCCTGCGCATTTCTCATTACTAGTATATCTAGTTTTTCACTAAAAATTAGTTTCTGTGATCAATTACCCATCATAATCAGTGGATCTGGCCCTGCTTTCAGATTTCTCGACGGCCTTCTAGAGAGACCGTTCAAAAAACTGTGTAGAAAGGGCAGGGTAATTTGCTGAAAACTGAATAAACGGTTTTGTCGGAACTCGTTTTTTTTCTCCTTTAAAAGAGTTCCGGACTTTTTGAATAAACTGGGAAAGTCATGTTGTGTCACTATTTTTTCAATTCAAACAATCCAATCAATCAGGCATCCATTGACCTTCAGTTTTTTGGGCACTAATTCCAACATCTTTCCTTGTTGTATGGGGATTTACGAGTATCTATATACTGAGCACTCATCTTTACAGATTTTTTTCAGATTTATATTGAAAACCTTGTCTAATTTTGAATGAATTTGGCTTGTACTCTTTTTATTGATTTAGATAAAAATTTGTATGAAACGCCTTTCCAGCTTCCGTTCATCTCTCAGGGATATTTCAATATTCACAGAGATATTCCAGGGAATTGTAGGACCGATGAACTTGCTAAAATTGTAACTCACAAAGGTATCATCGGTATACCAATCGCTTTGTGAAACTGCATAAAGCTGAATGCTAATAGAAATGCAAACCTTAGGTGAACTGTTGGGTCAATATGTCAACAAACAAATCTGTCCAAAGTTGCGTCTGATTCGCTCAAAGAGTTTAATCTTTCAAAATAGGAATCATGTCAGCTCTATCATAGTTGTCATCACTGGACACTGTTTTATAAGCAAGCATGCAAGAAGGCTTGGCTTTTTTACGACGAGCAGAAGAAGGAGACAATCCTCTACCTACACTGTACATGCTCAGTTCTCTCCCACTAAGAACACTCCATTGAGGAGTTTTCTTGTACAATGATGTAAGCTATTTGAACAATATAGACGGTGACAGTCTCCTACGCTTCGTCAGAAGCTCAAATTGGTCCCAAGAATAGGAGGATCACAGATGCACGTGGCATCACAAATCGATCCCATAGCCCTAAGTTGGTTGGTTATTCCAACAGCCATTTTTATCAACCCTAACCTATGGTGTATTGTACGGAAGAAAACTTCCAACTGTCTATTTTGCCTGTGGTACCTCTATTTGCAATTTCTGCTGTTGTTGAGTATCATCTGATATTTTCTTTATGCTTTTTGGAAAGTTGTTCTGGCTATTTTAAAAAAAAAAAAAATTAAGAAAGCAGCGTTGGTGTAGCGCGGTGATTAGTTCTTTTTGTCAATCATTATTGAACCTTCGGAAGGCAACATTTCTGTTTATAGAAAGTCTCCTATTTTCCCTCCGTTTGGATTCAGAAATAAGTTAAACGAAAGCCTACCCAATTCTGCATTCTAGAAGACAGTTTCCCATTCTTTATGTTTCTGAACAGATGACCCAATTCATGTTTTGGAGCAGCTTCTCATTGAAGTTGCATAACCACCTTCACGATGTATATCATGTTATGGCCTCTTAGCTTAGCGACAAGAAAAGACAAAAAATATAAACTGGTATCCGTAATCAGTAAATTAGTCTAAATTATATTTTGTCATACAAATAACCTTTGGTCACATAATTTTATTTCGAAGCTGAGTAATCTAAAAGTGGTTCTAAAATAGTTCAAACCATATCAATAAAATGTTTTTGTCTGTGTTCATCAGACTCACAGGTTATCTGCAAAATATTCTCCCAGAAACATTAGGTTTGTTCGCTGTCTGTCAATGATCCGCCCTAAAAAAGTGTCAGTGGCTTTCCAAAGATAAAGCTTTGGTACTTTGCTCTTTCAAAAGTGCTGCTTTGCGAATACTTTTCAAAGACTTTCTTCTAACCCCATGTCTAAAGCTGGTGTGATTTTAGTGCGAAATTAGTGCGCACAAAAAACAATCTGGAAAGCTTCTACTGCGCTTTTATTGCAAAAGAAAGTGCACTGGATACACTAGGGCCGACAGTGAACTAAGCGAATACTTGTGTTCTTACAAGTTTTCTTGTATTTACTTGGTGCTTATAGTATATCTGTTTCTTTCAATTTTATCAAGACAGTTATTGGCAAAACAAAAAAAATTGCGGGTGACCCCTTAAAGCGGTGAAAATTGCTTGGCGACTGAATTTGACAAACAAAAATGTTCTGAAAGTTTGTTTGATTTATTGTTTTGCTTATCAATGTGGCCTAACAACTATACCATTGAAGCGCAATTCCTTGGTAATCATGTCTGCTTGAAACTTGTGGAAAAAATGGGCGTTTTGATTAAACTGATGAATCGGCTTCAGATTAAAACTCTTGAGCTGAATTTGTTGTTCCTTTCTTCATATCTTTCGTAATTATCAAAGAAAATGTACTCGTATCTAATCATCTAATTTTGGCACCGACGTTACGTAAATAAATGACAAACGTGTAAGATTGTTTATCTATTGGACATTAATTTGGCATTTAACTTTTCATTCAATTTGTCATTCGATTTTGCAAAATCTTAATTAACATTTCAACTCCGGTAATTGCAATAAAAATTTTTTTTTTACCTTTATCATAAAAAAAAAACGAAGAAATCAGTTAAGTCGTAAACAAATTGCAGATTGTAAATCTCTCAAGGTGTGATGATTTATATGATAGTGAAATTCCCTGACCTAATGCCACACTGATAAGGTGTGACTAATTAGGTTAGATTTTGGTTCCGGCTTTTTCATATTACTCTAGATAAGATTTGTACGTGATACTTACCGCTAGGTGTACTGAGATAATTTTAATGGCTTATGGGTTCCTCAAATCAATGATTCAAAATATTAGGGGGTCATTTACTTTAGATTCAAAAACAACAAAGGCACGATGTACATATTATAAGCCAAATGCACCAGAAATACCTCTCATTTCAGTTAAATTAGATGTTGTTCGGACTATTTATATCTGCAGTATTTTGCTTAATCTGTCGTTGTTTTGGAGAAGTTTGCATATGAATACGAGTACATTGGCTGTAGTAAAAAAAAATTCTGTTTTGTGACTATGGACATCAACATACCAGGCATGACATCAGGCTCGTTGAATATTATTTACTAGTAGGTACGTACTAATTGTACGAAGGAGTTGGCTCTACCAACTGTCCAATGGAACACCTGAAAAAAAAATCGACTTTTGAACGAAACTTGTGATACTTCTACCCATCGAACTATTCCTTTTGTTTCGAGAATTTGCTCTTATTAAAGCCTCCAAGAATATATTTATTACACCGCTCACGTCGGTCTCAAAAAATAAAATTAGAAATACTTTACAATTACATAAATTATTGGACTTAGCTCACTTGGCTCATAGGCAACTTTGTAGTATTCCTTCCTATTATTACATAAGTTTTTTGATTTTGCTTAATTTTTTCCTAACATCTTTTGTGGATCTACATATGTACTCGCAACTATGCTTCTCCCTTGAGTTTTTGCACCATTGCGGATTGTCTCTCACTGATTGTTTTTCACCTTAATTAGCTTGGGTCCGTAAATCATTAGCTCCACCAAAGTATCTGCTCCTTTGGATATATAATATTTGAACTTAATTTTTTTGAAATTTCATCCATCCAAGAGGATGCTGAAAAAAATTCAACTGAATTGGAGGAGTTTTTGGTAACTTCAAGATTTTGCTTTTAAATTTTCAAATTTTGCTCTTGAGTACTGTTCTTTCTGCTTTTGGTTGTTTTGCAAAACTCCTTAAAGCTATCACAATTTCATCCAATCTTTGTTTGAGCTCTGTTGGTGATGTTTTATTCGTTATTTTATGCGTTATTCGTGAAATGTGTCAAAGTCAAACATGCTCAGTTAGCATTGCCATTTCATCATGGAAAGACTTAGACTTTTGTTACCAAAATTTGTGCTCTGTGAAAAATGTTTTTCGCGCACTTCGACCATTTTACGGTCGTCATAATCGGTCTACTGAGCAAGCAATTCAAGCCATAGTGACCAAATTTCGCACCAATTTCACGCTATTGGTCATCAAGCCACCTACTCTTGAATCTTTGGCCCTTATTTTTTTTTAAGATGACCGTGAGAATAACGTTACCGTCAATGGCGCCCGCTATCATTCAATTATTTCGAACTTTGCACGAGCTGAACCTGGTCGACATGTGGTTCCAGTAAGACGGCGCAACACGCTGCACAGCAGGCGAATCGATGGACCAATTGAGAAATGAGTTCGGTGAGCAATTTATCTTTCGTTTTGGACCGGTGAATTGGCCGGCTAGGCCGTGCGATTTGACACTTTTAGAAAATTTTTTATTGGGACACTTCAAATCACTCGTTTATGCCTATAAACCAGCATCAATTGCAGCCTTGGAAGACAACATTACACGTGCTATTAGCGAGATGCCAACCAATATGCTCGAAAAAGTGATTCAAAATTGGACTCTCCGTTATGGACCACTTAAAACATAGTCGTGCTCAACACTAACATGAAATAATCTTTAAAAAGTAATTGGCAGACCTTGATTTATCAACTCAAATAAAAATTTTAGCATTTTTCCTGTGCTTTTTTGATAATTAAAAACCAAACGCTTAAAAAATCACATATTACTAACATGCAGAACTGGTTTTGGAACCCAGATGCACATCTTGCCTGCTAGAAAACTGGCAGCGCCTTGAAACCTTTAGACGCGAGATAGTTAGTACAAAATAGTTTGCTATTAAGGATAATACCCAAATACTTAGCCTCGTTACAGTAATAGATTGCGATGCCAATTAGCACTAGATTAGTCAGACTAGTCAGCTTTCCTCTACCTGCGAAGAGAACATCTTTAATTTGCAAATGTTTTACTGAAAATCTGTCAAGTCGATTACGTCTATCCTAAACGATACGGATATGCCTTATCAAAGATGTTATAGCTGTTCAGAGTCTGTTTAGCAAGGGAGACACAGTATTGCCTTGAGAGCAACCCTCCGAGTTACGCTCAGTCCCGATAAAAACGCTTTCTTCTGCTTTCCAAGTGCATATTCATTTCTGATCACAAGGTTTTAATGCGCAGTCCCAGAAGGTCTTCGCGTTGACATGCATTTTGAATCTTGAATAGCTTGTTCACACTAAGTTCCAAATTGCGATAAGTTTTCACATTACACTTGAAATGATTTTATTTGACAACTTATCAAATGATCTGTCAAATATAGCACGGGAAAATATAATCAAGGAAACTTCACTCAATATAAAATATAAATAAGAAATTAACAACAAAACTTAAAGAAAAGTAAATTTTTCTTAAATCAACTGGTAAACCAAATAAATGAATGTAAACAAACTTGACAGCAAATTTTTTCTGTCTGTTAATTCTGTTTGTTTTAGTTATTGAAAAATTGGCATAAACTGTTATAAAACGTAATTTCGATCATGGAAATTACACAATTCCACGACAATTTGATATTTGGAATGAATTGGAAGCAATTTGGGAGACAATTTCCGAGGATTGCCTAATTTCGTCCAGCGCAAATATAGACAGAAGATGCTTCGCGCAACGGTTTTGGATACATGTTCAACCATTCTCTCAATGTTTTTTTAGAAGTAAGAATGTTAGACTACCAGTTCTCTACTTTAGTGATTTTCAGTAACGTGACTATTCTCAGGTTCGATATTTAGGCTTTTTAGGCAGGCTAGCAATGAGGATTAGGATACACCTTTTGGAGAATAACTGGATCTACATATGCATGTCATTAGTGTCTGGGATTTTGAAACCTTCAAAAGATATCACTCCAACCAATAAGAGATATCAACTAGGACGAATTGTATTACTCAGCTCACTTCCAAATCCTGTTATTATAAAAAAATAAACAAATTCTGAACCGCTCATAATTTTTGATAGCTTTATTGAATATTATTTTCAAGGATGAGACTGAGTATTTACTTTTGATTTTGAGTGTTCTAAGTATGGTTGGTTTATCCATTCCAGGGTTTTGAATATTCTACTGCATTCACCCAGTGTTACATCTTGTCCAATTCTGAGATTTATCGAGCTCCTTCTTAAAGTGTTTTTCTGTTTTCCAAATTGATAGACGGATAGACGGATCCTGACATAAAAACCTCCGATAGTATTTTTCAGCTGATAATCTGCTTAGCATACTAACCTAAGCATTCTGTGCATTCCCGTTGCTACATATATATGATGAGCCCCATCTTCCGAAATACACAATGTTCGGTAAGTTCAGCTGGTGTCTTCGGTGGTAATGGAAATACCGAATCAGTGGAGAAGCAAACCCACGCAATAATGCACTTGTTAGGATCTTGTTTACCCTTCTGATGTCATTCCTGTTGTAATCAAGGATCATGTATCAATGTATTCAATATATAGATGATTTTTTAGACTGTCATGCACCTCAGTCCAGTATCTAGGGTGTCGCTCCTTTTCCACCTCCTTTTGCAGAGTGTTGAGCTAAATGTTAGTGGTCACAGTCATTGGTACCTATGTACACCCATCTTTTGATAACCCATCAGCCCCATATTTCCATTCAAGGTCTTTGTGACCTGTCAACCCACTAGTATTTGACTTTTTTATGTTCAACAAGCTTTTGTTGTTATTTTTATTCCCAACTGATTCTAATTAAAAAATTGTTGTCAAACCCGAGAGTAGAGCAGATTAGTATGGTATGAACTTACTGTTATCTTGCTTTACGTACATGTTTCCCATTAATTTTTTTTTTTTTTTTTTTCTGAAAATGTTTGTCTTTCTCAAAAATAGAATTCAATACACAAAACTGTTTCGACGATGATTTCATCATTTGCTATTGCAGTCAGTAATTGAAGCGATCAATGAACGATGATGTTGCGATATTTGCACTTTAAGCAAATTCATAACAACTTGTTAGATATGCGCGCTGTCTGAAATTCAACGACGCTTCACGTGTCTAGTTCGATCACTAAAGGAAAATTTAGTAATTTTTGTCTTATTTTGACAAGAGCTTGACTAAAAACAAACAACTAAGAATGGGCCACTTCTATTGTAATTTGCCACTAGTTTCGTTGCACATGGCTTTGGTGTCCGATGAGTTGGTTAATAGATGTGGAACAGTGGTTTCATCGACAAAAAATTCCTCAGCACGTTTTTAGGAATCGAAGGACAAGCTTGTGTTACCCTTGGTAGTTATTAGACAAAAGTCATTCCAATTAGCTATACTAGTGTGTGATTTTTGAAACTTGAATCAGCATCTTTACTGTATTTGCTGATATTTATTTTATTTGAGTGCAAATGAGAAAACAAATTTTATAGCTCCCATGACGCGTATACAACTGATAAATATGGTGATGAAAAGTCATGAATTAACGTTGCTTAACAAGCGAGATTAGTACTTATCTATTGCATAATTAAGCCTCACAATCAATATTAGCAATCTGGTCAACAAGTTTCCAACACCTTAGGACTTCTTATTAGAACACTTCCACATAAGTGACCTCACTAAAAACCGCGCAAGCTCACATTGAAAACAAAATCCGATTGCATAATCAAGAAAACAATTTGCAATTCAGATGTCAATTCCATTAAACAGAGTTTACTATGTTTATTCAGTTAATACCGGCAAGACAGTGGCGTTTACACTTAATATTTACATGTTTGCTCACATGTGTAAATATTTATCAAGCGATAACTGTTTCAGTAACATCTACCAACATCTGACGAAATTTTCCCGAGTTGGACCACTAAATATTCTGTAAGAACGTCAAGCCGTTGGTAAATATCATCTCCAACCAAATCAATCTTTTGTTTAAAGTTTAGCTGCACTATCTCAATCTCAACATTCCTCTACTATGTACGAGTACTTCTATGTATAAACTAAATTCCAATTTTACAATTTTAACCTTAGGAAATTGTTTGCTTATACTAAGTTAATGTTGACATAAAGTACATACGGGTACATACCTACATACATAATTAGGCATAAGTTGATGTACGTGCCATGATGCGTAAAGACGGCAAAGAGAACACCCGCTTACTCGTATGTGAGTAGAAATATCTAAGACAAATGCTGATTGGAGGGAAAAAGTGGAGATTTTAAGTAGAAGGAAATTCTCTAGATAGAAACGTGCCATAGAAATTTTAGACACTTTATTGTGGCCTGAAATAACAGTGTCTGACCTTTACTTTTTAAATATTATTTCGTGTAAATGTTGCCCGAGACCACGACGTACATGGTCCATTCTGAAGGTCCAATTTTGGATCACTGCTTCCAGCATTGCGACCGGTATTTGCTGAATTACGTGGCAAAGGCTTCCAAATCCTGGATCGTAGCTGGCTTATCGGCGAAAACTTTTGATTTTACATAACCCCAAAGAAAAAAGTCTAAAGGTGCGATATCACACGATCTAGCTGGCCAGTTCACAGGTCCGAAACGCGAAATTAGCTGTCCACCAAATTTGTTTCTCAATATAGCCATTGTTTCGCGCGCTGTATGTGCCGTAGCACCGTCTTTTTGAAACCAAATTTTTGCCGACATCAGGGGTTTCAATTTCTGTTAGCATGGTGCGGTAGCTTTCACCATTGACTCTTATGTTCTGTCCGGCCTCATTTTTAAAGAAATACGGACCATGATTCTACCAGCCCATATACCACACGAAACAGTGCATTTTTCGACATACTCTTCAGGTTGTTCGTCTGCCCAAATGCGACAATTTTGTTTATTTACATAACCGTTGAGCCAGAAATGGGTCTCATCACTGAACAAAATTCGATACGAAAACCGCAGATCTTCACTAAGCTTTTTGCAGAGCCTAGTGACTGAAATGTAAGCGTAAAATCAAGTTTGGTGGCTTCAATTCTTGAACGAGTTGGATTTTGTAAGCCTTTAAACCAAGATCCTCTTGTAAAATGCTCCAAGTTGTCGAATACGATAAGCCCATATGTTGAGATCGGCGTCGAATCGATTGCTCACGGTCTTCAGTCACACTCGCCGCCACAGCCGCAATGTTCTCCTCACTACCGGCTGGATGTGATCTATTCGGTCGCGTATTATCCATTATCGTACACTGAGGCTTGAATTTGCGGATGGTAAAGGCAATAACGGACTCGGTGATGAGTCGATAATGTACACCATATGTTGCTCGAAGCAAACGAAAAACATTTTTCACAGAACGCTGATTTTCATAATACAGCTGAATAATTTGGAGACGTTGTTGAGGTGTGAGTGACAATGCCACATCAAAGTCTTATTCGAACGCATGCAATGCAGATACTCTACATAACTTTAAATCAAAGTAAACATTGAATCATTAAAGTATTCGAAATTAAATTGTAAAACAATTTTTCAACACTCTTTGCCTACCTACTTAGCTGCAGTGCTTATAAGGTCAGACCGCAAGTTCTGCAACTAGAAATTTAATAAAAATGCACTTATTTTTCCCTTGCCAGATGTCTGACAATATCTACATATGCACTGTACTGAAATTTTCCGCTTCTTAGCGATCAATTTTCTATGCTCGGGGAGCGGTCACGCAATGTTTTCCATCTATTGTTTACCACAAACTACATGAGATCTCGTTAATATTGTTGTAACTTTTGCCTAGCTCTCAGATCATTATAACAAGGATATGGACATATATTTCTGTATTTTCAAACCAATAATAGGAAGCATAAACTGGCATACCCTCCAGACGGTAGGAGTTTTAATTACAACTTCCTTTTTTCCTAGAATTACATATATTTCCGACACCAAGGAGCTTTATGATTATTTTAGGTGAAAATCTTAACGGCATAAAATGGCTCTTACATCAGGGCATGTTACTTGTATTAATATAAGTTTTTAATTACACATACTTGAAGTTGTTTAAGGACAATAGAGGTTTACTTGAACAATCTTACATGCCTTGTTCTACTAGGTGCTGGTATCAGGAGTCTGCCTGTAATTTCTTATATCATCAAACAGAGTACCGAGTCGACCACCGTCGAGTGCACAACTCAACCAGTGCACTCGCAATATTGTTGTGTGCTGTGCAAAAAACAAAAAAAAAAATACGCGCGCGTGTGCAAAAAACAAATACAAAACACAAACAAAAAGTGCAGTGCAGTGACTGAAAAGAAAAATATCACACAGTGCGGGTATCCCACCTCACCCGCTCCTAGGCGAAGTACTGTTGCTTGCACTCAATTACTGCCGTTACTGTATTTACCATACGGTACGGGCAGTGGCTGAGTGTATGTAACAACTGATGGATAGCGGGGTTGCGAGTGAAAATTTTGTTGGTGCACTGTTTCATATTGTTGTAAGGGCATAATACCTACAACAATTTGGTCCGGTAAATCAATGTCAGAATTTTCACTTCGCAGTCTTGCTTAGTATCGTCGGTGTTTGTGTTTTCTGTGTTTGTCTGTGATTATGACTAGGGAATTCAGGGTAGACGTAGCCAATATACGAGGACTAAAAAGTAATAACTTTTCTGCGTACGTCCACGTCTGTAAGTACAGACCAGCTGTTTTGGCACTTAGTGAAACACAGGTAGATCCCCGCCCACACCTCTCAGATCATTCTGATCTGAAGCTACCTGGCTACGAACTAGTGTCATTATTCTTCTCTCACCGCGGTCTCGCCATTTATGTGCGTAGTGATGTGGCTTACCAAACTCCACCACAATGTGATCCATGTTCCAGTCCGGAATTCAACTTCATGTGGTTAAAATTCCATCTCCGTAAGCAAATTATACACTACTGCTTTATTTATAGAAGCCCCAAACTGGACAGCATTTCAACTTTTAACGAGTTTGATGCGCTGTCTGACTCCATTCAAAGAATTGTATCCCTGTATCCTCATACTGAAATCGTTTAACGGCGACTTCAATATACACAATTCTGGGTGGCTTCGACATTCTGGACAGACAACACCCGAAGGATGGTGTGTTGAGATCTTCGCTGCGGAAAACAACCTAACGCAGCTTGTAAATGAGCCCACGCGAATACCAGACGTTGATAGCCATACCGCCAGCACCATGGACTTGTTTTTAACTTCTCACCCTGATAAGTACACCATTGATGTGCTCTCCCCTCTAGGCTCGTCGGACCATTGTGTCATATCAGCTAATTTCTCGTACACCGACCACACAGTTAGAGAAAAAATTCCTAAAAGAACTGTATGGCAATACGAGAAAGCTAACTGGAGCGGTCTTAAGCTTCTTTAGGAATTTTAAATGGTCGTTATGCTTCCTCGATAACGACGTGGATGCCGCTGCTAATATGATTACAGACACCATTCTCTTTGGAATGAGGTCCTTTATTCCTTATCGGATGAAGAGTATCAAACCAAAAGAAAAGGCATGGTACGACTCGAGCTGTAAAGAGGCCGTCAGGGTTAGAGAAATGTTTTTTCGGTCCTACAAGACCAACCCGACAGAGGAAAACAGAGAAATGACTGCAAGCGTGCGAAATTCCAATACGACCAAAAACTGAGGCAAAAAATAGTGTAATGTCCCAAAGGTAGTAAAAATTGTTGGTCATTCGTCAAAAACATTAGAAATTCTGCCCCATCCTCCATCCCAACGCTCATTTCCAATTATATTCCAGCTGTCAGCTCTTTGGACAAGGCCAATCTTGCTTGCTGCACACTTTGCGTCCAGCTCAACACTCCCAGATTGTCCTAAATGGAACGAATCCAATTTCGCACTCATGTAGTAGCAAGAGTACTTAATGATCTCAACATACATAAATCCGCTGGTGCAGATTGTATACCTCCCCTTCTTCTGAAGAGGTGTTCTTCCACCGCTACGTAAGGTTTTTCATCAATCCTACTCTTTAGGACTCTTTCCGAGCAGATAGAAAACGGCATTTATTTAGCCCGTCCCTAAAAAAGGCAAATCTTTTCTCTTTCCTCTTGCAGGCCCATTGCACTTACGTCCCTTCTTTCCAAGGTCATTGAAAAGCTGATAAATCGTCGGCTCATGAAATATCTCGAAACACGGTTTTTGGAGCAACAGGTCCACTAGTGATTTGATGGCATATCACACCAAAAAGTGGAACCAAAGCGTACATCATTCTGGCGAAAGCAAGATAGTTGCACTTGATATTTCTAAGGCATTTGACAGAGTTTGGCATCAGGCTCTTTTGTCGAAAATGCGTGCATTTGGGATCGACGACTCTTTTCTCCAATGGATTAGAAATTATCTTTCGGAACGTTCAATTCAAGTTGTCTTTGATGGTTTCGACTCTGATATTCACAAAATAAATGCTGGTGTGCCCCAGGGTACACTCTTTTTAATTTTCATTAACGATCTCTTGTCTGCTACTTCTAATCCAATATATTCCTTTGCTGATGACAGTACTCTCTGCTTTTCATATTCGTTCCCGGACTCACGGCCCTGCTCTTCGGCTGTAGAACGAGAACGGCAGCGTATGCCAAGCTCATTAAATTCCGATATCAACAGCATAACCAATTGGGGAACTATCAACAGAGTGGAATTTAATGCTTTCAAAACACAATGCTGTCTGCTGTCTTTAAAGCGAAATTTAAACACCCAGCCATTATCTATGAATGGCACTAGCATCGTCGAAACCGAAAAACTTTCCATTCTCGGTATCAATGACAACTTACGTTGGAATGACCACATATTTGATGTCGCCAAAAATGCTGCGTAATGTCTAGGTTTCCTCAAGCGATGCAAGAAATATTTTATCCTCTCTGATCTGGCCTCAATATATAAGGCATTGAGTACAATGCCGTGTAATAAAACTTACAAATGATACTAATATCAGTATCAGTCAATCTATTGACACCCTCGAACACCGACGTAATGTCTCCTGTCTCACTTTGTTTTATCGCTATTTCCACCACCAGTGCTCCACTCGCCAGTAGCATTCCGCCCATTCAAACTTTCAACCGTAACACCCGTCTCGCTATGAATGCTCATCAGTATATCCTCAAGTGCATCATCGGACGTACTCTAAAATATCGTGATTCGTTCCTAAGCCGTACAACTCGCTTATGGAATGCCCTGCCGATCTCTGTATTTCCTGGTCGTTATAACTTGCAAACATTTAAAAACAATGTACATCGGTACCTCTCTTTTCTTCCTCCCTAAATTTCCTTTGCCCGCGCTGTGTACAATCACCTTAAGGGTACTCAAACCCCTTGAGTGCGCGCTCATTATAAAAAAAAAAAAAAAACTGGCAATTAAGTGATGGATCTATTCTAACCGCTGAAGTGCCATTTTATTACTCTTCGATGATTATTTCGCCCCCTGAGTCTCAGCCTGATGTGAGGTTGCTGTACCTCTATTTTCCTTGGAGTGCAGAAATAACACCATTTATTGCATTTTGCATATACTCCCAAATATTTATCAAGATTACGTTCTGACTAATTCATATTAAACAACGGTCTCAGCACTGAAATAATCTATTATTTGTTTGAATATCAAAAAAACCCTGTAGCCTGTCTCCTCATTAAAACGTATATCAATCTTCTAAGTCGTAAACAAGAACAAACCTGACTTAGTCATCTAGTTGTACAAAGTTCACAAAGTCAAAGTTCTTATATTTAAAATTGTCTCCATCACAAGAAATGTGGTTGAAGGATCTTGGACAATAAACAACAACGACAGTAAACAACAACAACCATAATAGTTAGCTCGCGTGTTATAACTTTAATAGTCAGATACAATACGTGCTATACATTTCAATCCCTCTACAATTATTTAAAAGTGTTAAATGTTTGTTAACAAATCACATGGGCTACTAGATCCATTGCATTAGGGTTCATCTTTATTCATTTTGTGTTCAACGTTAAGTATGTGCTCAGGTGATTAATGGTCGCCGATCGCCATATAAATTTCTATTAATTACACAAGGCAATAACTTTACGAAGCTAGATCGAGACAGTAATTCATTTGAATGTCGAGTGATTAATAAAAGAATTTGAACTTTTCTTCAAGGGGCAATATGGACTAATTGAAATTGACAAGTCGTAAGATACACTAATTAATATAGATGTGAGGGAATGTCACCTCTTACCTACTCATGTTGCAACGAGATTGGCTTTTGTTTCATAAAGGATTATTGAAGTGAGAAATATAGGAATACTCATAATTAGAAGAATTGGAAAGAAGGGAAAGCCTAACGGAAAGCATTGTGTATATCTATTAATGTTTTCGAGTTTAAAATTACATAGATAAATAAATAAGATACATATTCCAAATATTTATTTTTATAAATAAGAGTTTGAGTTTGATGATTGTTTATTTTGTTTTTATTTATATATAAGTTATATACAATTTACAATTTTTTAATTCAGGAAATAGTTAGTGGCATTTTTATTAAATATACAATAGAGATAATACCACATCCATTTTAATTATTTTCATTGTGGGTTGAACAGTAAAACTAGCGTTTTATGTTTAAATGATAAAATATGATATAAGTTCATAGCTAAAAAAAATTCAATAATTCAAATAAATATGCAAGCAAGAACAAAATAAAAAATATCTATAACCGATCAAACAACATAGTGCAACAAATTTTCAATTTCATCTATATTGTAGCCAAGGAGCCACGACTTAATTTTTTTTAAAAATATAAAAGGGTTCATAATATTTCGTATATTTTCAGGAAGCTTATTAAATAACTTGCGGGATACGATAGAGTAGGAATTTCTAAAAAGTCTAGTCCGAAAAGGTAAATTCAGTATAGTACAAGAACTGCCTCTTAGGTTATAGGATCCAATAATAGGACTTCGCATATAACCACTTCGTATAAAAAAAGATTTTTGGAACTTTTTAGTAAAATAAGTTTCGTACTGGCAATATCTTTGTTTGACAAAATAACTCCATAGAATGAGCAAAGCGGGTAGAATTGCAAATTTTTCGTAAGGCACATTTCTGTAGGACAATCAAATTTTGCAGTTTATTGCGGTAAGGACCTCCCCAACTGCATATACCGTACTCTAGCCTCGAATGAAATATTCCGTAGTACACGGTTTTTAATACAGCGTTGGAATAAACATTTTTCAAATTGTACAGACATCGAAATGTTGATAGAAAATGCTGTTTTAAATTCGAAACATGGTCGGTCCATCTAAAATGTTGGTCTATTGTGACTCCTAAATATCTAAAGTGTTTTACAATGTCAATTTTAAAGCAGTTGTTAGTACAAGTACTAGTAATATTAGGGTCAAAAAGAGACTGAGAACTAAGTCTTGTGCAATTTTTTTAAATAATTTGTATCTTAAACAACCAGTCGAATGAAAGGTAATATCAATATCAGACAATACTTTTGAGTCAAGGCTAAAAAACATTAGTTTAATTTTATCGCTGACTATAAGTTTGTGTTCCGCAAACCATGACCGTAGTATGTGGACATCATAACCATATCGCAAGGTCATCCGCAAAGGCTTTTAATTTCCCAACAAAAGGTTGCTCAAACAAAGGAATTACATAAATTAAAAAGAAAATCGCACCAAGGACAGATCTTTGAGGTACGCCCAAATTAATATCTTTCGAGTCACATAGAACATTATTAACTTTTACTTTCTGACTTCGATTACCTAAATAAGATTCGAACCATTTGTAAATACAACCACGAAAACCAGCATTGTATGGCTTCTTTAAAAGAATACTATGATTAACCATATCAAAAACTTTGGTTGTATCCACAAAAAGCACACCACAGTATTTCCTGCTATCCAAACCTTTTTGAATGAAGGAGCAAAAGTCTAACAAAGCATCTTCTGTTGAGAATCCTGTTCTAAAACCGTACTATAAAGAACTAAAAACCCTATTTTTAATTATTTTTTCAAATATTTTTGATATGGACGGTAACAATGAGATTGGCTTATAGTTCCTGACATCTTTTTTGTAAACTTTTTTAAAAAGAGGGAAAAATACCTGAAGTAACACTTGTTTTAAATATGTGTGCTATATTACTCGTAAATGCAGTTTTCTTCAACACAAAGTTTGAAATAGCATCACTACTACATGAATTGGAATTTTTGAGAGATCTTATTGTTTTCACAATTGCAAGACAAGAAATGGATTCGAAATGAAAACTATTCCTACTACAGACTCTATCAGAAATGCCAACATCAGTGCAGCAGCTGCATGGCAAAGAAAAATCACAAGTGGATGAATGTTGACCAACTGTTACAAAGTAGTCATTGAATAATTTAGCTACTTCTGCAGCATCTCTAACATACATATTATCTATTTCAATTATTAACGTTTTAGATTGTTTTTTTGCGTTTCTATTTAAATAGCTCTCCACCCATTCTTGGGATTTCCCGCCGCACTACTAATTTTAGTGTGGTAATACAAATCGCGTCTTAATCTTATTTCCTTCTTGTTAACTTCTTTATACATTTTTTTGAAACGAACTTTTAAATTTGTATTGAGTGGATGCTTATGACATTTGCCACGCAGTTTGTTCTTGAGATTAATTTTTCTGAGAAGAAGGTGGCTTATCCAAGGTTTTAATTTCATGTTCTTAGTGCTAGCATATGTTGATATTTTTAATATAACTTATTAGTCTTTCAGAGAATAAGTTATGTGCTTCGTCCCAATCAGCATAAAGGGGTTCATTATTAAGTTTCCTATAATCGATTTTGGTCTAATATCGGTTTATAGCGAACTGCATTTCTCAATAATGATCTGTAATACCCAGACCAAAGACAATGCCCGGGAAATCGTTTTGCGTTGCCTTGGAGAGACGACCAAAAACATGATCAAGACAAGTCCCTGCAACAGGTCTTGTTGATTCATTAAAAAAAGATGTCAAACCATTTTCTGAAAACAGAACGTTATGTGAGTCCAGAGGATAAGAGATCTAAATTCATGTCGCCAAAAACAAAAAGATTTGCTGTACGCTCATTATTTAAAAACACAGAAAGTCCATCAATGAACAATTGAATTGATTCTGAGTGAAACCTATACACACAAATAAAAATAAACCGGGTTTTATTTTTTAATAGCAATACTCTCTAAATGGCGATAGTCTTTTCCAAGGCATTCTTGCTGTTGAACGTTTACATTTGCAAAAATGCAACAGCAATTTTCCTGTAGGGTCTAAACTGGTCGAGAGCTGTTATTGTAAAAGTTCGACTGGAAGTATCCCCATAAAATAAAAGTTACATGGTATGTGGTTCGGCGAACAAGGAGGTCAGAGAATGTTTTCATACTTGTGTATCAAGTGCCACCGTCTTGCTAAAAGAAAAAAACATTCTATTCTATCCGGGAACAGCTAGACTTCCAGGAACAAAATCTCATTCGCTAATATACCTCAGAAGTCATTGATTTTTCTTGATTAAAAAGGGCTAACTCTCTAGATTAGATTAGATTGTTGTTGGAGGTGAGACAATTTGTGAGAAAGGTGGCCAAGTCTTTAGGTGAGCTGGCAGCTATGTCCGCCGCTTCGATGTAGAATTTACTTGGGTAACGTTGACGTGTTTTGGTTAAACCATTGCAGTCACATATTATGCGCTCTGCTGTTTCTACGTGCTTGTTGCACAATCTGCATGGTTTTCCAGTAAGGACTTGACAACTTTTTTTTTTTTACACAAAACGTAAACCATTTGAGATATTTCAAAAACTTCTCGAAATCGACTTCGTTCATATGGGCACGTTTGTAGCGGTCGATTCGTTGGACCCTATTTTCAACGACTCGGCCGAAACGGCCGCTAATTCGCATTCAATGTTGGCTCTGAACTCTTCCAATGTCGTCGGCGTGTTGGCATAAACCAATGACTTAACGTAGCCCCACAGAAAATATTCAAGCGGCGTTAAATCGCACGAAAGAGGCGGCCAATCGACTAGCCCATTTCTTGAGATAACACGTTCATCATACTTACTCTTCAATAAATCGATTGTGGCGTGTGCTGTGTGGCTTGTGGCATCATTCTGTTGAAACCACATTTCGTCCAAGTCCATATCTTCCAATTCGGGCCAAAAATAATCGGTGATCATGGCGCGATAACGCTGACCATTCACAGTAACGTGACGATCGTTACGATACGAACAAATATGGCCCAATAACACCGCCGGCATGCAAACCGCACCAAACAGTTATTTTTTGTGGATGAAGTGGTGATTCATGAAGCACATGTGGATTTTCACCCGACCAATAACGCATATTTTGTTTATTGACTAACCCATTGAGCCAAAAATGAGCTTCATCACTAAAGATGATTTTGCGATTAAATTCATCATATTGGCGCATCTTCTCCAGAACCCAATCGGAGAACGTACGTCGCTTCAAATGGTCCATCGGCTTCAATTCTTGAGTCAGCTTGATCTTGTATGGGTGTAAACCAAGATCCTTACGCAAAATACGCCATAATGTGGTCTGAGCGATACCTAATTCTTGAGAACGCCGTGGAATTGACTGATTTGGATCGTTTGCTACGGACGCCTGAACGGCAGCGATATTTTCGACACTTCGACCAACCCGTTGTCTCACTGATACGGCAACGTCACACAACGAATATGTAGACTCAAATTTTTGACCTAAACTTGTTATTGCCTGTTTACTAGGGCGAGAATTACGACCGAAAATTGGAGTTAACGCTCTTAAAGTTGCAGTCACCGACTCCGAATTTCGGTAGAAAAATTTTATAATTTGCAGACGTTGCTCGTTTGTGTACTTTACCATGATTAAAATGTTGAGTTTACTGAATAAATTGACAGTGACAGTTTGATGATTAGTGAAAGAGTGCGTTCACAAATTAAATTCAAAGTTGTCAAGTCACTATTGGAAAACTCTTTATTATCTTGCGCTATGCCCAAGGTCATCAGGTGTTTTTTCACACGGCAGTAGTTTACTATTTATTACTATTTATTTATTTATTTATTAATTATTTCTTAAAATCCAGTTACAATTTTGCAGTTACATTAACATTATAAGAAATAATAATGACATAAGTATTTTTGAAAAGTAAATAGAGATAATGTCATTTCAAGGCTATGTCGTTGAAGCTTTAATAAAGAAAAAATGGATGAGGTGGCCCCATAAAATAAATTATACAAATTGTGACAATAAAAATTAACAATTAGTTTATACAATTTTTCATGAAAACAAGTCAAAAACTAAACATTAGACCAAAATATCAAAGAAGAATATTAAACAAAGATTCAACACTCCCAACATCAAGGGAAAAGAGCCAATTTTTTACAAAATTTACAAAGGCAAGATGAGAAGAAATCGCTCGGATAAAATTTGGAAGTTTGTTAAATAACCGACAGCATGAAACACTATAAAAGTTTCGAAACGCTGTTGTACGAAAAACGGGTACCGTGGCTTGATTTAATAAATTGCCATGTAAACTGTAATTGGCGATTTGTCAGAAGTTTAGATTTCCTGATCTTAAATAAAATATCTTTAGAACTTTATAGCAGTACAAGTGACGGACTGGAAGAACCCTCCAATCTCTGAAGAGTGGAAAACTGGGATAAAAGCGGGACTTATAGCTAATTTTCTTCAAAATGTGTTTTGGGAGTATCAAAAGGGGCTGAATTTTGCTGAAGTATATACCTCCCCAGCAGGCGATCCCATATTGCAGTCTCGAATGAAATATACCGTAATATATAAACCATAAAAACTCATCCTAGAATCAATGATAAGCCCCAAATATTTAAAATCATTCACAATTTCAACTTGAAAACATTTATCGCTGCAACCGAAACAATTATTAAAAGTCAGAGAAGGGGAACTCGACTTACAAGAACAATAAGAGAGCACCAAAATTGTTTTGCGGTGACAAATTAAAAAAAAAAACATAATTTTAGTTTTAGAGCTTATAACCAACTTGTGCTCTGCACACCAGATTCTTAATAAAAAAGGATCCCAATTTATGTCTGCGGTAAAAATCAAAACACTGTCGGAACCATAAGTAAAACCCACATCATCTGCAATAGCTGTCAGCAAGCCCTTAAAATCCAAATTAAACAAAAAATTGATATAAATTAAAAAGAGGATCGGTCCCAAAACAGATCCCTGAGGAACTCCTAGATACAGATTTTTTTAATTCACTCCTGATATCACCATTTTTCACTCTTTGTTTTCTATTTTTCAAGTAAGATCTGAACCAATCACATACAAAGACCCGAAAACCAGCATTTTCAATCTTAGCGTGCAGTATATCATGGTTCACCATATCAAATGCTTTTCATACCATATATCAACAAACAACCCAGCGGTGCATTTTTTTTTGTCAAGGTTGGAAAATATTTGAGAACAGAAGTGTAAAAGAGCATCCTCCGTAGATTTGTTTTTCTGAAAACCAAACTGAACATCACTGAAAAATTTCGTTTAATTTAAAAAAAACTCACTATTCTATTTTTCATAACTTTTTCGAAAATTTTGCTAACTGAGGATAGGAGTGCAATCGGCCTATAATGACACATTTCAATAGTCGATCCATTTTTAAAGAGAGGTAGAACATCCACACATTTAAGTGCATCCGGAAATACCCCAGAAAAAATGATTTTATTGAAAATATGCGCCAGCACATCAACTAAGAAGCATGCAGACTAGCTTTGATATACCATCAGCCCCAGAAGAATTTGAATTTTTTATCTCACCAATTGTTTTTAGGAGTTCAAGGCCAGCTATCGGCTCAAATAAAAAGCTTTATCTCTGAGAGGGTTCAACAGGATTGCAAATAGGACTACAAAGTGTGCAACTTGAGTACGTAGAATTTACTTGCATATTGCAAAACAGTGTTAAAAGAGTTAGCAATGGCAAATTTGTCCGTAACCACAATATCATTATATTGTCCCCTTCAAAGTAATTCCCATCGACTGCAACACACTTATCCAGCGCTTGATCCAATCCTCGAAACATTTTTTATATTCGGTTTTCGGTATGCCCATCAGTCCTTCCTGCGATTTTTCAGTTACTTCCTCTTGGCTGCTGAAACGCATTCCCCGTAGTAGTTTTTTAACTCGATTGAACAGAAAGAAGTCACAGGGGGCCAAATCAGGTGAATTTGGTGGATATTTTCCTTTTTTCTAGATGCAACAGTCGTAAATTCCTTTTGCTTGTACAAAGTGGTAATATGGACATGAAGACATCCAGGCGCTCAGTTATAAATGGTTTATTGGCGAAAAATGTAGTTGAAAATAAACACCCGTTATTGCCAAAAGAGCTTGTAATCCTTTCGTTCCTTATGAAGTTCGTACATTGTTTGCCGCTCATCAGCTGGAACGCAGCAGAACAAATTGGATTTGTTTCATTTGTAAAGTTCCTCCCTGTTTGAGAAAAAATTAATCATGTTTCCAAAGATTCCCACCCTTGCGGTGCACTGGTTCAAAATTTAACCCACCTGTTTTAGTACCATATTTAAGAAAATAGATGTAACAATTATGGAAATAATTATTTTTGTTTTTAGTTTTTTATCTATATCAATAAATTGGAGTACTTTTTTTTAAAAATTTAAATTTTTGTTTTTTTTGGAAAGAGTTAACCGATATTCATTACAATTTATATTTTGTTTTCAGAGAAGAAAGATGTTCTTAAATCAATATCTGGTAAATTCAAGTCGGGAGAATTAACAGCCATTATGGGCCCATCTGGAGCTGGAAAATCAAGTCTTATGAATATTCTTACCGGTTTTGTGTAAGTTAAATTTATTATTATTTTCTTTTTACAGACATTTATTTAATAAGATTTTTTATTTAAATGACAGCAAATCAGGAGTACAGGGGTCAATATCATTTGGTAGTACACAAAAATCACGCAAGGTCTGCTGTTACATTCTTCAAGATGACCACTTCTTTCCATGGTTTACTGTCGAAGAGGCGATGATATTGGCAGCAACATTGAAAATTTCAAATAATTCCATGAATCTCAAAGAGAAGCATATGTTGGTTAGTTTTAGTTTTTTTTTTTTTTTGTTGAAATTTTATGTAACAGAGTGAAGTATTAATTGAACTTGGATTGTCAGATTGAACATCTCTTAGATATGCTGAAACTTACAAATGCCAAACAAACAAAATGCTCAAATTTGTCTGGAGGTCAGAGGAAACGCTTATCGATTGCCTTAGAACTAATTGATAACCCACCGGTGTTGTTTTTGGACGAGCCAACAACGTAAGTTATAATCCCTGATAATTTTAAATTATGTACGAGTATATCAAAATATTTTGCCTTTTTTAAAAGAATTCATAGACAAATGCAAGCATACTCACAGTTCTTGTATTGGAAATAATCTATAACTTTTAGTTTAAGAAACAAACAAATAAAATGTGAAATACAATTACATAAAAGTATCTCTGGCGGGGTTACAAACTCAATTCCGTAAACATCAATAGAGTAGTGAGTAGTGTCACATCGAATCGAATCGGTGATTATTCTGAAAAGCGATTTTGAACTGAACTAAACTAATTAAAATGACCTTGGGAAACTTAATTGATCTCTTTTATAATAAAAATTTATTTTTGTGAAACAATTGCGACTTGAATGTAGTGTTTAGACCGATACGTTGCACTTTTTAACTTTAGATGGTACTCTAGTTAGGAGTGTATGGGTTTCAACACTCTAGCTAGCGCGATCGTAAGTTGCCTCCCTAAATATACACACGCCGAGTTGGTTACTGCAGCTTTGTATTTGTAACATCCCCTACTCCGAGGCACCCATATTAGTCGTTGTGTTCACATTTTTTTTGACTCTTCCTAACCCGAAGAAACAGCTTGTTTAGACAAAACCCCAAATTATCTTAAAATAATATCCTTTTGAAGTGACTTTCTATCCGGGACCTGACATTTTTTGCTGAGATCGGTAGATTTTATCATGAAAGATTGTGCTTCTTATGTAAAATTTTTTAAAAACGGTGTTAAAGATTACGTGATTTTTTAAATCCTTTTTTAATATGGAAAACCTTGGTGAGATCGTTATTGACTTTGTAGACGCAACGTGCATTCTTTATCATCGCTTTACACAATCGAACGTGGCTTTGAAATTTCAAAACCAAAAAGAAGGTGTTATCGATAAATGATATGAATCAATCAGGTTTTTGAATGATTCAGGATTTAGGCGCTCACATATTACGGTGGACAGGATCTTGAAAGCGCAGCTGTGGGGACTTATACACACCTCTCTAGGTTTCCTTTATTATTAAATTATATGGAGATTTCGTTACCAAGCGAATCCGTTACTCACAATCATAGTCCGGAGAAATTTCTACAAAAGTCTTTGACAAATTTGAAGAAAAACTGAACTGTGTGTCGAATATTCTTTGAAGAACTGAATAGGCATCCCAAATGTGGCACAAAACATCAGCCCGGATCATACACAGTCGTCGAATCTAAAGCACAATGATGATTCCGTCACAATAAAAGACAATCACGCAGTCAGTGAAAGGCTACAGAAAGAGCTTATGAATCTCATGATGTCGGCTGAAAAGGGCATTTCTGCTTTCCTCGATGGTGCAAACATCTTTAAGTGGATTGATACTATAACAGGTGCCTATACAACCGTCTACAGTGGACAGAAATATCGACTCTCATTAGAGTTCCCAAATTCGTACCCCTACGCACCGCCAGTAGTGAAATTCCTGACACCTTGCTACCATCCAAATGTCGATCTATCCGGTTCGATTTGTCTAGACATCCTCAAAGACAAATGGTCAGCATTATATGATGTTCGAACTATCCTTCTGTCGATTCAGTCGCTGCTGGGCGAACCAAACAACGATAGTCCGCTAAATGCCCAAGCCTCGATGATGTGGAGTAACCAGGCGGAGTATAAAAATATTTGGATGCGTTCTACGAGAAGCATAAAGACTCATAATTCTATCGAATCTCATGTACGAGATTTTAGCTAAATATTCCCACAGAACAAATATTTATATACATTATGGGTTTTTACACAACACAAGCAACACACCACACCACACCACACCACAAGCCTCTTCGATCGTCAAATGTCTAGTTTCTCTCTGCACACACATCAAACTCAAACAAACATGACCCGAAGCAGATATATTTTTGTAATACTTAAAGAGATTCTCCTTCCGGCGGGACATAGCCCCATAAACCACTTAATCACTTTACTACATTACATCTCTCATTCTTCCTTCGCTTTCCGTGTGTACTCGTAACTTGTACCTTTTTCGCGTGTTTGTATGGTTGATTTCCCTTTTGAAAAATTCATATCTTAGTTCAAGGCTTTTGTCGACATTCGCAGACTACTTACAACACAAATTCCCGTATAAACAAGAAACCAAAATCTCTTAGCTTTTAGTACGTCGTCGTGTATATTTTTTATTTTTGTTTAAATGAATTTTGTGATTCGCTTAAGTTCATTTCTGTTTTGGAGGCGGTTGCCGACTTTTCATGTCTCACTACATATTTTTTTACTCTTTTATTTTTCCCATCGAAACAAAACTGCGAAAGTCTGAGTGCTCCGTTCTGATTTGATTTTGAATTGTACACAACAGAAATTTGTAAGCGAAACACTGTTTTGAGTAAGGAAAAAACCGTTAGTAATATGAAAAACTGTAAAAACAAAAATGTAACAAATTACGAGTAACTTTAAACATCTGCATTGGGCTGAAGCTTAGAAACACAGGGCTGTATTTACTTTGTTCAGGTCAGATGGGCAAAGTTGTTGAAAATTATCGTCGAAATTGATTGGTTTATTCTGGAATTTTAAATATCTTTACCGTTATATAATACTATTCTTCTATAATACTATTACTCGAACGTGTCCTTGTTTGGCTTTACAGGATTTAGGTCGACTTTTGTAGTTTGGACATAGTCTTTTTGTTATATGGTAAGATTTTCAAACGTCATTCATACAAAGCATCTGTCTCTTTCACCCTCTGAAACGTCTGTGTTCTTCCCGTCTCTTCTGCACGCGAACAGTTATGGTTTTTCGCTGGAGCACCTCTTTCTATGCTTCTGGTTTCGATGTACGTGATTTTTTGTTTTATTGTTGTGGTCAAGAGAAACCCTCCACGTCAATGGAGACATCTTTGAATGGTTTTGTGGCAGCGGTTTTACTGATCTTCTGTGAAAAAATCAGCATCGATAATGGTGTTGACGATCACTTGTAATTGCAGTCGTCGGCCCGACGTCAAACCTACCCATAGTAATTTATGATTTTAAGATTGCTCAGATTATCAGCAACCTTACACTCGATTAATAAGGATGTGATATGAAGTGATTTTCATTGTGTTGTACTCAAGCTGCCGAGTCACTTTGTGAATATAGAATCAAAGAAATCCGTACTAGCAACTATAATATATCACCTTGATCAAAATGTTCCCGGAATAACCACCGTGTGGCGCTCCCATTGTTCCGATTTGAGTTCTGTTTTTTTGTTAAGTTGCGCTTTGATTTCCGTAAAAGCTCTGGATGAAAAGTGAGTTTATGTATACAAGGAACAGTACTGGACGTAGAACAGAACCTTTCTGAACTCCATTTCTAAGCTTAAGTGAAGTACTGTAAAAGCCATTGACCAATACTCTTTGCTCCCTTCCCAATAAATAAGACTTAAACCAATTATATGTCATTCCTCTGAAACCAGACTTGTATAATTTTATTAAGATTATATTTAAGTTCACCATATCGAATGCTTTGGTCATATCAATGAAAAGAGCCATAGTAGAATGGCTTTTGTTAACTACACTGAACAAATCGCAGGTCTAAAACCATAATGTGCTTCTGAAAAGAAGTTATTTCTGTTTAAAAACGTGAACATTCTTGATTTCATTAATTTTTCGAAAATTTTTGATATCGTGGGAAGCAGAGAAATCGGTCTATAATTTGCTATATTTTTACAACTCGCTTTCTTAAACAAAGGCAGAACCTCTGCTCTTTTTAGAGCCGCCGGAATCACGCAGCTGTTGATTCTGAGGTTAAAAAGGTAACAAAAATCATCAACAATTTCCCAAGAGATTTTTTCAGAGTTATGGCAGATTTGGATATCGTAGAGACCTAACTGGCGTAGAAGTTAAGTTTAAAGTGTTAGATGAAGCATGGGTCCTGGAAGTACATACACGAAAGCAGACCCTTTACATAGTCCCCATATAATATGAACTGCAGCCACTGGCAACGTGACTATGACGTGACTATAAGCTAAACGACGAGCTTCAAATTTTAAACGCAGCGGATCTAATGCTTGTGGGGGATTTTAATGGTCGGTTAGGTCTTTCGCAAAACAACTTTAATAGTGATCTCAAATCACAATTTATGTACATGATTCGCAGATCGAAGGATGAAGTCCAGGATAACAAGGCTGAGAAAATATTGGAGCTTGCAGACGCCTACGACAGTCGAGTTCTTAATGGAAGTTGTGAAGGAGATTCTAGCGGAACATCTTGTACAGTAATAGATTACTGTTTCATATCTGATGATTGGCATCTTCTCTTGCATGATTTTCGTGTCGGACTGCGTACCTTCTCGGACTACATTCCTCTGGAAATAACGTGTGTAATAGAGGGAGCCTTGAACTTATGTAGTAATTCGGAACTTAAGCTAATACAAAAACTCATATGGAAGGATAACAGCCGATCAACATACCGTTTTAACTTGAATATGGAATTAAGTACACTTTACACTTCGACCGGTTCACCAACTATGGAAGAGCTCACTGATCTAATTATGAAAGCAACACCACCAAGAAGCCCATGAAATAAAAATATTTGCAAACAAAAGTGGTTTGACCGTGAGTGTTCCAAAGCAAGAGAACAATCGTTTGTGTTTCTTAGGCTATTGCGCATGCACAACACCTTTAAATCGCTGTACGGAGCAGCCAACAAGCACTTTAAGCATATTTGTTATGTAAAAAAGACGTCATACGAACTCCAATTTATTGACGTACTAAGCAACTCAAACTCCTCGGCAGAATTCTGGAAAGCGGCGAAATATATAAACGGCATAAAAATTTAATCGCCTCATCGTTGAAAGCACCATTGCCCAAGGATCATTTTGGCCACCTGCTCAATAATTTATGTAACGTAGAACCGGTTCAATACGCCGCCCCATTTTTCTACGACGAGTCTTTGGATGCACCTTTTACAGCTCTAGCAATACAAAAAGTCATTGAGAGCGCTAAGGCACATAAAGCTCCCGGGACCAACCGAATTCCTGTGGAATTCCATAAAAATTGCACAACGGAGTTTTTATACACACTAACCATAGAGTTCAATCGCATTTTCGAAGGCGCAGCAGTTCCTGATAGCTTCAAAAAGGCAATAATTTTTCCGCTTCACAAAAAGGGTGACTGTAGCGACCCAACCAATTACAGAGGAATATCCTTCCTAAACACTTCGGCCACACTGTTCGCCTCTTTGATCTTCAGGGGACTTGCAAAGTGGGTCAGAAATCAGAAAATATTATCGGAGTTTCAGGCAGGATTTAGGGAAAACTACTTAACTATTGACCAAATTTTTTCTTTGATTAATATCGCCGAAATTTAGAAAAAGAAGAAAAAAAAGTTGTATGCCTTCTTTGTGGATGCCAATTGATCGTAGCTCACTCTTCTATAAATTATATCAGATGGTAATCTCAAGTAAAATCATTAACATATTGCGAGCACTGTATGATAATAATGTTGCATGCGTGTGGGATGGTGATACAGTATCCGAAGAATTTCTGACAACAATGGGTGTGAAACAAGGTTGTATCTTAAGAACCTTGCTGTTTATTCTGTTCATCGATGATATAACAGAGTTCATAGGAGGTGGGATCGATATCGGAAGCACTAGAATACCCGCTTTGCTGTATGCAGACGACATTGTTTTCTTCTCAGAGTCGGTAAGTGGCATGCAGCTTATGATTATCAGACCAGACTCATATTGCAAACGTTGGAACTTAAATGTTAACTTGGAGAAGTCACAAATTATGGTTTTTAGAGGAGGTGGAGGCAGATATTCTCGAAATGAAGAATGGACATATCAAGGAGAAACTGTCGAAATAGTTGTGAATATAAATACCTGGGAGTCCTGATATCGGCCAACCTAAACATGAGAAGGCATCTTGAAGGTAAATTAGCTAAAGCTAAGCGAGCAATTTCATGTGTGTGGGGTCGTTGTTTCAATAATAAATACATAGCCTATAGCGCCAAGCAAAAATTATTTCGCTCAACTGCTACCTCAATTCTTTTTTATGGTGCTCAAGTGTGGGAATACCGCTCGTTCGATAAAGTGGAGAAGTGTCTCCCTTAATTTCTTAATCGCACTTTTCGGTTGCCAATAAGCACACCCAATTACATGCTGCACCTCGAAACCGGGACGACACCACTGGTTTTAGAAACTTTGAAGATGCATTTCGACTATGTCGTTAAATTGATGGCGATGGACAAAGAAAAGTTTCCCAGGATAGTACTCACGTATATCGTTACAACAGCCGGAAACCCCATCCAAGAATGGAGGCACCTAGCGTCTAACTGCGAACATGAACTTTCATTAACACGACAAAGGAGCCCATCTCATTAAGAAGACAGTTTGACACTTTAATGGAGAAAATTAGTGTAGTCACTTACGAAGAAGGGTTGTCTGAAAAGTTTCCGACAGTAACGTAAAGATAGAAGCACTCGTCAATAAAAGGTAGTGAATGCAGTGAATGTATAATGTATATAGTGAATGTACAACTAGTACATCCTTTGACAGTTCCTTACCGAAGTTTCAGTCATTTTGGAAGCGCAGTTCTTAGTTGACAGTCATTTGAGTGAGTCGATGTGAGTGTTTTTTGTGAAAATGGAAAAAATTGAGTATCGAGCTGTTATTAAATTCTTGTTTTTGAAAGGCAAATCAAAAATGAGTTGGACTCTGTGTATGCACCACATTTACCACAGTAAAATTTTGAGCAACTGAATTTAACCGTGGCCGTAAGAACCTGGGAGATGATGAACGATCGGGACCAAATCGGGAAGTTGACCAAATGGTGTTAGACGACCACCGAATTAAAGTGAGAGACATAATAGAGGTTATGAAAATGTCCAAAGAACGTGTTTGTTACATATTAAATCAAGTTTTAGGCATGAGAAAACTGTCCGCGCGTTGGGTGCCTCGTTTGCTTACGTTAGACCAAAAACGTGTTCGAATGAACATTTCCAACGGTCTGTTGGCGCAGTTTAGGCGCAATAAATCCAAGTTTTCGCGCCGATTAATTACTATAGATGAAATCTTGATACACATTTATACGCCCGAAATAAAAATTCAGTCAAAAAAGTGGACTGCAAAGAGCGAGCCGACTTCAAAAAAAGCAAAAACTGTTTTTTCGGCTGGGAAAGTGATGGCGACTGTTTTTTGGGATAGTAAAGGAGTTATCTTAATCGATTATCTTCAAAAAGGAAAAACAATTACAGGAGCATACTACGCATCATTACTTGCCAAGCTGATGGTAGAAATTGCGAGAAAACGGCCACATTTGCAGAAAAAGGAAATCCTGTTTCACCAAGACAACGTGCCGTCTCACACCTCAGCGGTTGCCATGGCGAAAATCCATGAATTACGGTTTGAACTGCTTGACCATCCGCCTTAATCACCAGATCTAGCCCCAAGCGACTTCTTTTTGTTCCCTCATCTAAAAACTGCGCTCGAAGGACAGAGATTTTCGTCAAATGAGGAGGCAATCACCTTCGTGACAATTATTTTGCAGAGAAAAACGCCAAGTAGTATTTGGACGGGTTAGAGAGATGGGAGCATCACTGGGAGAAGAGTGTAAAGTTACAAGGAGACTATGTAGAAAAATAAAAACAAATTTTGAGAAATAATGGCTTGTATCATTGTTCGGTCAGAAACTTTTATTTTCGTATGCTGCTAAAGCTCGAGCTTCCCAATATCGGGTGTACTGTAGTCAATTGAGCTACAATCTTTAGTATAAGTCTTATTTCTTGAACCAAAATTCAATTGACAAAATAAGCTATATATTTAATTTGAGAGGGGAGTTTTTGAATTTAAATTTCATCCCACACCAACCCGAACTTCCAATTTTGTGCAGTCTCTGTAATCAGAGAGCGAGACAGGACGTCTTAGATTTCAGAGAAGAATACCCAATTTTAAAGGAGTTTCGCAAAAGATATTTCAGATCCGAGGTCCTGTCTGCTGGCAAAGTAATTAATATTGTGATAACCACTCAAATGTGAGCAGCGACATCTAGCAGAAAATGTCGAAACTCGAAGGTTTCGATACTGGATTAGCAACTGGAGAGTAGAATCGAATTTTCTAGCAAATTGGAAATTGTATGGGACGCTGGATGGCGAGGATTGTTCTCGAAGTATGTCATTCGAGTATAAATACCAGCATCCCAAAGGTATGCAGATCAGTTCCAAAGTTGAATTTGAAGTGTTAATTAGAAGAAGTGATTAAGTGGTTTAAGTAAAAGATAAGAAAAGTATAAGTGGTTGAGAAATTGGATTGTATTGAGAGAAAGAATTAAATAGTGAATTTTAACTGTACTGAATAAAGGGATTTGTATTGAAAAGAATAAGTTCTATCATTTGTACCCACACAAACATTTTACAATATTTTGAATGGACAACAAGGCTAGGATGTTTTATACTACTATGCTGTAAATACCTTCCGCTACAGAAAGCGTATCATCGAGGAAGATTTTTAAGCTTTATTTTCATTTTCCACTTACCGTAAAATAAAACAGCTGTTAATCTGGTAGACGGCGTTATGCCAAACCAATCAAGACTAGGAAATTTATTCTTTATGTTAAACTTTTAAGTGAAATAATAGTCTTTTATAAATCTAAATAAAAAATGTAGTGAGTCACCTTTAAAATTATAGAGTTGAGTTTCCCTCGTCGTCTTTGAATTTATTGTATTGATCTTGGAATAAATGTTAGGCAATATCAAAATCACCATATTCATTGGAGTGCAGTGCAGATATGTTTAATTAACATTTTGAGATGCTTCGCACATATTTACGAGTAAGTTGCTTCTCCTCTAATAAGTTCGAAAAAAGAAAACAATATATGTCCTACAATAGACAGATTGAAATATGTAATTTTTATTCAAAAATGGAAAAGAAGCTATCACTCGTCAATGAATTTAAATCAAGAGTTTCTGAGTTATCTTTTCTGAATAAGTTTTCTAGAGAACGTGTTAACAAATGATTATCGTTTGCTATTCCTTACAAATACTAGCATTACAATTGAACCTGCCACCATCAATCCCTTTATAGCACTTTAATATCAATTTACCAGACAAGTGAAACTACGTATAAACCGGCACCTAAAGTTACAAGCCATAATATACTCATAAGTCATAAATCTTTACGCGTTTAATTACAACTCGCATTTCTTCATTAAAGCTTTTAGCAATTTAGTCCAACTTAATTACTTAACTGAACAACTATTGTACAATAATTAAGATTACGATCTTGTGCAACATATCATTTACAAACTATGTATTTTCATTTTTTTTTTTTTTTGAAACAGAGGTTTGGACAGTTCATCGTCATTGGACACTATATCACTTTTAGACGATTTGGCTAGTGAGGGTCGTACAATTGTCTGCACCATTCATCAACCGTCCACAGCAGTTTACAATATTTTTAAGCATATCTATGTCTTAGTTCAAGGTCAATGTGCTTACCAAGGTTCACCTCTAAATACCGTTAAATACCTGCGATCCATTGGTTTGGATTGTCCAGAATATCATAATCCTGCGGATTACTGTGAGTTATTTGATAATTTGATATCTGAATTGATATTTTACTCAATTCACTGTTTAGTACTCGAAGTTGTTTCCGGTGAATATGGAGATTTTACAGACGAACTTATCGAGACAGCACACAATCAAATCTGGCGACATGAAGTTTTAGATGATGTAGAGAATATGAACAATGTACAGTTGGTTAAGATGACCGAAGCCGATGAATCTAGCCAGAGATATGGTCGATGGCCATCAATAGAATCAACAAAACACATCTATCCACCACCGGAATGGATTAAGCTCTGGATGTTAATTGGGAGATGTCATGTGCAGTTCTTCAGAGATTGGGTAAGCATTAAGGGTTTGGATTAAGAGAGCCTCATCGAATGTCTGTATTCTTAGACGGTGACATACTTGAAGCTTGCCATGCACATAATGTGTGCGATACTAATCGGTCTGCTGTATGGGGATTCTGGATCTAACGCAACAAAGGCTATCTCGAATGTTGGGCTTTTTGTATTTGGAATTGTGTACTTATGGTATACTACTATGATGCCTGGAATTGTGAAGTGTGAGTATACATATACATATAATTTTTTTTACTATCCAAAGATACCCACATTTTTATGGAGGGACCTAGTCCAAACAAATGTTGAATCAGTACGCAATAGATTGTAAATTGTCGTTCCATTGACTTCTAATCAATTTTCTTTTTTCCAAGCATTAGGTATTTTTTAATTTCTATCTTGCTTGTGTTCGAACATGCTGCTTCTAGTAGAAACTTCCTGAAGAAGTACATCAAGAAGTAAATTTGTTCTTTCTTATGGTCCCGAATATGACTCTCTTAGCCGCAGCACTGTTGCCTATACGAGTACATAGTTAATTCAGTCGCGGTTTCTTAGCTTTTCGCATTACATTCACCAGTACATCCACATCTTGGCCCAGTTCGCACAATAATCTTTTCTCGAAATCATCAGAGAAACTACGTAGGTACTCTGATATGTCGGTGCTAGAACCTCACCTGGTTTATATCCTCAATATTAACAATATTACCAATTACAAGAGCTAAATCGCAATATTCACTCTTCTACATAACTGAAATGTAGTTATCTAGCAGAAGTCACGGGGAAGTGATGATTCGATTTTGATAACCTTCAGGTACTCAGCATCATATAAAAGCACGAGCCGCATCAAGATGCCATCGAACATATGTAATTTTAATCTTTCAAATTCGTATGTCAAAGTAAATACCAGCCATACCCAAGACTGACTTTGGGCCTGAACCAGGAATCATAGGACACCTTTCGTTAGATAAAAATGCGTAATCCCAACATCAATGAACAATGCTATGAAAAACAGGTAATGGGGCCAAGTACGTATTTGCATCTGTAGCAAGAGCCAAGCTAATCCCATACAGCTACCGCTTCCGAATTATTCCGAGAATGCAAGACAATCAGAAAGTTGAACTTACTCCTTTGTTCGGGTCTCAAGCCAAGGATTGTGGATGAGTTTTTTCGATGTGGTTTAGATGAAACTTCTTAACATCTTAACCTGCGTTCAGACTACAACTGTCCTTCCATTGACAGATGAGTTTCAAGCTGGCACAACTCCAGGTGATATGATTCTCAGCAAATAAAAAAATTGCAGACTGCTTTAACAAATCGTTGAATTCACTTAACTATATTGGGAAAAGATTACGTTAAATTCTACAATGCTTGCAGTTAGATACAATGACGACAATTCCAATTAGGATGATGATAGGATGATCCAATTGTCAGCATGGTGTTAAAAAGCTTTGCTTTGATTCCAGCACAATATGTTTATAATGAATATAAATGCAATTGAACCGCAAAGAGATCATCCATTCTTCAATCAAGAAGACTTTTTTTAAAGTCCCTGGTAACATAAGTTTTTTTCATGTATTTGAGGCGACTTTCATAAGAAGATAAAATATTATTCCGATTTGTTCCCATATCTCTTATGTTTAAGAAGATTCGCATTCAGCACTTGAAGATAGTAGTGGAATATCTTTCGAGAGCAATATATGATATATAACTTATAAATATTTTATGAGGCCTTAGCACTAAAACTTCAAAACGAAAAATGAATGAACTATGAATGAACCAATACTTCAGAAAAAACCATAACTACAAAGGCTATAAAGACTATAAAACTATTCTAATATATCTTTATTATGTCATTTTAATAGTTAAGTGAAATTAAAACACGTAAAATACGACTGACACATTGTTGCGCAACTCATATTTCTGTCCATAAAATTACGTGGGATTGGTCTAACCAACTTACTTACTTATCCACGTAGATCTAATTTTTGCGGTTAAGCTGACTAGGTCTTTGTCATTTTAACAGGGAAAAACCTGCCAAGAATTTATGTGATAGTTTTTAATAACTCTCTCTTATCCACGGCTTGATGGATTTGTTACAAAGTGACATTTGAACTAAATCTTGTTATTGTATTGTATAAGTGTCAAAACTGTCAAGTTAACGAATGCTATCCCGCATAATTGTGTTTTTCTTATGGCGCTTGTCAAAAACGGATGTCACGATTGCCAACAGAGACAAATTGCATCGGTCGTACATTCTATGTAGACAATTGGATATCATTTCAACTTTTTTGACAGCTGTACGAGTGCATCACGATAGGTTAAGGGAAATAATTCAATTGTGATTCATTAAATTCAAGTATCCAGTTCCAAGCGTGACTAGGAATATCGGCGTTAAGATAATAATCGTATTACTTGCGTTTACTGTCGAAGAATTTATAAATAGTAATTTGTCGGCGCTTTGACTATAAAGTACGTGAACTTATTACATGCGGTGACTAACGGTGCTTTTCCCAGAACGAAACAATGATTAATTCAACACGAACTTGTGCTGCTGTAATAATACGAGTAGAATATTACTAACTTCCGATTTTTTAACAGGTACTTTAGAATAATTATTCTGATAAATGAATATGAACTACTCAGATGTGTGGTATAGTTTAATGAATATTTTAATATCTGGTATGATACGAGTATATAGGAAAATCTGTCTTCTTTTCCAAGGTGAAATAAGACCACATTTTCCTTTGACATCCAAGACCAACTTAATGCAATTGAACAGCACATGTGCAGATTATCTTTGCATCACACAACGTGCATCTCTATACGTCCAACATATGTTAATACATTTATTGCCAGCTGTTTTGTTTCTGACCGCATTCCATTTCGCCGAAAATTTAGAAATAGAGCCTTGTTATAGAACAGTGTTTTATGCAACATTTACTCCAAGTGTACTATTTTCACAGTAAGGAAAATTCTGCACATGTTTTTCAGGCATAAAACAGAAACATGTTCGATTCAAACGCATATCCTAATAAATTGTCATTAACTGTCATTTCGAGTGAACCATCAAAGCGCTTGTTGATCTATTACTTTACGGTCAAAGGCTTGATGTCGCATTTTCTCTTAATTCTGTATGTGTGAGTGATTGCTACGGCGCGCCGTCAGGCAGCAGATAGGCGCCCTAAGATTTCAGGATTAGAATGCTTAAGTTAACCTTTTATTCCTCCCAGTCTTCCGGCGCAGAGGTCAATTATCTAAAGCAATACCCTGACAAGTTCCAGAAAGATGCTGAACTTGATTCTAGCATCTTATGCTTATTCCTGAATCAAATGTGCATAGTACTGCTCGCATTGCTACGTTCAGTAACGCACATGAAACAGCTGTGTAGTAAAATGTGAAATTTCATCCATTTTCAACAATATACTTTTGGAAGAAAGTTTCAACAAGAGGTGTAGGATTTATTTTCTGGGTACAACGAACCTTTCTTGAGATGTCTCTGAAACCTTTATTGCTTTATGAAGTAGACACATGCGGATTATTTATGGAATACAATACAATATCTTCCAAATGATCGCCTCTGCTCTGCTTGCAGACGCCCATTCTTTTCTCGAGATTTTCATTCACTCTTTCACATTGCGGCTCTATCTCGCCAATCGGTTTAAATGTTCACCTTCAGAGTTTGTGTTGCTCACGGATGCTTGGCTTAGACCTATTAACATAGCCCCAAAAAAAGAAGTCTTAAGCTGTGTGTCTCCGAAACGCGGAATTACGCGAAGAAAACTTCGTGCGCAGTAACTCGATTGTTTCGTGATTTGTATGGCACAGAACACCATCCTGTTGAAAGTAGCGGTCATCCGCATCCACATCCTCGAGTTCCGGCCAAAAAAAATTATTTATTATGTCTCCGTAGCGCTCTATTGACTGTAATAGCTTTTCTTTACTGGACTTTGTTGATTATATGCACATGATTAGTGTAAACTTCGCATAAATTATAAACATAAACGTCAAATGGCATAAACTGTTCTAACTTGTACTAATTTGCAATTCTGTTACAGCATGAAAACAATGTTCTAATTTGCTGCATGGGTTTTACTGCCCATGTGTTTCAGGCATTAGTGGACCTAGAGGATGGTAGTCATAGATAAACTAACCTGGATGTCAAACTTTCCAGATATTGGAAATTCAAAACCGGTTTTCTACTGATCGCCCCTAACCGTGTGACCCTGTCTGTGAATACGTGTGAATTGTCATAAATAGTTATTTTCCTCCCACTTTATACAAACCACACCCATTTTAATCAAAAAAACGTCATCCACATTACACAGCCTCGTGCAAATCGCTCTCATTCTAGCAATTTTACTTGTAAATTGCTCTCATTCTAAAAAAGTTATAGAGATGTAAAAGTGTTGGAATTCACTTACAGTGTGTCTGTGTGAAAGTTAAAGATTTGCAAACAATTAGTAGAGGTTGACATCTAGGTTAGTGTATCTACATATGATGGTGGTACACAATACAACAATCAAGCAATTATTGGCACGTTATGGAAATCGAACTGCTTGACTGCAGAGTGTAGGTTTGAAGAGCTAGAGAAATACAGACATAATTGGTTAACATTAGATTCCTTGGTCTAGCAAACCAAATAAATTGGCGATTTTCTCTCAATCAGCTATTCTCTCAATTAGATAGTATACCTTATAAATAAAATTTGATCGACTACAGAACTGTAGGCCAATCACTTTTGTACTATATTTAATCTTCCTAATAAGAGAATTTTCTAATAATGACACCTCATCAGAAATCAAACGAAAAGTTTCAGAGCTAATCCATATCTCTTAGGCCTTGTGAAAAAGCACGCACGAAGTAAACAACGAAATTGGCCTAGTTAGAATAGTTGCCTAAGAGTGCTAAGACATAAAGAGTGAATGGGCATTAGCTCCCCGGCCCGAAGAGCCTTCCATTTTTATCCGAAGAGACAACGCAGTACAGGAAGCGGTCGCCATAAGTTGCGCGCACAATTGGAAATAGATCTCAACGATCTTGAAGTGTACAATGGAGACAGTTGACCAAAAATATTAGTTAAGATCCATATCCACTCCGGACATAGAAAGAAAGATAAAAAATGGCAGAGCTATGACAGCATTTTTTCGGGTTGGCAAATCAGACGATGGATCTGCCATTCGTGAAAAAAACAACGTTTTTGAATGTCAGATGTGTTGGTTAATCTGACGCATAGAACACTCTGGCGCACAAGCGATTTTAGCCGCTCTTAAAATGCATTTTTTTTAAAAAAAAAAAAGAACTTAACACTCAAGAGGGTTACTCTTAAAATGCCAGAGCACGTGTTAAGTTTTTCGGAAAATTTGATAGATAGAGAGAGAAAAAGATATTTGGGCTCAGTGGTTATTTTGCTCCATAGGTGTTATCCAACATTTAATGGAGAGACTAAATTATTAGTGTTGTATTTAGGCAACCATTCACCTCACGATATTTCAGTTGCCTGAAAAAATGTCTTTCGGTTACGACTGGTATTGAACCCCGAACCGTCCGAACGGGAAGTCAATACACTACCACTTGAGCCACGGTTTGCATAGAAAGGAGGATAAATACCGATGCAGTATGGCCTTGAATGGTTGCAGGTTGTCACGATTAGGAAATAAAAAGCTTGACAAAGCATTTCAAATTACGTCAAAACCGGGGTTGAGGGTAAACAGAAGGTTTGAAGAGGCGAAATGCTACTAGCAATTCCGATAGAAAAATAGTGGTGAAAATAACAAGAGAACAAAGTGAGGCAGGAGATATTATATACATCGGTGGTATAGTATGTCAATTGACTGGGCAATACTAGCAATCGCTTCTCACGTGTAAAGGCATAACACTGACACGTAGATTTGGCTGTTGTAGAGTTTCAAGCACAAAAAAACTAGTGCGAATTATAACCTTCGAATCACTCTGAGTGAAGAAAAAACTCTCCGTCCTATTAGGACTCCCACCCCTGGAGAGCGAATATCGAAACCAAATACACCTGAGTTTCAAACCACTGCAAAAACAATCTAAAAAGGTATCTAACCCCTTAGGCGCGCGTAAATTATAAAAAAAAAGAATTGAGGCCAGACCAAATGGGATGAAGAAATACTTACATCACTTGAGGAAACATAGACAGTATGTAGCGTTTTTGGAGATGTCGAATATTTGGTCACTGGTACATACACCGAGAAAAGAAATGCAACTTCCATTCATCGATAATGTCAGCAATAAATAAAAGTAATAAATTCAACTTCGTTGATGGTTCCCCATTGGTTATTCTGGAATTGAATAAGGTTTATTTAAACCCCCGACTGCCATAGAACAGGCACGTGAGACCGAGAAGGAATATGAGAAGCAGAGGGCATTGTTAATTAAACGAGATTAAAAGTAGCAGACAACAAACAATGAACTAAAATTTCAAAGAGTGTCGGAGAGAGAACGGTGCCTTATGGCACACCAACATTGTGGGTGTCAGACTTTAAACCTTCGAAACAATAACAATGCATGATGAAAAAGGGAGGTATGTATTTTTGACAAACTCGAACCCACTAAGTGAATGGTATTGATTTAACACCTTTCAAATGAACAGAGTTTCTGTAGTTTATGGTAAAAAATCCAACAGCTTTCAGAAGGGAATCATCAGAACCGTTGTTATTCAATGTTATCCAGAGTTTTCTTCAAAGCGGCCTTACTTAATCCTTTTGCAAGTTTTGAAAAGAACTGTAGAGAGCTTAGCGTTTCCACATGGCTTTTGGGATGTTATATAAAATATATTCGGATGGTCGTTTGATATTTTGTAGGAAATTAAGACACCCTCAGTCTCGACCCGCCTACAATTCCTCATAACTTCTAAGACCGTATTAGTTATTAGAAGTTACTCATTTTGTACAAAAAAAAACAACAAACAAACAAACTATCTAACTGGCAATTGCCAGGTGCTCTACAGTGTTGTTTGGCCGCGAAACTGCAGTTCTTCACCTTATGCTTTGAGCATTTCTTGTTGGATTTATTCCACACCATTATCATCATTTGAAACCTTTAGCTATGTTGTGACTTCAATGATCTTGGGATTATTTTTCGGCCTACTTAAAACCATAGGTTTATTATCCAAAATGCTATATCAGAATTGGGGAACACAGATAAGTGTTTGCACCATCTGCGCAAAGAAACTTTTTGATCGGAAAGAAGTTTACCACCTTCTTCTTCTTTCGAGCAGACGGATGGTCGGCTAAAGTAGACAAGTTGCAAGTTCTTCGCATCATCAATTTTGGGAAGATGAATCCATTCCTTGAGAGCTTCCTTTTTTTGCTAACGACAGCTTGAATATTTTTTTGTTTCCTACCCAAGTAATATCTGCATACAACAACCTCTACCTTTGGTGAAGAGGCTATTTTGTCCAAGTCTTTCGAATAAGCAACGTGTGAACTCTGTTCGTATCTTGCCGTTCTGTCATGGCTTCCAAAATATTCATGTAGCTGTCTTTGATGTATTAAATAGCCAAATTCATTTACATAACTGATTTGCTTTGATGAATTTAAAAAAATGGTCTCTACCATATACATACTTTGACATTCTTATACAAACACTCTCAATAATGTATTATTAATTTGCTTTGCAGTTCCATTGGAGATTGAAATAATCAAAAAGGAAACATTCAATAATTGGTACAAACTAAAAACCTATTATATTGCAACCCTAATAACATCCACGCCGGTTCATGTGAGTATCACTTCATTCAGAAATCAAACATGACTTTTGCATAAAAACTGTGCCAGCTTACGTCAATTTCGTTTTTCAGATAATCTTCTCCTCGATATTTTCAACGATACTATACTTAATGACCGATCAACCATTCGAATTAGAGCGCTATGTCAAATTTGTTCTTACGCTGATAGCAGTAACAATAGTTGCCGATGGTTTCGGTGTATTCCTGGGTACCATTCTAAATCCAATTGTAAGTAAGCCTTTGGTTCTTATAGCGTCTTTTTTTTTAATTCAAATTTTACAACAGAACTGACGTAATGATTTTTCTTTTCTTTTCGTTTTTGTAGAATGGAACATTCATTGGGGCTGTGTTGACTTGCTTTATGATTATCTACTCAGGATTTCTTATTCTATTCACTCATATGAGCTCTATAATGAGGGCAGTCTCTTATACATCTGTGCATCGGTATGCCTTAGAAAGTTTGATACTGTCAGTGTACGATAATGGTAGAAGTGACATGATATGTCCAGAAAATGTCATGTATTGTCACTTTAGGTAAGTGTGACGTGCACACGTCAATAAAACTCACTTATTTGTCAATGTAAATGATTTGAAATTGAAACTTAATTGCAAACGTCAATACTGACACATTCACAGCGTGAACTGTCACGAATAGTTCACATATTGAATTCTTGATCGAATGCCGACATAATGATTTAATGATGATTGTATTGCATATAATTTGATTAAGCAATTTCTGTTTCTTTCATTTTCACAGAAGTGCCAATATAATTTTGAAAAATCTTGGAATGTCAGAGGCTAACTACGGCTTTAATGTGTCAATGCTATTTTTACAGTTGATTGCTTTTAAAAGTTTGGCATACTTTACACTTCGGCGGAAGCTCTTCTCTCAATGATACACGAACAATTTAATTGTTAGATTAGAAATGTAAGCTTAATTGTGTTAAAGCTTTCTTGCGTACAATTTTATTTTTAAAAACGACAATACCACTAAGATGATTAGCACAAAATGTTTAATTTAAGTTAAATACAACTGTGGAGTGTGATATTTAGTATCTAAGGAAATTATTTTTAAGTTTCATATTATTTTGAAACATTTAATTAAATATTAAATTAATATTTGTACGATTTATTGCGGAATTTAATGTGTTTAAGTTTATTAAAAAAAAAACAAATACAAAATAACAAAATATATTTGGTTATTTTATTTAAAAGGATATAGTCTTTACTGTATGACACCATTAGAGGGATTATTTAGCAGCAATAATTACAATCAGGATAAAATGCTTTGTGCACAATTTATTAGATCTACTCGGACTGGCTCATATCAGTACGGACAAATTGGTTTAACCAATTTTGGAGCCAGAATTTGTGATCTCACAATGTAAGGCAGATATTTCTTTTTCCAGTGCAGCGTCTGAATTTAAAAATAACCTAACCTTTATAAATTTCTAAAATAAAATTCTGAATCCGTTGTCAATGACCTGCTTAGCGAGAACAGTCCATATAATTTGATAATAGACCTATTTCGCACTAAGAAACCTAGCTAAACCCAGAAAGTAGAACTGATGATTTTGCACTCCTTGCTGCAAGAAGTGCCATGAACATTATACGAGTACATAGAACGCCTCAACTTACAATACATTCACGAGGATAATCCCGATGACTTTTTGGTAGTTGTGTAACAAAAGAAAGGGTTTTATTTGGAGAGACTTGAGACACATGACCGATGAAACCGGAATCAGAATCACCCACCAGCTTCAAACATAAAAGGTCAGTCAATTCAGGGGATCAGCATCACCAAAGAGATTGCAGAGAGTGAGAGGCGAATAGCAGTCCAAGAACAAAACGTTGAATTAGTCACATTCCATTGGAGCAATTAAAAAAAAACAGAAACCACTAGAACAACGATTAATGTGAAATCCCATCTACATATATTTACTAAACTTACTCACATACTTAGATGACTCAACAGTCCGGGGTAAACCAGCATCTCAGCTAGCGCAGCTGCCTTCAGTTGAGGTCCCCTTCTACATGTGTGCGCCACTTTATATGAGGTCAAGCGGATTGTACCTGCCTATCGTAATGGTTTGTCCTAGGCGTTGATGTTGTGTGTTCCTCTTTGCTGACAGCATATAATTTGTTCTTCTTTTATTGACCGCTAAACTCATCTTTGCCGCTTCTGTTTCAATAGTCGCAAACGCTCCTTTGATGTATGCAAGTAACAGAGCAGGCATTTAAAAGATGGAGCCTCTGGAGTTGATTTGTGAGTGTCGCATAATTTTTTCAAAAACGATGTTGAAATAATCACATGACAACGTATCGCCTTGTTTAAGTCCTTTTCTGACATTGAGGGTCTCAGATATGTCATAACGGGCCTTGATGGAGTAGCATGCATTCTCTATCGTCGTCCTGCATAGTCAAATGAGTTTGGTAGGGATGCCAAAACTAGACATGGCTCTATATATTATATGCGGTTTTGAAATCTATGAAGCGGTGATGTGTATCGATTTGGAACTCCTGGATATTTTGCAAGATCTGTCATAATGAGAAAATTTGAACTAAATTTACCTAAAACTACTAACAGACATAATACGGCAGACTGGATTTTATATCCTTCTTTAGGATCAAACAAGCAATTCTGAGGTTCCATTCGTAGGGCATACTTTCGTCGACCCTGATTCAGATTGTGGAAATGAGTTGATATAAGCTCCGTATCGAATCCAGCAGCTTCATTGAACTCAAACTTGGAAATGGCGGTCCTGAATGGACATAGCAAATATTCGAGGTCTTAGAATGTGTACGTCCAGGGCCAGCTGTTTTGACACTTACTGAAACACAGGTAGATTCCTACCCATACCTCTCAGATCACTCAGATCAGATACGAACTAATAAGCCATTATACTTTTCTCACCCCAACACTACTGCTTTATTAACAAATCGACGACTCCCATCAATGGATTAAAAATTACCTTTCGGAACGTTCAATTCAAGTTGTCTTGGATGGTTTCAAGTCTGACAATATAAATACGAGTGTGTCCCAGGGCTTCGTTCTGTCTCCGACACTCTTTCTAATTTTCCGTCAATGTTCTCTTGTCTGCTACTTCTAATCCAATGCATTCCTTTGCTGACGACAGTACTGTCTGCATTTCATATTCACTCCCGGACCCAGTTCCCTGCTCTTTGGCTGTAGAACGGGAACGGGAGGGTATGTTAAGCTCATTACATCCCGATATTAACAGCATAACCAATTGGGGAATTAATTGCTTCCAAAACACAATGCTGTCTGCTGTTTTTAAAGCAAAATTTAAATACTCGTACCTAGCCATTATCCACTTGATTGTGTGTCAATGATAACTTACGTTGGAATGACAACATATCCGATGTCGCCAAAAATTCTGCGATATGTCTAGGTTTCCTCAATGTAAGAAGTACGTTTCCCCCTCTGATCTGGCCTCAAGGCATTTATCCGCCCAAAATTGAAGCACAATGCCCACATCTGGTCAGGTGCGCCTACAACATCTCTGCACCTGCTAGTAAGGTTACAAAACCGATGCTAATATCACTCAGACAATGGACACCCACGAACATCGAGGTAATGTTTCCTGCCTTACTTTGTTCTTTCGCTACTTCCACCACCACTGCTCCATAAAAATCGCAAGCAGCATTCCACCTCTTCAAACTTTCAACCGTATGAATGCTCATCATGAATGCTTTCGGACATACTCTGAAATATCGTGCTTCGTTCTTAAGCTGTACAACTCGCTATTTAAAAGTCATTGTAATAATCAGAGATTTAAAACCAATGTTCGTTGGTACCTCTCTTTCTTTCCTCCCTAATTTTCCTTCACCCGCGTTGTGTGTAAACATTCTAATGGTACTAATAACCGCTTGATTGGGCGCTAATTTAAAGAAAAAAACTTTTAGCCAGGTGGATGGGAATGTTGTCTTTCTCCAGGTTGAAGGATTTATTCTTCGTGACAGTGGGATGTTGTACGTCATTATCTTTTAACAGATTCTCATCGCCGACTGCGGTTCTTCTATTCGAGCTTTACAGCTTTGGCACGTTCGTTGTAATTTTTTGGTAACTTTATTCTCCTGGTAGCACCTCACTAAGTCCACGACCGAGCGCGTCTTTTGCTCTTTCTATTTTCTTCGGAGGAGCCCCTTTTCTTCAATTCTTTTCTGCTAATTTGATATTGAATCCACTGATCTTCTACATCGTCAACGTCATCTACAGCGGCATTGGACTCCTCGAGAGATTGAGGGATCGATCGGAAAAAGTCCTGACGACCTGTTGCGATTGTAGTCGTTCGACGTTGAACTTCCTCGCAATTTAAAGCCCCATTTACAATACTGCGAGTTGCGATACGTTGTTCGAAAAAGAGAGCGAATGAACTGTCAAAAATATTTCCGTAACATGTACTTCAATGTATTTGTTTACAATAATGCTAGTCTCGCAGCAAGCAAGCAAGGGGTGGCCGTGGTGTAGTGGTAGTAGCAAACGCTTCTCACTCGGAGGGTCCAGGTTCGAATCCTGCCCATGGCAAAATCAGTTTTTCATTGTATAATTGGAACTCAGACAAAAAAATTCTGCGTGTGAAGGCATAACACTGACACGTAGATTTGGCTGTTATAAGAGTTTCAAGCAATGAAAAAAATACTGTGAATTATATCTCGAATCACTCTGAGTGAAGAAAAACTCTCCGTCCTATTCGGACTCCCACCCCTGGAGAGCAAACATAGAAACCAAACACACCTGAGTTTCAAACCACTACAAAAACAATTTTCCTTTCTCCTCCTTCTATCTTTCCGCCCGCGCCCTGGCAACAGTAAAAGGGTATCAAACCCCTTAGGCGCGCGTAAATTATAAAAAAAAAAAAAAAAAAAAAAAAAAAAGCATCGCAGTCAATTTCGAAAATCTGGAAAACTCTCGCATCGCGCAATGCGTGACAGCTACATTTTTTTTGTTTTCATTTTGAGCTTGCCATTTGTGAGTGGTACTTCAATTAATTATTTGTGAAGATTTGTAAAGACACAAATTATAGTTTTTCGGGTTATTTTACCCATGATTAGCATTTCACTTGACAATTGTTCGTTGCGTTTTGACGTATCATTGTAAACAGACATCCGAGCTGGTGGAGATGGTGGCGTGGATATTGTGCCGTCTCACTGTATTACCAAAGATGCCTTCCGATTTCCATGTCATATTTAGGGCATTGCTCGTAAATTTTGTCGAGGAGTTCGTAGATGCAGTCCTTGGTAACATGTTTATTAAACGTGGCATGGTCAAGCTTCTACATTTAAAGAATTTTCGAAGAGACCAACGATTACCAACTTGAACACTTTTTTATCGATTTAAGGATTTAAGGTAGGGTACAACATTATTATCGCAATGGTCAAATTCAGGAGTTACTTTATATATGGAAATTACCAGAATTAGGAATATTTCAAATCAGATCCGGATGAGGATAAAAAGAGTTTTTTTGTTTTTTTTTTTAATTTTATTGAAACGGTTCCTCTCCTTATCAGCTATCGCCCATTTTATACAAAATCTGTTAGTGTAGATGGTGATCGCCGACACGGTAGAAATTACTTCCTTACTTTAGATGGCAGTTTAGTCCAGATTGGACCTGGGCCTACGTACGAGTACATTTGAAAAATTGTTGTGCCTCCGGTGTTGTGTGAGTTTTGCACAATTCTTTCGAGAACGATGTTATAGAAATCGCAGGACAGCGCGTCGTCTTCCTTGAATTCTTGGAGGTCTCTGAACCTGGTGGAAGAGCGCGAGTTCTCCCTTATTATATTGCACCTAGAGTACGAGTGTGAATAATGATACCAAAACTAGACACGTCTCTGTATAGCTTGTATCCACAAATGCTATCATACGAGGTCATACAATGGTGTAAGGGCTGGTTTTTAAGAGGTTCAGGAATATATCCACAACCTCGTACAAAGCGCATTCTAGAAGTCCATTTGTCGAGCAAATGGGGACGAATATCTCGTATTACTCGAACTCGAACGTCAATCGCAGCTAGGTTACCGGCATAAACTGGTGGCTTGACGTAGTCATAGAGAAAACAATCCAATGTCGTCAAATCGCACTATCTTGGTGGCCAATTTACGGGTCCATTTCTGGAAATGAACCTATTGCTAAATCATATTTTCAATAAAGCGATGTTTTCGTTAGTAGTATGCGGTGAAGCACCATCCTGTTGCGACCAGAGTTGTACCACATTGATGTCACGCAAATTTGGGAACAAATATGCATTGTACCGGTGCCTATTTACAGTAACTTGTGACTAGGCCTCATTTTTAAAGAAATAAGAACCTATGATACCATCGGCATACAATACGCGCCATACAATATTTTTCTGGATGCTATGGCATCTGGTGAATTTTTGAGGATTGGCCTCGTTCCAAATACTTAAATTCTGCTTCTTAATGTAGCCGTTTAATCAGAAATGACGCTCTCCATCACTGAGCAAAATTTTACGGTAAAAACTGTGTCAACTTCCAGTTGATTTAAAGCTTCTACACCAATTGGATCTTATAAGCATTGAAACCAAGATCTCTACGCATCTTAATTTTCCAGATAGTAGATGGTCAAAGAACAAGTTGCTCCGAACGCCGACGAATCCGCGATGTTCGATGATGTCTGCCGTAAATTTCGCGAACAGAATTCGCGAAAATGAATTTCAACGATTTGAAATCGACAAACAGTATTAAAAATGCATGAAGCTCGGCAGCTCAATGTGACAGTTCATTTGATATTTAATCCCTCACATAACATCGATTTTTATATCGATTAAAGTTGTATATATGAATACCTCTAGTTCTTTCAGGTCTAATGAAAGGAGTTGTTCCTAACCTAACCTAATCTATCCTTCTATTTTCTCGACAGATCAATCCCTATGAGAAGCCAATGTTCATGCAGTCCCTTCGGTTAATTGAACTTGCGAACACCGGTGGTCTTTCTATGCAGCACCGCTTTGTATTCTTCCACTTTCGTTGCATATGCTTGTGAGACTCTTCGTTGAAGAGGCTTCGTTTCTCCCTCACACCGAAGGGTTAAAAACTGCAAACTGTGTTACTGGAGGGGATTAAAACCATCTACGGATCTGGAGGAGCTCTTAAAGCTGCTTAAAGGGAAAGAGTGCGACGGTCTTAAATTCGTATGAGTCAAACCTTTCACCACAGCTAGAGCCAAAAGTGCTAGCTATATTGGTCTTTATCCAGGACAGATGGGTCAGCTGCAACGGCAGATAACTAAATAGGCCACGCCTGTGGATCAAAGCGGTGCTGCCGGGCCTATCGCAACTACAGTTGTAATAGGTATGTACATGGCGGAGCGAACCCTGAAGGCCCTTGCAGTGAAGGTTAATTCAATTTAAATTCAAAGAGTCGCCCTATTTAAGTTGCTTAAAGACCAAGTCCCTGATGTGCTTTTGGTTAGCGAAATTAAGCTTACCAAAAGACACAAAATGAGGCACAGAACATGCAGTTGTACATTGTGTCTGTCTATGGACTGTCGGCTACCCAATCCACCTCATTCATGTCGAAACACTTAGGGCTAGAATTGGAGGAGAATTATTTTATTGTCGGCGGGGATTTTAACGCCAAACATAGTGTTTGGGGAAATAATGCACCAAATACTAGAGGGAATCTACTATTCGATTAGCGGTGTCAGCACAGCATAATGTATAGACTCAGCCTAAAGATGATGGATAGTCTGTCGTTTCCTAGTGACGACTCCTATTTGGATCTCGACACACGAACAAATCTGACCGGCACAAACCAATATATCTACTATAAACTGTCTACGCACTTTCATGTATGACAGTGCAGTGACCATTGTGGGTCAGTACCAAAATAACCGTTCCCAACAAAACGTAGAGTCGTTGGACACACTTCACTAGAACGTAGACAAGAGCACTTCTCGAATTCGCTGTATCCACTGACTAACAGAAATCTGTCAAATGAGGAGACTGACAGGTATCTAAAACTAATGAGCAATACAATTGAACGAGACAAAACAATACCTCGGTATCAACGAATCGGCAACGAAAAATTATTCCGCTACGCAACTATTGAAGCCCTACACTGACATAAAATTAGACTGCTGTCAAGACTTAAAACCATGTACAGACAGTTTATTGACAGACATAACCCGGAGATCGTGACATCGATAAGAGACCCTTAAATGTTAGTACAAGAGAATTACGGGGCTTCTATAAGCTCGTATTTGGAACAAAGAAATTCGGGCTGTAAACAACAGAATCCCGAATATGTTCCCGAATAAAATATTTGAATATTCAAGTCTTAAAATCTCCCGAACCATGGACAACGAACAAATGCTTTAGCAGTAGGCATAGATCCAAATGACACCATTGATGATGACAGATTCTTTGTGATTGAAGATTCACAAGAGAACGTAGAGGCTATACGAGCGCCTTTCCATGAAGTGTCCAAGGCGAATGACTCATTGGCCCTCACCTCGACCTGGAAAATCGAGTCCTGGTGCACAATTTCTTCGAAATGAAATATTGAACTGGCAATTCGTGAGCTTGGATTTCACCCAAATAATGTTCAAATAATGTCATCACCAATGTGAGGAAACGCCCCCTATTAATTTCGAAGGAAGAGCTCAAAACGATCTTCGACACAATCAGAAGTGAGAATCGATGGAATAGCTAATATTGTGCTTCGACATCTCCCACTAGAAGCGGTGTACATTTATACCACCCTGTTTAATAATACAATAAATAAGGCTCACTATCCTGCCCATAGGAAGACTGCGGTTGTTCAGCCTATCCTGAAGGGATAAAGACACTTCCAATCCGATGAATCTGCAGTCGATCAGTCTTCTTCCAAACATCAGTAGGTAAGGTTTTCGAAAAAGTGAACTAGCTAAGTGGTTTGAGGACAAAAATATAGTTATAGATAATGATGTCATTCACGCTGCTTCTAAACTGGTTTCTGATATCCAATGGGACACAGGCAAGAACCAGTGAGCCGGTGCCCATCTGATTGGATTGGGAAGAACATCTGATACTGTATGGTTAGAGGGGCTCTTCTACAAGCTGAACAGGCTGGTCATTATTAAACCACCGCTGTATATTCTTTTCAATATGCTCACAGTGAGGTAAATTCGCCGACCCTAGTCAACGTTTACACAAGTGATATGATAGTTTCGCTTCACCATGCAATAGCGTATGCTGACGACTTAATCGCTTACAGGTCAGGTCCATGGTCAACTATGATAAGTTTAACCGATATTCCGATGACTGGAAGTTGAAGACCAAGTCGGAAACCACTCTGTTTAGGACGCTTTTGTCTGGAGACTCTATGATGTCCCGTGTGTTTCAACGTGAGAGTCAGCTTAATGGAAAAGGTTCGGGTATTTGAGAAGACTTGTCTTAGGACTCGTCTTCGCTTGTACAGAACACCAGAGTCGGAGGTGTATCCCAAGGAGGTTTTGTACAATAGGGCGAACCTAATAAGAGTGGACAATTTCGTCGTTAAGTTGAACAACCTGATCTCCGGAGCTTATTTCCCCGATTATATGTATTACGAGAGCGCGCTGTGACGGCTTTATTCCTCCATAAACGCTCCTCTATCTAGACATGAAGGGCCTGATCCGGGCCAAATTAGCGGTATCGTTAATCTTCCGCGTTGCTGCAGAAAGGTGACGCAACAACGATAGAAACGTTGGACATTGCAGTGCAGCACGTCTCTGGCTCAGTAGAGCGGTAGGCAGTCGCGATATGTGGGATGTCACTCGTCAGCACAAACAATTTTGGCGAATTGTTGAAGGAGAGGAAACTCCTTCGTCGAATTTTTACAATACAGGGTAGTTTCATTAGGAAGCAAAGTCAGTCGTCAGTCTAGTTTCTTAGCCAGCTTACATAATAGTAGATAATATAGAATTAGGTTAGCTGAAGTGGGGAAAAAAATTATAAAGTAAACCAATACAAAAACAAATTGTATTATATAATATACAATAAAATAGTGTAAGTAGATTATTATCTATTTTTATGTAGTTTATAGGTAAGTACCTAGATGGAGGACCGCATGGGACCTTGGTACCGATCTCGCCTGCTATTGGCAGTCGGAACACATGGAGTGCAATGCACCAGTTTCGTAACTTAGTGCTACCGTTCCGAAAAAAATGTTGCGAACGAAATGCATGCCAGTTTTCCAGAAGTCATACTTAGGGATCTCTTTTTGTTGAAGGCAATTTTTACTAAGACCCTGTTCACACACGACTCACGGACTGGATTTTTTTTTGACGTTTAATGGCGAAGGATGAAGCGGGGAGGTGACATGTTACGTGAATCCAGATTTTCAGAATTTTTGAAATTCTTGGATTCGTTTTGACATTTGGAAATGTCAATCAGTGTCACTCGACATAAGGGTGGAAAGAAATTGTGTGTGAAAGAAAACTTGTTACGTATTAGGTTTGTATTTGGTTAATTTATTTATCTTTTTAATACATTTTATTTGTTTGTACTTGTACTTTCATTTTCATAGATAAAATGAGTTGGAACAAGGAGCAAACACAGGAGCTGATAACTTCTTTATGAGCAATGTCCGGAACTGTATAACTCGAAGAGTCCAGATTTCCTGAATAGGATTAAGAAAATTGATGCCATGATATCCATCACCAACAATCTCAAAGAATTGCGGACAGGACTAACACCGGAGATTGTGAAGGCGAAAATAAAAACATTGCGAAGCCAATATATAAGGGAGAAAAATGCGGCTGCACTTAGTGAAATAAGCTAGAATTTTAGCCAATTTTAGGCGTTTGCATACGAGTATAACCAGTGTATAATGTATCCGCTGTAACGAATAAAATGTCTTTATTACATCCTCTCTTTTCTCTGAAGAAATCTACTACATTACAATTTAAACGTCAAAACTTTTTCGGCAGCTGCAAACGTCAGTCTGTGAAAATTTCTTTAGTGTTGTTTTGTGAAAAATTCTCAACAACTTTGCAATTAAAATGTTTCGCTCATCGACTTTCGATAAAACGCTTGGTAAATCTTCAAGACTCTTAATAAAATAACACTTTTGTTAAAAAATCCTGTTGTTACAGTAGAAAAACATTAATTTGCGTTATCACATTGTGACTCATCTTTTGTATTCTTTGTGTTGTTGCATTTCATTGCACCTATTTTTCCAATAAGAAAACCATTTTCACGTATTAAATCAATTGCTTTTTCTTTGTTTTAGAAAATGCTACAAGCCACTTACGCTTAGAACCAGATTGGCCATCGATTCTACTGATTTGTGATGCCATTCGCCAGAACGATGTTACGTATGTAGTGCCTTTTAACTGTGCTCCATTTGACCCCAGTTGACCGTTTCATTTGTTTGATATTACAGCCCTAAGCAAGCCTTTCAGGCAATCAAAAAGAAGATGTCATCTCCAAATCCACATTCAGCATGTTATGCTCTCTTGGTGCTGGAAAGTGTAGTGAAAAACTGCGGACAACCGATACACGAGGAAGTCTTTACCAAAGAGAATTGTGAGATGTTTAGCACTTTTCTGGAACAAACTCCACATGAGAATGTACGACAGAAAATGCTGGAATTAGTGCAAACCTGGGCTTATGCATTTCGTTCATCAGAGAAGTTCCAATCGATCAAGGTAAGACAGTGGGAAATTTATGAATTAAATATCGAATCGTTTAAGACGCAATACTGTTTTAAGTATATGTATGTGCTAAAAATAACCAAATATCACTGTGACATTGGCTAAATAGGTACATGGGGTATAAAAGCTTAATCTCGCATTCGGGATAGTGATTCACGCGCCGTCTGCAGTCCGATAAGAAAAGTGTCTGGAATTAACTAGAATTGTAGAATGTCACCCTAAAAAGCGAAAATGCGTTAGTACTCTCCTGACATCGAGATGGTCACTTCTGAATACTTGATATCACCAATTTCGACTCGAGTTTGACTCTTGGCAATAGAAAGATGTAAAAAGGAAATCTCGAAATTTGACTACCTTTAGCATCATCCCTAAAGACTTCTCTATAACGACGATGCCCTACCTAGTCCTCAAATCCTGATAAACTTGTCAAAATCTGTGATCTTTGCAGATCTGAGATCATTTGGAAATTGTATTCCAAGTGATTGCATTTCGATACGTACCAAGGCAGAGCAGTAGCAAAAGAAGTGCGACGGAGATTCATCTCTGCATTTCCTGGAAACGTGGTTGTAAGGCACAGTGGCATAGTCTAGGTGTCTCACCGTTGCCTTGATTAGCCTTGGAGAGTTAGTGAGAGTGTGTCATTTGTTTGGCGAAGACATCGATTGCTAGATGTTGTCCAGATGCAAACTCTCTCCCTGGTGATCCGAGTATGTGCAGTTCATCAATCGCGCAGTTGCATGAGAATATTCCGGTGTAATCTTATGCTGTTTAAACATTCCATTTCGGTGGACACGGAAGTCGAGTGTATGGTGTTCCAAGTTAGGAATCTGATTGGTACAAGTTGCTGGTAGATTGGAATATTTGTGTTGAGTTCGCATTGCTCCATTCATTGCTTTTTGTGATCAGGTGATCGAATTCGACGTTGAAATCAATTTCAGAATATTGAACATCGTCTTCTTGGGGAAGGCCCGATGCAGCGTGGGTAGACTGCACATTGAGCACATTCCATGGGTGAGTGTCTAATAGACTGAGGGCAAAGTGAATTGCAATCTACATGCTGAACAAAGCTATAGCAAATGGAAAGTTCTTAGGTAAGTGATGCTTAAGTAGTCATCTCGCCAAATTTTTTCTAACGAACCGAGTAAGACTGTGCTGGGTGCCACTACACTGCGGTATTAAAGGAAATGAATAAGCGGACGAGCTTGCAAAAAAGAAGGAGGGCTACTGGACAATAGTGAGGTTGCCAATATCAGACCACCCGTTTGCATAGTGAGGGTCACTATCGAGAAAAAAATCACCAAAGACTGCCAACCTCAGGTGGTCAAGCCTTGAAGGACACATGGTATCCAAGGTTCTTTGGCCGCTTTTTGACGGCAAAAGATCTAGGAAGTTAATAAAATTAAACAGGGATAAGCTTAGGACAGTAATAGGAATCCAGACACGACACTGCCTCCTGCGGCAACACGCAAAGGGACTAAAATTGTTAGATACGGATATCTGCAGATTCTATGGTGATCTGCAAGCTGTTGGGGACATAACACACGTACTGTGTGAATACGAGACAATATCGCGTAGTCGAAGAAAATTCTTAGAGATATACTTTTTCGAAAACCTAGAGGAAATAGGCGGCACGAACTTCAAAGGTCTTCTTGGCTTTTCAATCGAAATTGGGTGTTTCACCAGGGCGATTGTTTAGGTTTTTGCCATTTGAAGCAAATTCAATTGGTTTAACAGGGACCGCAATGGGCCCGTTTTGATGCCTAGTATCTGTATGATGGCATATCCATCACACCCCGGTTTATCGTAACCTAACCTAGAGTCAGAAAAATGAGCTTATTGGCGCTACTGGTCGGGATGTACCTGGACCTCAACTATCCTCGGACTGGGTTGATCAAGGTCTTACAGAGGGTCTCCTCAGTTGTTTTGGGCCTTACTACTCAATTGCTTTCTTATCCCAAAGAAACAGGGATTGGCAAGAGTTAGCCTTCGTTTTATGTCTAAGGAGGTGTTTGTTTGCGGAATTGATAGCAGAGCCAGTAGATTAAGTCCCTTACTACTTCGAAGTTGTAGCTGTCGACTGTGACGTTTTGTCCTATTCGTCGATGTTTTGTGGGCTGCTTGTTGACAGCATATACTTGGTTTTGCCCTCACTTACCGCTAAGCCGAATGCATCGTTGACAGCCCAGTCAACGTTAGTAGTCTTTTTGAAAGACGGTGCCTCTGGTGTTCGCTTGTGAGTTCCACTAGATTCTTTCAAGTATGATGTTAAACAAGTCACATGACAGCACCTTGTCTAAAACATTTTTTGACATCTTGATAGAGCAGCGAAGGTTCTCTAACTCTGCACAGAAGGACGGGCTCCATGGCACGGATTCAAAGCTAGGAGTGTACAAATTTCGTCGATTCTGGACTTTCTTGGCCTGAAACTACACTGGCAGATCAATCAATCAAGTTGTTGACGGAGGGTTTCAGACTTACGCTTCTAGAGTTGGCGCAGTTGAGGGGGTCTCCTTTTTTGTGAATCGGGCAAATGATGCTGGGATTCCATTCATCATGCATATATACTTCTGACCCCTGATCTGAGAACTGAGTTGGTGTATGCTCTCCACAAAGTCATTTCCAATAGCTTTCTATAGATAGGCTGCTAAGTCGTCTGGTCCAGCTAATTTGTTGGATTTCAGCTTAGATATTGCTATCCTTACCTCGTTTTGGTCAGGTGGACACAAGTTTCTGCAGGCATCATCTATGACGTTTTCTTGTTCATCTCTACAGGTTTCTGTACGGACCTTGCTGCTATTACAAACTGTCAATATCTTCGACCGCGCTCTTTTTTCTTCTTCTCTAGAAGGCGTTGTTCATACTCCCGTTTCTTCTGCTCGTAGAGCTTACGAGCGGCCCTCGTCTTTCGTTGCTGCGCCGCTTTGTACGCTTCTTGTTTAGCTGCATGAGGTGGTCGGCGAAACCCGAAATTACGGTAGTCGTCGGTACTTGATGCTGACGGCATAGGAGTCGATAAGAGAATTCGGCTTACGCGTTTGGCAAAGATTGTGGCGGTCTCTTGCGATTGTAGCTTTTCTACGTTATATCTTCTCACAGTAGTTTCTTTTTGTTGTGGCGCTTGAGAGGTTTGCATTCGTGCCTTGGCTACAACAATGTGGTGATCGGAGTCAATGTTGGCTATCTGGATGTTTCGGACGTTCAGAATACTGTTGGCATGATTACGTCGGTTGCAAAATGATCAATTTGATTTAGCGCTTTTCATGATCCGGATACCGCCATGTCCTCTTGTGTGCTCATTGTGTGCTGTGCTCGTTGCCAGATCTGGTGTCGTGTATGATCACAAACTGTCCTACCAAAGATGTACTCCTTTCCTATTCTGGCGTCAAAATCTTACTTATGTAAGATCATATATCTTGTGGATGAGCAAGAGGCTTGATGCGGATTGGCATAAGATCAAAGTATGGCAACTCCGCGCTGTTTATGTTCTCTATAGCAATTACCATAGTAGACGTCACAGTTTTTCATCCTTCTTATGCTCGGCCCATCAGCCCGCACTTTCTGGATGACGGTGAAATCTGCGTAATAGAAGTGAAAAGCCTCTGCTAATTGCTCGCCAACAGTAAATCTGTATTATTTGAGGCGACACATATTCGACACATATTTTTATTATCTCTTCCGCATAGAGCCAGTATTGTGCTACTTATCACTTTATCCTGCATGGGTAAGGATTTACTCCGGCTGTTAACGGGGGCAACCACTGCTAGGTAAGGTAAGTATTATGCAAATAACTTGATTGTTGCGCCGCTGGCCCAATATAAGTTATAGGGCAGCCAGCAGTTTCCCGAACAATCGCCACGCAGTTCCACAGATCGGCCGACTAAATATGGAATTGAGGAATTCCAACGCTAGAACCCAAAAAGTCTTCGATTTCGACCCAGAGAAAGATTTAGATCTAGAGAAAGCCCGCACACAAGTAGAAGGGGACCATAAACAATGTTGGGGTTCGGAATCGAATGCAGATTGGCAACTAGGTAGGTTTTTATGTTGCGGTCTAAGTCCAGTTCATCACTTTGCCCAATATTATCCGATATCTGAAACATAGGCCAAGAGTTTGATATTGTTTTTGAGTTTTAACTTTTAGATCTGTTTACAACTCTACCAGCTGAGTTCAAGAGCCATCAATGCTCTTCAATGTGGCCAAATTTGTTAATCGGCCCTACGGTTTCTATTTGATTATATCCCATAAAATTCAAATAGCCATCGTTACTGAGTAATTGGTATTGTCTGTGAAGCCGCGTCTGTTGTTTTAATCAAAGAATCCAGAAAAAGCTTTCAACGCGAATATGCAGTCCAATCTTTTAGCTACAAATTAACCAAAAATAAAACAACATCTAAATCAGAACAGGCATCAGGTATTAGGTGTACTTAACATAAGTAAGTTACGATACATATCAAACGAATTAATTGCACGTTTGCACTTTTGTTCGTGATGTCATAACACGAATCGATAAATTCCACATCATATTCGTAAATTCTCAACTATCCATGTACTTGAAACAAAAAAAATAAAAAATCAATGACACAAATCTGACGGCAGCACTGTGAGTGCAAGTGCCAAGAGCCAATTGCCCACCCGACTGTGCCGTCTAATTGAAAACTAATCCAATTGTCAATGTGGTCAACAGTGGCAAAGTAATTCTCTTTCAACACGATATTGTGTTTTTATTTATTAGAAAATGTCTTCTGAGGAAAAGGTTTTAATTGCAACTTCAGCTTCACTCAAATCGTGATTTGCGAACTATTTTCAGGATACAATGACCATCCTCAAGGCAAAAGGACACACTTTCCCCGAACTTAAGGAAGCCGATGCAATGTTTACAGCCGATACAGCTCCTAATTGGGCCGATGGCAAAGTCTGTCATCGCTGTCGTGTGGAATTTTCATTTACTCAACGCAAACATCACTGTAGAAATTGTGGGCAAATATTCTGCGCCCAATGCTCAACAAAACAGTGTCCCTTGCCAAAGTATGGAATCGAAAAGGAGGTACGTATGCCGTACAGTACATCATCGCCATTACCAATCGGTTAAATATATTTTGATTTATTTGTTTTAGGTCCGTGTCTGTGATGGATGTTATACAAGTCTACAGAAGCCATCCAATGGAAAACCTCGTCCAGCTGAGAACGATCTACCGGCTGAATATTTAAACAGTTCTTTGGCACAGCAAGTGCAGGTGATAGTAAGCGAAATCCTCATCTCAGCAAATAATTTAACTAAAATTTATTATTACAGACACCTCCACGAAAAACCGAACAAGAACTGAAAGAGGAGGAAGAATTGCAATTAGCGCTAGCTCTCAGCCAGTCAGAAGCTGAACAAAAGAAACAGCAGGTAAGTTTGTTTACAATCTATTGGTTGAGTTGGTTTTTTTATGCGTAATCGGGTATCTAATCTTTTTTTTTTTTTTGCCCGTACACATACTCTTATTTGTTTTTTTGTTTGTTCCTCATCGAGTGAGTCATTAGCATATGATGAGTGAAAATTACTTTTAGTCAATAAGTTGGAAGAGCTACTGATGGGTGCTTTTTTGTTTGTTTAACTTTGCCTCTCTATTTTCTCCAGACAACTATGATGACGTATCGTCTGCCACAAAGATCACCAAGTCCAGAAGCACCCCCAGCTACTCCATCAGTTGTTGAAGATCCCGATTTAGCAAAATACTTGAACCGTAGTTATTGGGAACAAAGAAAAGCAAATGAGTCACCAGCGAGCCCATCTGCACCTAGTCCCATGCCTCAAGTTGCAGCAACTCCAGTGATAAGCAACAAGGTAAACTATTTTTTTGAATTTTTATTTCAAAATATTGTAGATTCAAGGAACACTCGTAATTTATAATTTGATTTGGAAACTTTGGTAATGGCTTTTGTGTCTGTCCATTAGAAAGTTTGTGAAGTGAAAAAAAGTGTGGAGACAACTTTTATTTTTAGTTTATTGCGCTGTTTGTATCTTGATTGATTAGGACAATGACTTTTTTGTTATGATGGGAAAAAGTGTTATTTCAATTTGTTAAATCAGTTACGATTGATTGTTTTATTTCGCTGTTAGTCGCTGGGTCGGTTAAGTAGCCAGAAATAAGGCAGCAGTGTTTGTTAGGCGGCTACCTATTTTAATTTGACGTATCACCGCTTTTTCCTTTCCGGCGATCTGAAATTTGCATATGCTGCAGGCGATGACGTGATCTATGATACAATACAAATTTAAGCGAGGTCGGTTTTAAAGGGAATTACTCAGAAAATAGCAGAAATTTACATACAGACCAAGACAAACAACGCTTATGCTAGAAATGAATAGTAGAGCTGGTGTATTCTTTTTTATTAGACAGAGAAAATAGAAGTTATCAACGCTTTAGTGTTTCATTGGCTCATCGAGGGGTCTATCTGCATTTCTTATATAGAATACTATAGGCGTGAAAACGCTGCAGCCAGAAAAAAGATTAATGTTTTGCACTTGTGCACTCCATCACTTTTTCAATGCATTTTAGTTCACTATGGGGGTGGTGGGTGTGAGACTGTACCGAGTATGTGACCCGTCCATTACTCCTTTCTACGTCCTGTTGGTTACTATTTTTACCATTATCATTTATTATTACTATTCTAGAATAGACACGGATATTCGTTAGAGCAAGACTAAGTTCTTGCGCTACATGTATGTAGGAAACTGAATATTAAAAAAAGAAATTCATTTATTTGGTACAAATTAAAGAGAATAAAATCAGAACAATGTATGATATGCTGCTGCACTGCCTGTAGTGTTGATCGACGATCACTCAACTGCCCCCGCTTGACTATCTTGTTCAGCTTTTATATCTTCCAGTTATAGCATTGCAGATGACATGGTGGATGATGATGATGGTGATTGGTTATTGCGGATGGTTTGATTAAAAGTTGATTATGGTGTGATGTGGCGTGCTTTCTACATGTATGCGAGCGGAGCCGAGTTTATTATGTGCCTTAACGTTTAAATCGCATTGGTAAGCCAATGATTATTACAAACTCTTTGACAGCGGGTTGAAATGTTATGGTGCGTAGTGATGTAGCCTACCAAACTCCACCACAATATGATCCATATTCCAATCCGGAATTCAAATCCATGTGGTGAAAATTCCATCTCCGTAAGCAAACTATCCACTACTGCTTTACTTACAGAAGCCCCAAACTATATAGCAATTCGACTTCTAACGAGTTTGATGCGCTGTCTAACTCCATTCAAGGAATTGTACCTTCATACTGAAGTCGATATCACGGGCGATTTCAATATACACAATTCTGGGTGGCTTCGACCTTCTGGATAGACAACACCGAAGGACGGTGTGTTGAGATCTTCGCTGCGGAAAATAACTTAACGTAGCTTGTAAATGAGCTCACGCGAATACCAGACCTTGATAGTCATACCGCCAACACCCTGGACTTTTTTTTAACTTCTCGCCCTGATAAGTACACCATTGATGTGCTCTCCCCTCTAGGCTCGTCGGACCATTGTGTCATATCAGCCAATTTCTCGTACACCGACCACACAGTCAAAGAAAAAATTCATAAAAGAACCGTATGGCAATACGAGAAAGCCAATTAGAACGGACTTAACAGCTTCTTTAGGAATTTTAACTGGTCGGTATGTTTCCTCCATAACGACGTGGATGCCACTGCTGATATGATCACAAACACCATTCTCTTTGGAATGAGATCCTTTATTCCTCATCGGATGAAGAGTATCATACCAAAAGAAAGGGCATGGTACGACTCGAGCTGTAAAGTGGCCGTCAGGGTTAGAGAAATGTTTTTTCTGTCTATCAAGACCAACCCGACAGAGGAAAACAGAGAAATGACTGCAACGCGTGCGAAATTCCAATACGACCAAAAACTGAGGCAAAAAATACTGCAAGGTCCCAAAGGCAGTAAAAATTGTTGGTCATTCGTCAAAAACATTAGAAATTCTGCCCCATCCTCCATCCCAACGCTCATTTACAATTACATTCCAGCTGTCAGCTCTTTGGACAAGGTCAATCTTGCTTGCTGCACACTTTGCGTCCAGCTCAACACTCCCAGATTGTGCTTTGTCCCTGGCTATACTTGAGTGCGTCGCATCCTATATGGAACGAATCCACTTTCGCACTCGTGTAGTAGCAAGACTACTTAAAGATCTCAACATACATAAATCCGCTGGTCCAGATGGTGCATCATCAGCATTTTTCCAGCCAGTCCCTAAAAAAGGCGAATCTTCTTTCCTCTCTTCCTACAGACCCATTACACTTACGTCCGTTCTTTCCAAGGTGATGGAAACGCTGATAAACCATCAGCACGGTTTTCAGAGCAACAGGTCCACTAGTGATTTGATGGCATCTCTCACCAAAAAGTGGAACAAAAGCGTACATCAATCTGGCGAAAGCAAAAAAGTTGCATTTGATATTTCTAAAACATTTGACAGAGTTTGGCATCAGGCCCTCTTGCGTGCATTTGGGATCAACGACTCTCTTCTCCAATGGATTAGAAATTACCTTTCGGATCATTCAATTCAAGTTGTCTTGGATGGTTTCAAGTCTGATATTCACAAAATAATTGCTGGTGTGCCCCAGGGCTCTGTTCTGTATTCCACACGCTTTTTCATTTTCATTAATGATCTCTTGTCTGATACTTCTAGTCCAATATATCAATCCTTTGCTGATGACAATACTCTCTGCTTTTCATATTCGTTCCCGGGAACGGCAGGTTAACATTAAATTCGTCAGATTGTGCAGAATGAAGGTTGAGAGTGCAACTTCACCCAGACTTTTGATGTCAAAAATACGCTAATGACACTGATATATTTGTTACTGGTTTACCTGCAAATGAGGGAAAACTAAAGTACCATACGAGCATATGTTGTCAACATGAACTGAAGCAGAACAACAACAAATTGGACACATTGTCGCAATCGATAAATGTAAGCCTGATGTAGCCAGAGATTCCGCTATTGACTCTGATAACGACACCTCATCAGAAATCAAACGAAGAGCTACACTTCCCATTTCTTTTGCATAAATCCGTAAGGATTACTTCTGACGGTGATGGTAATAATCCACTGTCATGATCAGAAAAGGATTTCGACTAGATGACGCGCTGTCATGTGATTTCTTACGAGGATTTTATGAAACTCGGAAGCCAACATATTTCAAAAATCTATCTGTTCCAAGCAACCATACTACCATAGGAATCAAATAAATAATCCCTCTTGCCAATTGGTGTTTCCTACCACGAACACTGAACACTCTTAAGGTTTCTTACGGCCTTCAAATGGCGAGAGAATAAAGTACTTTTCCATAATCAAGAATTTTCGATTATTTTTGTTTTGTCTGTTTTTTCGGTGCATGAACCGAACCCACCCCTCTGACTATGAATGAGGTCGATCACCTTTTAAGTGATTATGCAATTCAATTTTACTCTTCTTTTACAGATGAATGCTGACGAAATCCAAATCGATGAATTTGCCAACAATATGCGAACTCAAGTGGAGATATTTGTCAATCGAATGAAATCGAATTCAAGTCGTGGGCGGAGCATTTCCAACGACAGCTCTGTGCAGACGCTTTTTATGACCCTGACATCTTTACATTCTCGTCAGTTGTCTTACATCAAAGAAATGGATGACAAAAGAATGTGGTATGAGCAACTACAAGACAAATTAGCTCAAATCAAGGACTCGCGTGCGGCACTCGATGTTTTACGACAAGAACATATTGAAAAACTTCGCCGCATTGCCGAAGAACAAGAACGTCAACGTCAAATTCAAATGGCGCAAAAACTCGAAATTATGAGGAAGAAGAAGCAGGAATACCTACAATATCAGCGTCAATTGGCCTTGCAACGTATTCAAGAGCAAGAACGGGAAATGCAAATGCGTCAGGAACAACAGAAAGCGCAATATCGCATGGGACAAACCGCTTTCCCATTTATGCCAAATCCAAATCAGCACGGTTCACCAAATCATCAAATGAATAACGTTTACAATCCCTATGGATTTAATCCGAACTCTCCTGGGCCTATTCCTCAACAGTTTAATCGTCCAGGACAAGTGGTAGCCCCTCCAGTGTCAGTTATTCCTACTCAAGCGGGAGTGGTTCCCCCTCAAACTCAACCAAGCATGAATACTGTCCCGATGCCTGGAATGTATACTCCTGGGATGCCTGGTGGACCATTGCCAAATCATTCAGGTATGATGGTTACCGGAATGCCACACAGTCCAATGGTTGCAGGGAATGCTGTAAACCAACACATGACTTCACATCAAAATGCGGAAGGAATGGCAAACATTAATGGTGAATTCTCTTTCAAATTCCTTACTTTGTTTTTATACAATTTTTTTTTTCTTCTTTTTTTTTTAGTACCAAGCCCGGTAGGTCCACAACAGCATCCTCAGCATCAGCAACAAATGAATCCCCAATTAGCCCATGTCATGCTTCAACGACAAACTGTAGTTCAAACTCAACCTCCAATTGCACCTGGAATGATGCCTACAGGTCAAGCGCCACCACCGATGGGCATTCCAATGCAACAACCTCCTGTAAGTGGCCCTCCGATGTCAGGGACCGTTCCTATGTCCGGCATAAATCAACAACAGCCACCTCCTATCCAAACATCCGCAGCCCATTCTGCTCAACCTGAATTATCTGCTCCAGTGGAAAAAGCTGTTCAAGAGGTTGCAGCGCCACCACCTCCAAGGGCAGAAGAACCGCCTAAAGAAGAAGTTACCACAGCCGAACTGATTAGTTTTGATTGAGAGAGATGTTTGATATTTGTACGTTTGTTCTTATTTCTATTCTTATGCATGTCATTCCCTGGTTAGGGGCTTTATTTATCTAAGAAATTATTTTCGTTATTCCATTCCGTATTAACAATTTAAAGATGTCGGTGTTAATATCTGAATAAAACATTAATAAGTTACCTATGAGGTTTAAGTTTGATTAGATCTGAGTTTTCATGCTCGTATGCTTTGGATAGGAAAAAGCGCGTCGAGATCTATATCGGTAACAACATAAACGGGAACAAGTATGTGCCGTGTCAACAGCTACATTTTCTTAAAAAAAAAAGTGAAAATGTACGAGTATATTGATGAGGAGTTCCTATTTTTTTAGGATTGGTTTGTTTTCTGTTTTATTTGTGTTTGCGGGTCATTGAGAACAAGGTTTGAGAGGTATACTGCGATATTAACTTGCGTGCCCCAGCACTGACTGTAAGGCTAGTACAGTTTTCGATACCGTTTCGGAAGAACAACGCAAGAAAGACCGAGCATGTACGCATTTGGAGATACCAGCTTGAATCTTAGCGCAAGTCAGAGTACTATTAGAGAAAATACCCTGCCAGATTTAGATAACCGCTTACGCTGAGACATGCAACGGACTAGTGAAGAGCAAGAAAGAGTTATCTGTTTATGGTGAAGTCTGATCGTAGAAAGGAGGCTTATGAAACTACCAATGAAATATGCTGTAGTTCCAAGGTTAGTTTCTGTATATGCCTCCTATGTTGGACAGGTAAGCGATTAGACCTCAACTAATATCGTAGCAATGAGGGAATATTTGTGGATGACACGTCGGTTCAAGTTAAGAATTGTTACGTCTGCGCCATAACGTGCCAAACTCACTTCAGAATCTCATCAGTCGTTCATAGACCTCGATCGGGAACAGACGTGTTTTCGCCTTTTTCTCTCTCAAGTGAAATAGTGTAAAAAAAAAAAAAAATAAATAAAAGAAAAATTAAGAACATTTTGACCAAGTGATTCGGTGGCGCAGCAGTAGTGGTGCCGGCCGACAAAGCAGGGGTCGTGGGTTCGATTCCCGGAAAAGGACGGACTTTTTATTATTATAAAGGAAAATAAATATAATTTAAATTAAAATAAGTTCAGTCGTGTGACCAGAAGATGAGTGGTGGTGAACGGTCCGCTATCCAAATAGCGGGTCCGGGAGATGGCACGATGTCATCTGATGACCAGACCGTAATTTCGGCCCGTTCGGAAATTCCGTAATTTCGGCCCGTTCGGAAATTACAACTAAGAGGAGGAGGAAGCTGAGGCCAACTCCAAACCTCGTGAAGCGCCCTTCCCTATCAGCATCTACTGAGAAGCTGCCCGGTGGAGCAAGGGAAGTGGCGCCAACAACTTCAGCGAAAGCAGCAACACAACAACAACAGCGAAAGAAGCAGGAAGAATACCCATATGTTTCTGACGGTGGGGAAGGCCACTACATGGGTGGAAACAATAGCTTTTCATGCCTAGCTGCCTCTGAGTCAGATGACGAAGAGGACCAGGTCAAAGCCATAAATAGTAGCATCATGCAGCTACAGCAACAAGTGCTTGCTATAAGAGCGAAGCAAGTGGCAAGGAGGGAGAAGGAGTTACAGCAACAACTTCAGATCCCTCAGAAGCAACTAAGCACCAACGTGGAGCTACCACAACAAGGAAAACATAACCAGCCACTAAAACAACAAAAACTACAAAAACCAGTACAAGAACCAACAAAGAAAGATCATAAACAACAACCCAAAAATAAACAACAGCAACAAAAATCGCAGCAGCAGCAACAGCAGCAGCAGCAGCAACAACATCAGCAGCAGATGCAACAGCAACAACAACAACAAACAAAATCAACAAAGCAACGAGTTCCACCTATATACACATATAAGATGGAACTAAAGGATACCATTGAGCTATGTAAGTCGGCCATAGGCAATAATTTTTACATTAAAAGACTTAGCTTAGATAGGCATGCGATCCACTGCAACACAGTGGAGCGCTATACTAAAATAAAAAACTTACTGAAGGAATCGACGACGGAGTTCTTCTCCTACACCCCGAAGGGGGACAAGCTGCAAACAATGCTGCTGAGGGGGATTGAACCGTCGACTGATCCGGAGGAGCTCCTTGCACTGCTGAAAGAGAAGGAGTGCGAAGAGCTCAAATTCGTAGGGGTTAAGCCATTCGTCACGGCTAGAGCCAAAAGGGAGAAGCGGAAACTACCGTTCTTCCTGGTTCAGCTAAGTCCCAACAGCAAAGTGGATGGTCTGAGGAGCATCAAAGTCCTAGACTACCAGGTTGTACACTGGGAAAAATTAAAGAGGAGCGAAAACATTTTACAATGTGTTCGCTGCCAAAGGTTCGGGCACGCCGCGTCGAACTGCGAAATGCAGCCTCGATGCGTGAAGTGCGGAAAGAACCACAAGTCTGAGGAATGCGCTCTAGGCAAGAACGGAGCGTCAGAAAAAAGCCAACTCTCTTGCGCCTTATGTAGGAACACGGGACACACCGCAAATTATCGGGGTTGTCCCAAATTCCAATACATCAAAAGAGTAAATCTGGCTCGGCAGCAGAAAGTGGAAGTTAAACGTCCACTCGTGCAGGCACAAACACCAGCCGTTACTCCCCATGTTACCTACGCCCAAATGGCGGCAGGTAGGGGAAATACGGTACAACAACCAAAGGTAGCTTCTCAGGCCCCAGCGCCTAGAGCACCGGAACCTGTACCTGACATGCTGGCTATCTTGCTCTCTATTCAGGGGCAGATGGCTCAGCTGCAGCGTCAAATACAGGAACAGGCTAAGCGGGTAGATCAAATATACGCGCTGCTGCCGGGCCTAACGCACCTCCAGTCGCAATGGGTACGTTCATGGCGGAGCAAACCCTGAAGGTCCTTGCAGTGAATGTGAATTCACTGATTAGGCTCGAAAGACGAGCCGCACTATTTAAGTTGCTTAAAGACCAAGCCCCTGATGTGCTCTTGGTTAGCGAAACTAAGCTTACCAAGAGACACAAAATGAGGCACAAAAGATATAAAATAGTACGGAGAAACCGACCCAACTCCATTCAGGGAGGAGGCGTTGCGATTTTCGTACGAAAAGGTATACGTTTTAAAAGAGTATACAGTCGTGTAGTACGTAGGTTCCAGGTGCTGGAAGCATGCATCGTGTATATCCCTCTCCGTAGTGGAAAGCGGTTATACATGGTGTCTGTTTATGCACCTAAGGCTACTCAATCCAATTTATTCATCTCAGAGCTCGAGACACTTTTTCGATTCCTAAGACTGGAATTGGAGGAGAACTACTTTATTATCGGCGGAGATTTCAACGCCAAACATAGCGATTGGGGAAATAATACTCCAAATACTAGAGGGAACCTACTATTCAATTGGTGGGGTCAGCACAGTATAATGTATAGACTCGGCCTTAAGGCGACGGATAGTCCGTCGTTTCCTAGACACGGGTCTTATTTGGATCTCCTGCTGTTCGACACACGAATACACCTGACATGCACAAACCAACAAACCATAAACTGTCTCCGAACTTTCGTGTATGACAGTGACCATTGCGGACTCAGTACCGAAATAACCGTTCCGAACGAAGCTGCGAAATTGGACGAGTTTGTTCAAAGGCATGCCTACAATTATAGTAGGGTGCGTTGGACACACTTCTCCAGAACAATGACGAGAGCACTCTCCTCGAATTCGCTCTACCCACCGTCCAATAGAAATCTGTCAAACGAGGAGATTGACAGATATCTAAATCTAATGGACGAGACAATTAAACGAACAATGGACAAAACGATACCTCGGTATCAATACACTGACAACGAAGACTTATTCCGCAACGCAACCATTGACGCACTGCACCGACATAAAAGTAGACTGTTGTCAAGGCTAAAAACCTTGTACAGACAGTTTACTGACAGACATAACCCGGAGATTATGACGCTTAAGTCGTCGATCAAAAACCTCCAAGTATTGATAAAAGAAAATTACAGAGCATCTGTAAGTTTGTATTGGAACAACAAAATTCGGGCTGTAAACACCAGCAACCCGAATATGTTCCCGCAAATAAATAAAATATTTCGGAGGAAAGATCACAACGACCTTTCGTGTCTTAAAATCGCCCGAACGACGGACAACGAGAACATACTTATAGCAGCAGGCATCGATCCAAATGAGGCTGTTGATGATGACAACTTCTTTGTGATCGAGGATCCGCAGGAGCAGGTGGAGGCTATAGGAGCGACTTTCCAGGATGTGTACAAGGCGAATGTTATCATTGGCCCGAACCACGACCTGGAAAATCGAGTCCTTGTGCACAATTTCTACCTTCGAAATGAAATAGTGAATTGGCGATTCGAGAGCTCGGGTTTCACCCAGTTCAGTGACGAGAATATGGCAAATAATGTCATCACCAATGAAATGGTACTACCACCGTTCATTTCGAAGGCAGAGCTCCAAACGATCTTCGAATCGCTTAGAAGTAAGAAATCAGTGGGAACCGATGAAATACCGAACATTGTGCTTCGACATCTCCCTCTAGAAGCGGTGGACATTTATACCATCCTGTTTAATAATGCAATGAATAATGCACATTATCCAGCGCATTGGAAAACTGCGGTGGTACATCCGATCCCCAAAAGGGATAAAGACACTTCCAATCCGGCGAATCTCCGCTCGATAAGTCTTCTTCCAAACATCAGTAAGGTGTTCGAGAAGGTGATCAATAGAGTCCTGACTAAGTGGGTTGAGGACAAACATATAGTTCCGGATAATCAATTCGGTTTCAAGGCGGGGCATGATGTTATTCATGCTGCGTCTAAACTGGTTTCTGATATCCAATGGAACAAAGGCAAGAATCAGTGCACTGGTGCCTGCCTGATTGACTTGGAAAAAGCCTTCGATACCGAATGGTTAGAGGGACTCTTTTTCAAGCTGGACAGGTTGGGCATTAGTAAACCACTGCTGTATATTCTTTTTGATATGCTCTCTAGTAGACAGTTCATCGTGAAAAATGGCGATGTGACTTCTGTTGGAACATTTAACATTAAAAACGGTCTGCAACAAGGTGCGGTAAATTCGCCGATCCTATTCAACATTTACACAAGTGATCTGATAGGTTCACTTCACCATGCCATAGCGTACGCAGACGACTTAATCGCGTACAGAACAGGTCCAAAGATTGAGGTCATTAATATACTCTTGCAACGTGACTTCGATAAAATTAAACGATATTGCGATGACTGGAAGTTGAAAATCAACTTTCAGAAGTCGGAAACCATTTTGTTTAGGACGCCTTTGTCTGGGGCCTCTAGGGATACCAGAAAGAATTGGCGAAAGTTCTCGATCGTGGGGCAGCATGGGCAGCCACTTGCTTGTCAAAATGTAGTCAGATACCTTGGGATCTGGCTAGATCAATATCTGTATTTTAACAAACATATAGATGTTGCTCTGGCCAGAGCCAAAGGTGCTTTTGCCCTTACAAAGAGACTGTTTTATAACAGCCAACTCGATGCGAGGGTAAAGGTTATCTGCTACATGGCCCTTATCAGGCCTATGCTTGTGTTTGGATGTCCCGTGTGGTTCAACGTAAGAGCAAGTTTATTGGAAAAGATTCGGGTGTTTGAGAGGGCTTGTCTCAGGACTTGTCTTCGCTTATACAGAACACCAGAGTCTGAGTACATAAAATTCTATCCTAATGAGGTCTTGTACAATAGGGCGAACCTAATAAGAGTGGACAATTTCGTCATTAAGTTGACTCGAAGGCACATTGCAAGAGCAATGACCTCATCGAACAACCTGATCTCCGGGGCTTACTACCCTAATTATATGTATCATGAGAGAGTTCGCTTTGACGGCTTTGTTCCTCCAGAAGCGTTCCTCTACCTAGATATGAAAGGTCTGATCCAGGACAGATTGGCGGTGCCGCTAATCTTCCACGTTGCTCGAACAGCTGCGGACAGGCGACTCAACTACGACAGAGACGTCGCACATGGCAGTGCGGAGCGTCTCCGGTTCAGTAGGTCGGTAGGGAGTCGCGACATGAGAGATGTTGTTCGGCAGCACCAACAATTTTGGTGGCTTATGGGAGGAGAGGAAGTCTCTTCGTCGAATTCCTCTGGTATAGTATAGCTTCACTCGGAAGCAAAGTCGGCTAGCCTAATTATTTAGTCATGGCCGGCTTACATAGATTTAGGTAGGATTAGGGTAGACATAAGAGAAAAAAAAAAATAAAAAAAAAAAATAAAAAATTTCAAAATGAAAAAAAAAAAACAAAAAAAAATTATATATGAACTTAGATGGGTAACAACTTCTCTAAAAGAAGGGGTAACACATCTAGGAAAAAAAAAAATAAATAAAAAATAAAATAAAATTGTATGATATATACAATAAGTTAGTTTAAGTAGGTTAAGTAGGTTAAGTAGATTAAGTAGGTTAAGATTTATTTATAGGTAGATAGTTTATAAGTTTTAGTTTTTAAGATTTTATAAAAAAGAAATCCGTATACTAAGTTTTTTCACTAAATAAAATTGTTTTCTTAGTTTTAGTCTAAATAAATATAGAAAAAAAAAAATTGTAATCGTACGAAACGTCGAAAGACATTAAATAAGTATTATGTTTAATTTAGAGTGCCCGCATGGGGCCAGTAAGTTAGAATAAGATAATTGTAAGTTAATTAAGCTAATTTTTAAGCGTTTTTTTGTATAGCTTGTAAGTGTTAATGAATTGAAAAGAATAAAAATGCATTTAAAATGAAATGAATCACTTCAGAATCAAACAAAAAACTTCTAAAATTATTGACTAACTGTTGACAATCATTCAAAATGAGAAAAAAACAATGAATTCCAAATGCTCATTTGGTTACCTAAAACCAGATGCCTACGCGTCACTGTTACATTAAGCTTTTATCTCACCTGCCATTCGCCATATTACCGCTTGGGCTAGTAGATTCTCCTACCAAAAACATTTTGCAATCGAACTTTCTTTGAGCCGTAAATTGTTAGCTATCCTCTGTATTGTTTCGTTGTAATTTCGATAGGCTCCTGGCGCATAGTTATTACGAGTAATTTGTTCGGGATATGGAGAGCAGATTTACATTCTTCACTGCATATTGAGTGTAGCTTTGTTCATCCATTATCTGATGCCGCGTGTACAGCATCTCCTACTATGTTGATGTGGTTCTTTTCGTTACATCTCACACTGCTTTGCATTGTTTTACACTTGCGATATTTGATTGTCCTGTATTGGCACTCCTCGATCTTATACCGCTTAAACTTTCTGTATCACTTTGTGACGATTTTCACAGCGTTACAATTCTTCTATAGGTTTGCTGCCACTAAAATTCTGACCGTTTCGACTACTTCAACGAGGTAATCCCTAACATTTTAAAGGTACCGTCGTACTTTGAATGGATACAGTACGAAGGTGTACAGGAGCTACCTGTACAGACGGGCGAATTACTCCCGGAGAATAGGAAATGTCTATACTGTAGCTATGTTTGATCTCAGAAGGCTTTAATTGCTACGGACTTTGTCGATCGAGTACCCCTTAAACTCCACACTCTACGCTTTACATCACCAGCATCTTGCCCCGAAATCAAGTGATGAGGCTGTCCATAAACCTTCAGATAAGCTGCGCCTCTACGTTTTGCATACTCACTACTGCGAAACCCATGGTATTACGATGGTGCATGCGGGCAAACAGAAAGATTATAGAGCGGGGCTGCAAAGAAAAACTACAGCGGGTCGATGGCTTTACAACCAAAAAGAACGACGTCCAACGGCTTCTCTGAAGAAAAGGAGCATAAGAAGCACGAGATGAAAGAAGTTATGAGATGTTATAGCAGGTAAGAATTCCGTCCATCCGATCTTGACGATTTGAGGGCTATACTCTATCTGATCAAAACTTAAGTCCTACTAGTCTACCGCTACTGACGGTGGTCAGTGCGATTTCATGCCTGGAAAGCCCAGAATTTACCAGATTATGACAGAACGTCTCTCGTGTCTTACGTGAACACCTATGTGAAAAAACTCAAGTTCACGGGATGCCCATATATCCAAGACATTGCATGGTGCCTTCCTAAGTACCAATTCGGAACCGTTTTGGAGGCACAAGTTCCACCCTTGGTATGAGTCAAGGCCAATTTAAAACCTCTTGCTGATCTTAGGGTCTCAGCACCCAGTACTTATTGCAAATTTACATTGGGTCTAACCAACTGGAAGACCCTTCGCGCGACTTTGTATTTAAATCACAGCCACCATGACGTTCCCACAACGGGGCCTACCTCAACAAGTCAGAGCGGGATCGAAATCCGGGGGACTCATGACTTCCATGGTACCGTGACCGGCAGCTTGTAACTGGTCAAATGGTAGCAACCTTCGCTGACTTCATCTGAAAACCGGTGCGATAAGACCAGTACTTTGCTCTGTCATCGCTTTTTATTAAACAATGTCATTAATGGGCGAAGCCTTGATAATTGGGTAGAGTCTCACCAGGTTATGACATTAGGAAAGATCATGAAAAAGACTCTCGAATTCCAAACCGCCTCATTATTTCTTTATTTTTGAAGAATTACGGCCTATGGTTCCGCCAGCCCATAAAACGTACCAAACAGTGCATTTTTCGGGGTGCATCGGTAGCTGATGTATTACCTTTAGATTCTCTTCACTACAAATTCGATAATTTTGCTTATTAACAAAGCAACAGCTGTTTTTAAGGGTCATATGGCAAAATAGCGCTCTTTATTGTAGATCATTGATTGATCGTCCCAGCCCTCATCTATAGCGCAAAGGCATGAACTTTATCAAAATTGTATGACGAGGCCCCTAGTCATTTTGACAGAAAAGTGTTACTGTACTCGCTGTACATCGACGTGGACTTAACAACGGACTAGAATAGATCGGGTTAGGTAGCTGGGGCATGGAAAGTGGATAAACATCAGCGCTCCAACTCGGAAAACCTTCGAATTCATCGCCGACGGAAAACGCGACAGGGAAAAACCCCTCACTCAAGTGGTGTGCGCAAGTTAAAAGTGTTTTTTATGCAACTCCGAAATTAGAAGCAGCTAGCAAACAATAAGGTTGGCTGGAGAAGAGTAAAGGTTGAGTCCCGCGAGTGATGATAGGGACGAGAACATGCATTCCATGATTCATATTCTTTGCGCGCAAAAAAAAGGGTTTAGGAATTTGTCATCTTAATACGCAAAGAAGAAGAATTTAGATACTCGTATCTCTGTGGGATCTCAGGTTGATGTTGTTTGTGTGTCTGAAACTTGGTTTCATCCTGATATTGAGGATAATGTGTATGATATGGCAAGTTTTAAGATTCACCGTGATGATAGAATAGGTCATGCTGCGGGAGGCTCTGCTACTTAACTTCGCGAAGGTTTACAATTAACACCGGTTTGTAAATCAGCGCAGGACTCCGGGCTTCACTATTGCTTCGTTTACATCGTTTACATCGTGTGCGAAAATATATTATTGGGTACCGCGTACAGAGCAGATAAACATCTGGACTATTTTCCCATAGTAAATATAATAGAACAATACTCTTGCAGGGCCTCGCATGTTGTTATCTGTGGTGATTTTACATGTAACTTAATTGACACTAGCGTTTTGTCGAATTTCGTGAATAGTTTTAAAGCGCATAGCTTGTTTCCAGTTAATACAAGTATTCTTACTCATTTCCAGGGCGACGCAAATACACTTATTGATCACTTTTTTGTCAGCGACATAAATGAGGTCATACTTTACAATCAAATCTCAGCCCCTGCCTTCTCCAGACACGATATGATCTTCTTAACCTTAGATTTTCAAAATAAACCGATGGAGGGAGTTTAGGTACCTGTTCAGAGATTTTAAAAATATAAATTACCAAGGTTTGGTGAACGACCTGCAGCATACTGACTGGAATAATTTTCGCTTCCTACAGTCAGTTGATGATAAATTACTATCTCTTCAAGAGCAGATTAGATTCCTTTTTGATAAAAACGTTGCTCGTAGATCAGGTTGTTCGTAGATCATTGCCACCTTGGTTAAGCAGTAGTATCATACAACTGATGCCAGAGTGAGATAGATCTTTTAATCTTTGGAGGCGACATAAACTTGAAATATTGCATCGTGTGTATTGCCGTCTGCCTAATAAAGTAGTGTCAGAGATAAGAGCTGCGAAAACGATCTACTACGAAAATAGATTAACGAAAAACACATGGAAAACCTTAAAAGAACTAAATATTGGAAAAAAAAAGAGCCCTAAAGTGCCTGACGAAATTGAATGCGACCATCTTAATCAAAAATTTGTCACAATGCCTGCATCTCTCGCAACCGAACCCGAGCAAAATACCTTTGAGCCATCAAAAATTTAATCTTTTGACTTCATATACGTAAGTGACGCAGACGCTGTTGAGGCTGTATTGTCAATAAAGTCTAATGCAACAGGTATCGACGGAATTTATCCCAGGTTCATAAAACTTCTGTTTCCATATATTCTGCCGTTCGTGACTCATATTTTTAATCACATCATTACCACATCTGAATATCTGTGTGAATGGAAAAAGGCACAAATTATTCCAATCACTAAAAAAGGAACTGGTGAATACAGACCCATTGCAGTTCTGCCCTTTTTGAGTAAGGTTTTTGAAAAAATAATTTTAAAACAAATTCAAACGTATTTGACATCGAAAAAACTTCTTAGCAGTTGTCAGTCGGGATTTGGTCCTAAACACAGCTTCAAAACTGCCTTGTTGTCCGTAGTTGACGACACAAGGAAGTCGCTGGATAAAATTTTTCAAAAGAGTTAGCAAACCTAATGTACTCTTACTTAGTGAAGAGATTGCAATATGTTGTGGTTAACGAAAAGTCTTCTAGCTTCCTTAAAGTTTCGTGCGGCGTTCCACAAGGATCAATACTTGAGCCTATTTTGTTTTCAATGTACATCAACGTTTTGTCTCTTATTTCTCGATGTGCCCTGATCCATATGTATGTCGATGGTGTCCAATTTTCTTTGAGTGGTCCTGTTGATATTTTGCATGAAATTGTTGCACAAATTAACGGAGAGTTGAATGATGTCTTGTTCTGGGTCCAGCGTAACTTTCTGTGCTTAAACCCCGCAAAATCTAAAGTCCTAGCCATAAATAGGAAGGCACTAGACGTTTCACATTTGCCGCCGATCAAACCTCGTTATGAAATCGTCCTATATTTTAGAACTGCTAAAAACTTTGGGCTTATCTTTAACGATGACCTTACCTGGGATGACCATATTAATGCTGTTATCGGAAAGGTTTGGGGAGGTCTTCGATTGCTCTGGTCAATGAAATCGTTTACACCACCTACAATAAGGAAAATGCTGGCAAAAACGCTCCCACTGCCAATTTTACTATATGGAAGTGAGGTTTATGGTAAGGTTGATTGTGGAAGTAAAAGAAGGCTTAATGTTGTCTACAAAAATATGACTCGCTATGTGTATGGACTTCAAAGATTTGATCACGTATCAGCTTATTCAAAAGGTCTCGTCGGCTGCTCATTCGCCAACCTCTTAGTTTTCCGCTCTCTATCTTGTTTGCATGATATAATATAGACACATCAACCTGGTACCTATATTGTAGATTATCTTCTCCGCGTTCGTAAGGGCCTTTCGATTTGATTCCAACAACATACTCATGTATGTTGTCAACACAACATACCCGAGGCTTTCACTAATTTATAGGATTCATCTTAATGTGAAAAGTGATTTAAATATAAATACTATTTAATAATAATAATAAAAAATTGCAGCATTTTCAAATAAACATTTCAAGTCCATTCATATGTATATTCTTACAACATATTTTCCATTTTATTCGTAAACAACAAATTTAATACATTTTCATTTTTAATAAATATATAATAAATAGGTGATCTTATGCTAAAAAATTCCTTCAATTTACATATAATAAGTGTGTATATGTGTTTCATAAAAATTCCAAAAAATTATGTGTTCGCTTTAAGCGCTTTAAAATACTTATTCTCTTGTTACTTGTGATAAATTAAATTCAGTCGATTTTGTAAGTTTTGTTTTCGTTTTTTGTTTATTTAAGTGAATTTTGTCAATGTCGTTAATCACAAACCAATCATTATGCAAATATAGCACTAACTTTAATGTTTACATACACATCAAAACATTCAATAAAACATCTTCTAGTTTAAACATCACACATTGAAAACTTTTTTTTGCTGAAGTGGCATTCATTTCTTCCCCAAAAATGTTCACGATTTCTTTTCGAAATTGTTGTAACACTTTTTTTTTTTGTTTTCTTCAATTTGACTTAACGCTACAATTGAAAACACAACCACAGTTTCCAGACACAACACTCTTGCTTTTTTCATATTTTTTTCTTTTCATTTGGCAAATATTGTAGATTTAATAATTTGTAATGTCCGTTGAAGGAGCTGGATTTGTCCCATTGTTTATTGACGGAATGTTATATGAGGTGCTGAACGCGGCCCTCTTGGTCCACTGTCACTGAAATTTGAACTTAAGTTGCAAACACATAGAAAATTTCGATCAAAATGTCTGGACTGTTTGTCGATGCTTGGATTTCGGTCGATGCCAAAGTTAACATTATCGTCGGAATTACGATTAAATATGCACTTTGTACGGCAGGCACAGTAAGTTTTTGGATAAATCATGCGCGCTGAATTCGGACGGATTGGAACGCTGATACGGTGGTTACCTAGTTGTAATTGAACGCTGGAAAGACTTGATGAGTTGCAATCATTTGACAATCGGAGTGGTCCTAATGAGTCACTGTCAACGTTGCTGATGAGATCTGGTGTGATGTCACTATTTCGAAATGGAGGACCTGATTCGCAGGATTTGATTTGACTAATTAGCCAGTATGTGCGCATTTCTCCTTTGCCCTGAGAATTTAACAAACAGCGGTTTTTAAAGGTCGCATATTTTTAAATTTGTTAAATAATTGTTAGCTGTTTATGGTCAGAATTACCTTAACATTAGTGATGCCTCTTTCAATGCAATGGAAGCCGCCTACATGCTCCAGAAGTTGATACGTTTTTTCTGAGATGTGAACTTTTAAGGCTTCCCCACTACTCTCCATACGTGACGCAGTATTCACTGTATCTCCAAACAAGCAATATCTTGGCATCTAAAATACACAAATACTCAAATAAGAAAGAGTATAACTGATTTTTGGTTTATCTTGTATACCTTAAGTCCAACAACGCCCGCTGCACATTGTCCGGAATGTATACCAATTCGGAATTGCAGAGACTCGCCGGGCCTGTGTCGGATTTCTAATTTTGTCACTTGTTCCAAAAGATGTAAGGCAAGAGATGCAATTTCGCCAACGTGTTTGTTTCCGTTGCGAATGGGTAGACCTGACACTACCATGTAAGCATCTCCAATTGTCTCAACCTGTCGAATGTTAAGAAAACCACGAAAATGTCAGTAGAGTGAGTTTTTGACATTCAAAGTAAGGAATATCTCAGGAAAGCTGCCAGAATGTCATTTAAAACAGAAAGGGAAGAAGAGGGTTTATTCGTTTACTTTGGAAGGCGAATTATAAGAAATTCTGCAAGCATTTGTTGATATATGAAACGGACCCTGTGACTACATTTTTCAAACATAGATGTCAGTGTTTATCATACATATGCATGAGATAATGCGACTTCGCCATCAGGAACATGTACATTTTTAGAAAATTACCTTATAAACATCGTAATTAGAGATAATTGAATCGCAGCAGGTATACAAATCGTTTAGCATTTCCACTACTTCAAATGGCGTACTTTTAACGCAAAGTTCAGTGAAACCCACAAGATCACTGAACAGAATTGTTACGCAATCAAAGCATTCTGCCTCTACTGGTTCGCCACGTTTCAATGATTCAGCTACGGATCTAATTATAAAACGATTATTAGAATTATGCTGTACGGCAATCGATATACGAGTATCTTTAAACTCACCTGGGAAGCATTTGGTTTAGTAATAAATCAGTTTTCTTTTTTTCTTCATATAATAAATTGGTACGTTCTTGGACGAGAGCTTCAAGATTGTATGCATATTTCTCCATTATTGCCAGCATATTGTCAAATATATTTGATTTTCTAAAAAAAAACAACAAAAACAAACAAATGAATTAATAATTGCTAAAGTTTTTAAATTGGTTTCAAAAAAACGAAAACTCCTATAAGGTTGCGTTCAAAAATTCTTATTCAAATCGATAGAGCTTAAGCAGATTGAGTCTTTGGAGTGAACAACCGCTTCGCGGTATGTAAAATTTATGTTGAAGATTCTTAATCCATTGGGAAATACAACCAATAACTTGGGAAAAGATGAAAGCCATAATCATAAAAAAAAAACCTTCTGGGACATCAGCAACTTCTTTCCATATAAATCGCCTTAACCAAAAGCTATATTGTTAATCATGCTGCAGAAAGTTCAAAAATAATGGATATACTCGTATGGTATGAGCAATTCTTGAAGCTGTATACAGGAGTATTTTAGCATTGTCTTGGGAGCTAGAGTCGTAATGAGCTGAGAGCTTTAGGCCCTATAGTTTGAATCCAGCATGGTAAATTATTTGGAATTTTATTCCTTTTATTAGAAACTTTGGCTGTGCAGGCACGGAATATATGTAGAATACTTCCGTAGTTGTCATAAAAGGTGCCTAAGACGAGCTTGAAGCGCATTAACATCTATTATAATAGGACTCCCCGAAGACGGTAACCCATGTCCGAGTGAAGTGAATGTTTAAGAATATGTTACACTATCCGCAGGACCACTATCGCAGGCTGGAATGTCGGCACAATGACGGGTAAAAGTTTTGAATTAGAAAACGTACTACGGCAGGGTAAAACCAAATGGCGAAATGTCACAAACAGGGTCCGCTATTTAATCTTTCAAGCGAAAGCGTACAAAAAGTATTATGGATTGGAAAAAAAATTAAAACGGAGTTGTTTTCATTTTAGCAGCTGGAATAAATCGAATACATCAGCTTTGGGCAGTTTATGATTGAGAATGTCGCAAAAATGTCAAAACCTAAGGGGAAGAGAAAAAAAAAACATCGATGAAAACTGCTGGGGTATCAAAAGAAAGAAAGACCGAATACCTGCACTGTTGTTTTTCCTAAACCGCAAGCCGCAACCATTGACATGTATACCATACAGAAAGAGTCTTCCTGAGAGGGCATAAATAATTCAATGAAAGAGGTTTCATTTTGAATAGTCACCTGCCAAAAAATGTACTGTCTATCGGAAACCATCAAGGAAATTGCGACCACAATGCCACATAAATCGAGTGAGAGTTCCGCTGTATTATGTTGCGGAAAAATTCAACTTAAACTAAAGGGATTGACATACGCATCGCAGTGCTAGCCGATGCACGAGAAATATAAAGGAAAAATGATGAAAAAAGCGACTGAGATGAAAATGCTACAATTGTCACCAAGCGTGCAAAACGTGATCGAATCCGCAAAATAAACCTACTATCACAAAACATCAGGCTAAGCAATCAATTAGTTTTGCAATACTCAACGGAGGTCACCAGAAAATTCGGACGGCGAATCAATAGAGGCACAAGGTCCATCCGAGATTCGAAGAAGGAGCCAACAAAAAAAAAATGTGATCACTTAAATACAAAAATAACTTAGGGATTCAAAGACAAAAATATGGGCATCAATATATTATAAATATGGGCAGTTTTTCTGCGCACCAATTCTTATTATGACTCCTCTAACTATCTTGGAACATACCTCCAATTCACCCAGCTCTATAAGTGCCTCTATCCGCGCTTTCTCAACACAGCGTAGACCAGCCTTATCAACGATCCTAAGTCATTTTATCAATTCGTCAACTACAATCAATTTCGTCAAAATCTCTCTCTCTCTCTCGTTCGATAATATACCATCGACCGACCAGACGGGCTCCCAGCAATATTTCTCAGAAAGTGTGCCTCCAATTTTCCGCACCCACTTTCCTCCCTATTTCATCTGTCCCTCACACAAGGGGAATTCCCCCAAGTTTGGAAGACCTCTTTCATAACCAAGGTTCACAAAAAGGGATCAAAGAATGAAGTAACCAACTACCGTCCCATCACTAGGCTTTCTCACATACCTAAAATGTTCGAAAGTTTTTTATATGAAGATCTAAGTTTTCAGTGCAAGTAACTTATATCACCTTGTCAGCATGGATTTCTAAAAGGGATATCAACTTTGCTCTTTCAGCCCTAGAAAATGGCAACGAAATCGATGTTATTGCTACAGATTTCGCCAAGGCCTTCGATAAAATATCACATCAACTGATCCTTTTCAAATTGTCTTCCCTCGGTTTTGACCCAATATTGTTAAAATGAATACCTTCTTATCTGGAGAACTGTTATTAAAGCGTTCGCTTTAGGTCAGCCTTCACAATCCCGTTTTTAGCCACTTCTGATGTCCCACAAGGCAGCCATCTAGGTCCCCTCTTTTCCATTTTAACTATAAACGATCTTGAGAGGATTATTAAACACTGCTCCGTTTCCATTTACGCCGATTACATTAAGTTCTCCAAAACTTTTTCTTCACTCGAAGACTCTATTCTCCTTCAAGAAGACCTCGACAGGTTTTCTACTTGGTGTCTAAAAAATTGCTTTGAACTTAATGTCTCCAAATGCCAATCTATGACTTTGTTTCGTAAATCCAATCAATCTCTCTCTCGACTTGCAGAACATACTGCATGATCAACCTGTACCCCAGGTTCAATCCCTTCGCGATCTTGGAATATTATACGATGGAGAGTTAAACTTCCGTTCGCATATTGATGAGATAATACTTAAAGCCAACTCATCGCTCGGTTTTATCAAATGATGGTCTAAAGAATTTTGCAACCCTTATGTGAATCGAGAACATTCAACGTCGTTTTCTTCGATTTGCCCTTCTTGGAATGACCCATTTATCTTACCTCCCTATTGTGACCGCCTCAAACTTCCTAACCTGAATACGCTCGAAAAACGCAGAGACGTTGCGTTTTTATTAAATTCATTCACAATTACAAAAAATAAATAAAAATTATTTGGGTTACCATTCTTTCCTCACCTTCTTTCGAATGTCCTTCATAAGGTTGGTGACAGTTACATCCGTGATCTCTTTTCCTTTTAGCACTAAAATCTTTTACGTCCTTTGCACACTGCTCACTTTTCTTCAATTTAGCTTTGACCAAAGCCCAATACCTTTCAATGGGACGGCACTGTGAAACATTGGGTGGATTCATGTCTTTTGGGACAAAGTCGACATTTTTAGCAACAAGAAAGCTCAACGTCGCATGAGCATAGTGAGCTGAAGCTAAATCTGGCCAAAATAATGTTGAACCCTCGTGTTTGTTTAAGAAAGGAATCAACCGTTTTTTTAGGCACTCGTTAATGTACACCTCTCCGTTAATTGTTCCCGTTGTAATAAATGATGAGCTTCTGTATCCACATTGGCAAATGGCCTGCCAAACGAGATATTTTGACCCGAATTTTTCCATCCCAATCGATGTTGTTGATTGCGGAAGAATCTCAGCTTCAAACGAGTTGTAAGACTGCGCACCTGGAAGAGTAGTAAAGTCGGCTGTGACATAAGTTTCTTCGTCCAAAACCAAGCACGCTTTCTTGTTGCCGATCAACTCGTACAGCTTTTGGGCTCGTGTTTTTATGACTATCTTTTGCTTTTCAGTAACTTTTGGTATTTTTTGTTTTTTTTTCGTGTTTTTATACCGTTGCGTTTTTTAGATCTTTGTACCATTGTTTGGTTGGTATTGCATTTCCGAGCAACATATCTGGATGACATAGTCCGGTTTCTTACGATGCTCCACTTTTAGCTCCACTTTTCTGTTTTCGATTAACTGTCAACGTCTCCAAATATCGTTTAATAACAAAATCCACTGTACTGCGTGCTATGTTTAAATTTTTTGTGATGAAATGGTTTGCACGCGAAGTATTTTCGAGTCATTTGTCGATGATCTTTTTACGGCGTTCCTCCTGACTCATATTTTATAAATATTTTAAACCGCACCGAACTAAAATCAACAACAAACTGAAACTAGAGAATATACAGGCTAATTTTCGTACAAAATGGGATTGCAATTTTTACGCATTGGAAGTATAGCCCGCATTAAAATTTACAGATTTGATTCGTTTCACTCCTTACTCTTCATTCATCGACTGCTCTCTGGTTCTGTGGATTGAACTTACCTTTACAATTCTATTTCCTTCAACACAAACCCTCGTAATTTACGCTGTATCTTCTATATTCCAACTCACCGCACTTCTTATGGCTCTAATAAACCAATCTCCCGCATGCTCCGTAAAGTCAACTCAGACGAGCTTTATCTGTTGTTAGTTTTTAAGTCCTTGTTTGTAAGTTAGTTTGCATTAAGCAAAATAAATGGGGCGTTAGCCCCCACTAAATTATATCGATGTAAACGCAATCATACATTCTGACATAAATGTGAAGGCAAACACCAAAACGCTGGGCATTTGCCGGTGAAAAGAATTAAAAACATGATACAGCTGGAAGCGCCCTAGAGAGAGTCATAAACGAACAAAAGAACGAAAAGACATGATGTTAGATCCTGTCTCTACAAAGCAATAAAAATGTGACATATAGGATAACAGGAGATGAGCAGGGTGGCCTGACATAGTATTCATTAACGATTTTCCATCTCCAACGCACTTGAAAAAAAGATCTAAACCATCATAGCGTCTGACTTATCCAATTGGCGACATAAAAGACTATTTTGTTCCAGGTATACCTCAGCTGGGGTAACTTCAAGCAAACCAAACCTACAATCCTTATAAGAAACTACCGTTGAACAACATTTTCGACCACTTAATAATATCTTCTTAGTTTAGAATTTCAGAGAAACTTTCGAAAACATACTTGTGTATGTACAATATAGAAATAATTCAATAAAAAGAAAGTGTATTAAATTTTGTACTCACAATCCTGCTTGTAATTCTTTTAGTTTGATTCGTACCAAACGAATATCTGGTCTCATTTCTGGATCTTCTTCCCAGCATGACCTCAAGCACTGACGCACATACTCCGGCACATCCAGATACGCAATAGGCGGTCGAAACACTCCATGCCGATACATTTCAGCATTTTTCACCCTTCCAATTATTTCTACGAAAAATATTTCAATTGACTTTCAATTATATAAATTCTGAAATTAATTACAAATTAACTTGTTGCTACCCACACAGGCAGATGAACTTCAGAAAAAACAAAACAGAAAATGAAATTAAGCTGAGGTACTTGCAAGTAATTTGACTCTACTCGTACTACGATATTAGATATAACGAACTCACCCTCACTTGAGTATGCTGTATCACCCCAAGGGCCCTTTCTGCCGATGATTTCATAAAGAACGATACCAAACGAATAGACATCACCCTTCTGTGAGCCCCTAGGTAATCTACCAAGATCCCTCAAAAGCTCGGGAGCCGTCCAAAGGGCACGTTTCAACTCCATCTCTCGCCTTAAATAAATGAGAAATAAAATTAAATCATTTTTTTTTTAATATACTTTCAGAATTGTATTGGCGTTGTCTCTCACTTATTTGGTTCCTCTTGGCCAGCTTTGAATTCATGCAGACCGAAATCTGAAATCTGACATACCCATCGGGAGTCTATGAGGCAATTACTGGAGCGTAAATTGCCATGGGAAATAATGTCCGAGTCGTGCAGGTAAATCATGCCTTTGAGGATGTCACTCACCAGTGACGAAATAAACATATGATCCAAATGTAGGTCCTCATTTGCTAGGACATCCTCTAAGCTACCACGTGCACAGTATGTGGTTAGAATGGCTACTGTTCCATGGTCGATGGAGGCACCAATAAAACCGATGATGTTTTCATGACGAATCTTCATTCAAATCGACATTGAAATTGGTAAAATTAGTTAGACACAAATATTTAAAGTATAAAAGAAGAATGCCCCTAATTATGATAAAAGAAATTAGCAAACCTCTCGCATTTGTTTGAGCTCCTTTCGAATGGTGCGGGTGATGTCGACAGACTTCTTGTAGATCTTCTTGATTGCAACGATGTTTCCACGGAAAAGCCCTAAAGAGAAAAAAAAGGAAATTTTGTGCTTAGAAATGGTGAGAAACATGAAATTGGTATAAGAAATCTTCAACTTCTCTTTCGGATTGGTTGGTGTCCGAGTATCAACATGGACTAAAGTAGGGAAATCACGAGGATCAACTTAGTGAAAATAAGAAATTATTTTAATTCTTTATATTTATTAATGGTATAAGTTGAAGGCAGTTTTATTTTTGGCACTAGAATAATTGGGGCCATTTAATCTCACACATACCGTGAATTTATGGTGGGAAACAACAACAATCTTACTTACTTACATAGGTGGCGCTACAGTTCCGGGTGAACCTGGGCCTCAAAAAACAAGCCTCTTCAGTTGGTTCGGTCTTTAGATAACTGCCTCCAGTAGCGCCCTTCAAATCGGTTGAAGTCCTCTTCTACTGGCGCGCTCAACGTAAGGTGAGGTCTTCTACTGCGGTTTCCCTCCGGCAGATTAGGCGATTGTTGCGCAGTTTCCCACTAGGTCGAGCTGTACAGCTCGTACAGTTCATCGTTGAATCTTCTCGTCCAAAGTTAGCCAACGCAAACGGGATAGAATATTTTTCCAAGGATTTTTCACTTGAAACGAGTGAGGATAATTTCATTCGATTTCGATAGAGTCCATGTTTAAGCGCCATCAATTTTTTTTTATAATGAGCGCGTGCTTAAGGAGTTTGTGTACCCTTAAAATATTTGTACACAGTGCGGGCAAAGGAAAATATAGGGAGGAAGAAAAGAGAGATACCGATGCACATTGTTTTTAAAAATTTTTATCTTTAAAAGTTATAATTTATAAAGCCATGAAATACAGTGATCGGCAGGGCATTCCATAAGCGAGTTGTACGGCTTAGGAACGAATCACGATATTTTAGAGTACGTCCGATAAAACAGTCGGTGTTCGAGGGTGTCAATAGATAGAAACAGTTTCACTAGTTTCACTAGTGGACCTGTTGCTCTGAAAACCGTGCTTCGATATATTTCATGAGCTGATGGTTTATCAGCGTTTCCATCACCTTGGAAAGAACGGACGTAAATGCAATGGGTCTGTAGGAAGAGAGGAAAGAGGATTCGCCTTTTTTAGGGAATGGCTGGAAAAATGCTGTTTTCCATCTGCTCGGGAAGAGTCCTAAAGAGTAGGATTGATGAAAAGGCTTACGCAGTTGTTTTGCAAGCGAGGAAAAACACCTTTTCAGAAGAAGGGAAGATGCACCATCTGGACCAGCGGATTTATGTATGTTGAGATCTTTAAGTAGTCTTGCTACTACACGAGTGCAAAAGTGGATTCGTTCCATATAGGATGCGATGCACTCAAGTGTAGACAGGGACAAAGCACAATCTGGGAGTGTTGAGCTGGACGCAAAGTGTGCAGCAGGCAAGTTTGACCTTGTCCAAAGAGCTGACAGCTGGAATGTAATTGTAAATGAGCGTTGGGATGGAGGATGAGGCAGAATTTCTAATGTTTTTGACGAATGACCAACAATTTTTACTGCCTTTGGGACCTTGCAGTATTTTTTGCCTCAGTTGTTGGTCGTATTGGAATTTCGCACGAGTTGCAGTCATTCCTCTGTTTTCCTCTGTCGGGTTGGTCTTGAAGCAGCAAAAAGCATTTCTTTAACCCTGACAGCCTCTTTACAGTTTGAGTCGTACCATGCCTTTTCTTTTGGTTTGATACTCTTCATCCCATGAGCGATAAAGGATATCATTCCAAAGAGAATGGTGTCTGTGATCATATCAGCAGCGGCATCTACGTCGTTATCGAGGAAACATAACGACCAGTTAAAATTCCTAAAGAAGCTGTTAAGTCCGCTCTAATTGACTTTCTCGTATTACCATACTGTGTGGTCGGTGTACGAGAAATTGGCTGATATGACACAATGGTCCGACGAGCCTAGAGGGGAGAGCACATCAATGGTGTACTTATCGGGGCGAGAAGTTAAAAGCAAGTCCAGGGTGTTGGCGGTATGACTATCAACGTCTGGTATTCGCGTGAGCTCATTTACAAGCTACGTTAAGTTATTTTCCGCAGCGAAGATCTCAACACACCGTTCTTCGGGTGTTGTCTGTCCAGAATGTCGAAGCCATCCAGAATTGTGAATATTGAAATCGCCCGTAATAACGACTTTGAATGGAGTCAGACAGCGCATCAAGCTCGTTAAAAGTCAAATTGCTGTCCAGTTTGAGGCTTCTGTAAATAAACCAGTAGTGGGATAGGGCTTTTCTACTCAATTGCCTTCTTCGCCCAAATGAAGGGCGCTTGGTAAGAGTGGTTATTCGTTTTATTTTTGCTGACGTGTTGTTGGCAGAATTCATGGCAGATCCAAGGAAGACAAAATCCTTTACTACATTGAAATTATACCTGTCGATTGTGACTGTCTGTCCAATTTTTCGATGTTGTGTGTATCTTCTTGTTGACAACATATACTTGGTTTTGCGCTCATTTACCGCTAAGCCCATTTTGGCAGTTTCCGTTCCAATACTAGCGAACGCACAGCTGAAAGAGCGCTGAGCGCTCTCAATTATGTTGATATCATCGACGTACGTAGATAGTTGCACAGACTTTTGAAAGACTGTGCCTCCAGTAATCACTTCTTAATTTCGCACAATGATAGCGCGTCACCTTGTCTAAAACGTTTTTGGACATCAACGATCTCAGCTAAGTCGTTACCGACTTTGACGGAGCAGCGAGCGTTCTTAATCACCATTCTGCACAGACAAACGAGTTTGGCAGACATCCCGAAACTACACAGGGCTACTCGTATAATGCCCGTCTCTATAAATGCTGTCATATGTGGACTTAAAATTGATGAAAATATGATGATTATTGATTTGGACTTATTGAATTTATTCCAGGATCTGCCGAAGTGTGAAGATTTGGTTGATTGTAGATTTTAATGGTCTAAAACCGCACTGATGGGCATCAATCAGGTTTTTGGCGCAGGATTTCAGACCGTCACACAAGATGGCAGATAAGATCTCGTATCCGATGTTGAGGAGACTTTTATCTCTAAAGTTGGCGCAGTTGAGGGGATCTTCATTTTTGTGAATCGGGCATAGAGTACTGACATTCCATTCCTCAGGCATACACTGTTCTGACAAGATCTGAGAAATGAGTTGGTGTATGCTCTCCAGCTTAGATATTGCTATCCTTACATCGTTCTGGTCAGGTTGACGGAAATTTTGGCTATCATCGTCTAAGCTGAATGGTCTATTCTGCCAGATGGCGGAATGTTGAGTTGTCGTGGCAGTTACACATATTTCATATTCTCAGTACCGACTGCGACTGCACTACAAGATTTCCTTCTTCATCTCTACAGGCTTCTGTACGGGTCTTCTTACCTTGACACGTTCTTTTTATCTGCTGGTAACATTTCCGTATGTTATTCCTGGAGTACAACCTCTCAACATCTTCGATCGTGCTCTTCTCGTGCTGTTTTTTCTTCTTCTGGAGAAGTTGATGCCCTTCCCGTCTCTTCTGCTCGTTCAAATCTTATCGTTCGTTGCAGCGCCGCTTTGGAAGCTCTTATTTAACTGTATGTACGAGTATGTATTTGCCGGCATTCATCATCAAACAAGGAATTTATTGGTGGTGGTCGGGTGAAACAAAACACTTCAGTTGCGGCGCCTCTGATGGCACTTTAGAAGCATTGCAAGTGAACTTCGGTACTTTATGTTGGTGGCATACGAGTTGTTAAGTGATTTCCGAATATGAGTTTATCGAATATTCTGACGGTCTTTTGCGATTGCAACTTTTCCACGATATATATTTTTGCAGTGGCGCTTGGGAGTGATTCGAGTCAATGTTTTCTACCCGGGACGTTCGGACATGTAGTATTCTGGAGGCATGCCTTACATCTATCGCAATACAACTTGATTAAGCATTTTATGATCCCCTTGTGCATATTGAGATGAGAAACCGATATTGAGATAATATTTTTCAATAATTTCCGTACGTTGGGCAAGCATAAAACGATGCTTAATGCAATGGCAAACCTTACTGAATATTTTGACAGCTAGATGTCATTGCTAATTTTGACAGCTGCTGAAACATAACAATTGGAAAAACTATCATTGCTATCTGGTCACACTATACAACAAGTAGAGGAGCGAATAGAGATAAGTAAGAATAGAGTAAGTTTTTGTGAACTTAAAGACACATTTCTTATACAATTTTTAAAATATTCCAATTTGTAGACAACACAGCAACAGCTATCAGCTGTAGAATTCTGACATCACTTTTTTCTTATCCTGATAGCTCTAATTTTTTTTTTATTAGAGTGTAATTAAAGGTTATATGAGACTAATCGCCTTCACAGTTTATTAGTTACAAGCAGGGAGTATCTACTAATCATTCGCTTTTTAAAATCCAAGATATCAATTCATAATTATGTATCGCATATGTTATATATACTCGTAAATAATATACTAGAAATTAAAGTAATAATGATTAGGGGGCATTTAAGATCATTTTGATTATTAAATGATGATATACTGATATACTCGTATGCCGCCGTCTCGAATATTTATATATGTAGATAGTGATCGAATGCTTTCAAAATTTAACATAGGCCAACGGAAATATTTGAATACTTTCGGTTTGATAATGAAATCCGCAGCTTTCCTGTTAAGGTGCACTAAAATTAATTTAAAAAACAATTCATTCCAAGTTCGTCTGTACCTTGTCCACTTAATACTCGTATATTACACTATTCATTCTAAATAATCTCATAGTATTTATCAATCCAACACCAATAATTAAGATACCACAACCAACAGAGTAAAAATTAATAAAATTGAATGTGTTCTACGAGTATTGTCATTCCGTGTATGTATAGTACACGTTAATCTGCTTATGTATTCTTGTTTATCTCGAGATGTACTCGTACATATATTATTAATAAGCATTTCAGTATTTCCTGGAGTCAATTCAGTATACCTTGAGCAGAGTGTCAAGCACAGTAGTGGGACGTAGCGCGCTCTACTTTTGGAATTAAAATGGAAATATCTTTAATAACTATTTACGCGTTTATAGCGATTATATCACTTCTAGTTTACCTGTACAAACGGCAGACATCATATTGGAAAATTCGCGGTATTCCACATGAAGAGCCAGAATTTTTCCATGGCAACGCAAGAGGACTCAGGACAACAAAGAACTTTGCTATGATGTTCAGGGAGACTTATCAAAAGTTCAAAGGCACAGGACCATTTGCGGGCTTTTATCTGTCCTTCAAACCTATTGCAGTAATTCTGGATTTGGATTTGATTAAGAATATTTTGATTAAAGATTTCAATAGCTTTGATGATCGTGGAATGTTTCATAATGAAGAAGATGATCCATTGACTGCGAACTTATTCAGTATGGACGGACCAAAATGGAGAAGATTGAGAGCTAAACTATCACCGACATTTACTTCGGGAAAGATGAAGTTCATGTTTCCAACTGTGATATCTGTTGCTAAAGAATTGATAAATGTTATGGACGAGATAATGGCTAAAGACGCTGTGGTGGAAATGAAAGATATTTTAGAGAGATTCACAACAGATATTATTGGAACAGTTGCATTTGGCATTGAGTGCAATAGTTTAAGGAATCCGAATACCGAATTTAGAACAATTGGCACAAAAGTCTTTACCGAACAAAGACACAATGATTTTGTATCTGCTCTAATTCAAAGCTTTCCTAATTTAGCACTTAAGCTGAGGTTTCGCATGTTGAAGGATGATGTCCACAATTTTTACTGCAATCTAGTGAAGGAAACCATAAAGTATCGTGAAGAAAATAATATTCAGCGGAACGATTTCATGAATTTGCTCATCGAACTGAAGAATAATAAGCTCGTCAAATCAGAAAGTGGTGAAGATTTTGAGACTCTCAATATCAAGGAAGTAATAGCACAAGCGTTTATATTTTTTGTTGCGGGATTCGAAACATCCTCAACTACAATGGGCTTCTGTCTATATGAACTGGCACAACATCTCGATATACAAGAAAAAGCCCGAAAAGAAGTCCTTAAAGTTTTTAAAAATTACAATGAAGAATTCACATATGAAAGCATGAAGGATTTGATCTACTTGGATCAGGTTATTTTCGGTGAGTTTAAATTTCTGTAAATTATTGTTGATTTGTTTTTTATTTTGAATATTGAATTATATTAGAAACCCTTCGAAAGTATCCCGTATTAGCTCATTTAAATCGCAGAGCCAATCAAGATTATGTCACTTCAGATCCTAAGTATAAAATCGAGAAGGACATTATGGTTATCATACCGGTTGATGCTATTCAAAATGATCCAGAATACTATCCGAATCCAGAAGTTTTTGATCCAGACAGATTCACACCGGAAGAAATAGCTAAACGCCATCCAGTTGCATGGTTGCCATTTGGCGATGGACCACGCAATTGCATTGGTTTACGATTTGGTAAAATGCAAGTACGTGCTGGTTTGGCTTTTTTGTTGAGAAATTACAAATTTTCAACGACAAAGAAGACTCAGATGCCTATGCAGTTCGAAACGAAAGGTTTCTTATTAGCCCCTAGTTCGGGCATTTATCTAAAAGTTGAAAAAATTTGAATCGGTGATTTTAGAAATACGAAATTTGGCAGTTCGTTGTGTGGAATATTACATACGAGTATGTATTTCCGTTACAGAGTTTTATGAGTTACTATCAAATTTAAAATTATAAATTAAAAATCACAGATCTAAATTTAATTTGTATATTTTAGATGAAATAAAAATGTATACATGTATCATAAACTGAGTAAAAGCTTCTTTTTGTTTTAAACCAAAATTAAATTTGATTTGCTAAAGCTGCACGAGTTTCTGCAGCAGACAAATGTTACAAGTTATGTGGTTAAGATATCGAAGATATTAATGATATTAATGTCAAAAGAGTGAAGAATAAGATTTTAACAGAGATTTTTCTTATAGAAACCCACACAACTTCTTTAGGGGTCCATTACCAAGGTCAGATGGCATGTGAAGATATTACTAGCAGGCCTTCAAAGATACTTCATGTGATACGTTAGTTTTTATCTGACCACCAATTGGAACTTCTAGTTTGATGCAGGGTGAAACATGAGAAACATAAGCTTCTCCGAAGGGAAATTAAAGAGGTACAAATATCGTACATAGCAGAATAGTAGCAGTCAGAACCGAACGACAAATTCTGTAGGCTGTTTAGAATGAGTCGAAGATGTTGAATGGTAAGGCGGTCTACTAATCCCCTATTAATGATTAGGTTAGTTATAGCCAGCGAAATGTGGCAGTTATACATTTAAATGGGAAGACGAATGTCACTGCATGAATGAAAGTGTAGCAGTCGAAAAGAATCTAAGGAATGTTCGATCTCCTTAACATCGTGTACAAGATCCTTTCTATGTTCAGAGATCCTTACTATTGAAGTCTTAAACTTGATAGATCCACTTAAAGGCCTACTAACTCACATACACAGTGTTGAAGACCAAGGTAGATCTGTGCCTAAACCAATCAATTTCTATGTTAGCGTAGTTCTTGTCCAACTATATCTGGCTGCGTATTCCAACAGGTCGCCTTCCACTTGTGCGTGTCACCTAAGGCAAAAACTTCCTCTACTGCGTTGTTTCCTCCGGTAGGAATCAAAAATTCTACAAGACTGAGCACCATTTGCTCTAAATGTACTAGCGATCGATTGATGCACACTTTTCTATAATACCTTGGTCGATGTCGCTGTTCATTTCACAAAGATTGCTGTAATGTATCCTCCTTTAAAACCCGTCACCGCAAGCGGCACTAATTTCCACTAGAAAGATGTAGCTTGTTCAGGATGAGAATGGACGACGTTCGTTTCCCTAAAGGTTCTGTAGTGGCAAGATAGATACGAGTACTACTTATATCAAAAAAGTATCTCGACGAAACAGAAGTAACATGCGAATAATATGCATACCGAAACCATGGGTGGGGAATAAATGCATTTGTTGTTTCGGATATTTAAGGGGTTTCACACCACTACATGGTGAGCAATCGGAAAGATTGAGAACTTGTCTTTATGTGGCGAACTCACTCTCACAATCTAAACTTGAGCAATTTTGCAACTTAGATTTAGTTACTGCAGACATAAGCTACGAAACGAGCAGATAATGAAACAAATTCGTGGTTGCATCTGATTATTTTCCCTATGATTCGTTATTACCACCAACACTGAAGGCACTACCCGAACTCATTGAATACTATGATTCCAGAAAGATGAGACATACTCGTAACATATGTTGCGATGCTAGTGCTCAGAATACTTTTGGGGCTGGATTTCATACTACCTGGTTGTCAACGATATTCGCTCTTAGCCAACTTTTGTTACGACTTTTAGATAGAAAATAATCGACTTAATGATATTCAACAGGTGTGCTAAGGAGATTACCGGCTAGAAAGTACTATCGGAAATATCCATGTCAGACTGTAGGTACATAAAATTCAGAATCGGATGCGAGGTCTTGACCTTGTTCAAGAAGAAAATCACCTGGACAGGATTTAAGGAGGAGATCAGCAAGTCTGAAAGTGCTGCCCCTAAACTCAGGACAAAAAAAAACTAGAGGAAGCTGTTGAGAACCTGGACGGCCCCCTCACTAAGCGTTTTGAATTGGCATGCCCAAACCAAAGCACTTCTAAAGATGTCAATTAGGACTAATTTGGAGGAAGACCTACCGGATTTCAAAGAGTGCCTACTGTAAAGATATTTGCTGTGTCGGTGAAATCAGTAAGCTGATCAAAGTCTTGAAAAGGGGAAAGTCAACAAGGCTGTTTCGCACCGAAAATCTGGTGGTACATTCACTGTGTCAAAAGTAGAGACCGTCCGTCTCATTCTTGAGGCCCAATTCCGAGGTAACCTAATCAGAACCAGCTCACAACCAGCTCCTATTAACGAAGTTGAATTAAACAACGCTCCGTAGCTGGTATATCTCATCGGTTTTGGTGACGGATGATGCCATTAAACATGCCGTTGCTTCCTTTGATGGCTTCAAGTCGCCTGGGCATCAATGCCATATGAATAGTTATGTTACAGAAAAGTATAGATCAGCTGCTGGTAATTCTGAACAGAGTCTTCACTGATATTGGCAATACTCCATGTGCGCAAAACTGCCTTGCCAGTGCATTCTCGGTCTGCGATAACACGATTACCAACGGCAGACAACATGGCGTAGACGAATAACTAGTTTTATGTACGAGTATAAAGGCAATGTTGGTGAATAGGACACTGATTGCGAATACTGACTGTGGCTAACATGTCATGGTGGGGGTAAACAGGGGTTGTCACTAATGCGGCGTTTTGTCTCCACTGCTACGGTGCATGCTCGTCGACCCATACATTCACAAGGATACGCGGATGATGTACTGTCTGTTGGATCGTGTCTAGCGACTGTTTGCTTTCAGCTCTAGACGTGATCGACGATTAGTGCACTAGAAATGGGATTCCAGTCCTTCCTCTCAAAACTGAGATTGCTTTCTTTACGAGATGGAGCAAGTTGTCTACTCTGACTTATCTAGTAGTTAAAGGCATTACCATCGAATTCATAACAAATTTCTATGGAGTAGACATTTTACGTCGAGCGTTGTGCTATCGGCCTTCTGGCAGTGCAAAGGAGCTGTTGGCCGGACATAGGACAAGTCACCGAGAAGAGTCCTTTGGAACTACACGGGTATGATAAGGCCAATTATATCCTATACATCAGTTGTCTGGCGGTGTAAGCTCTCACGAAAATACGCCATTGCTGCTTTCCCTACCACGCCTGGCTCTGCTCTAGCCATCTCTTAAAGCCATATTCCGTTTAAAAATAAGTGTTCTTATGGCCATGTACGAGTAGTCTTCCTGTGATGGAATGAGCTAGCGGTGCCAAGGGACGAAAGTTTGATGGTAAGCCAACCACTAATGAGTAGCCGCCGACGTCCATGTGCTGACACTTGACCCCCGACAGAAAAAAAAAATAATAAGAAAAACAATTCATAGCAAAAGATGAGACGGCAATTAGAGGAGGTAAAACAACTAAGACGGCTGTTGTTGCTTAGATTAATAGTGAAAGGCCACAAGAAACGGAGTCGAAGGCTACATCAAAGGTCGCCACCACCAATGGCGACGGGAGGGTCAAAAACCAGTACTCTCTCGCTGGGAGACAGCACCAAGCTTGTCACATAGCGAACTGTGTCATTGATTGCTACTTGTAGCTTACGCTGGGAAAGTGAATCTAGAGGCGCTGTAGGTAACCTCAGCTTAAGTAATGATATGCAATATTAATGTTACTACCAACTTATGAGTATGTACCCCACAGTTGTAAAATACGAAATTAGCCACAATTTACGTAGGCAACCATAGATGTAACCAATAACTGCATTAGTATTATTATAGTCTGAGACGTTACGGCCAATACTGAAACCTAACCCAGTGCAGCATTCAACAGCCTTAATTTTGTTACTCGTATTACAAACGAAAATGTCTGGCAAAGTGATGAGACCAAAATTTCTTTTAGATGTAGGTACTACCTGAGATTTATTTGAGTTAAGATGTTATCCATTAGCCAAGGACCAAGCTGCAATTCGGCTGAGATCCTCATTAACAAGGAGAGCGATCTGTACCTGGGGATTACTCTCTGAAATGTGTCTGACAAATAAATACCAAAAAGTTTGATTGCCCTGTCATTGAATCCTAAGTAGTTTTTGACCTTCCACCTAAGAAAACCTTCGGAAAAATTGAGCAAACACAGGAGACGTATATGACTCCAGTCTTAATCTTGCCTTATTTCCTCAAACAAGTTGACCATAGCTGTAGGGCAACTGTGATTTTCTCTGAAACCAGATATTTGTTTCTCCTATATCTTTTCGTGGAATTTAAAGAGGCAGTGTAAGATACCGTTTCAACTGGTACATGTTCATTAAAGAGTTGCAGTAGGGTCGACTAGAAGATGTTGACTTTGTCATTGGGATCAGCGCTTCGTTTACACTGAAATCAAGGGGCAAGTGTTGTGTATAGTTGGAAGTGATTAACGTCTATAGAATTGAAATCTTTATATGTAAAACACTCAGTGGAAGAACGCTTAGTTACATTTATATTGTAGGCGAGAAGAGTAAGTCATGGTTAGAAACGTCAAGGGATATTTGGTCTAAAAGAAGAACAACCATAAGATTAGAGACAATAATAAGGTCAAAAAGACTGTGTAAACGGTTAGGCGCAAAGCGATTAGGGCATGTTGTATTTACTATACTCAATTCGACTGAAGACACTAAGTCTTTCATTTGAAAAACATGTGAATCGCCTTTTATTAAATGACCATTGAAATCACCGCAAACGATTTTCTGATCATAGATTGTACAATGATCAGAAGAATCAGAAAGATCGGAGAAGAACGGCACTGCAGAACAAAAACAATTTGCCTAATCTATTAATTACAATCTCTAACTTCAACAACAATGAATTCAATACCACGTCCGCTAGATTTACGAGTAATAATAATATTACCTAGATTTAATAGATTACCTGCAATACGAGTCAATTGCTACTCCGCCATCTACGGTATTATATTCTAAAAATATTATAGTTCGGTATATTATATACTATACCACATATATCTGTGTAAAACCACTTTTCACTAACACATACAACGTGAACACAAACAGTTGAAAACAAATATTCTAAATAGTCTAATTTCTATGTATTTAAAATGCGAGCATTTAGATAACAAACTCGGAGTCCATTATAACGCTTAGCAATAAAATATATTTATCATATTTATCAAATATCATAGAGCTTACAAAAGAGTACAATTTTCATTAATTGGTCACAGCAGTAGCAAGCAGATTATTAGAACTTTCAATGAGAAAGCTTTTTCCATTCTCCGATTCTTAGCCTACACATTTTCGTACTTGGTGTTCACTGTAAACAATTATGTTTTACATCTAAGAGCCAGAGCGCTTTTTAAGACAATACGTATTTGCCTTGTGAGACTCTCTGTTGTTTGACTCGATGCCTAAAGAGCCAACCAAAATGGACTTTGGTGACGTTAAGGCTTAACGAAATGCTGTCGTTACAAGTAAATAGTATTGCATGACTATAATGGGATCTTGCTCGGATTCGTCAAGTTTTGTTTCGTCAAGTTTCTGAAAAAGTATATAAACGAGAAATAAAAGCTACTGCACACGCGGATGATGTGGTTCTTATGGCTACTGGGAACTTCCTCCTCACGATCAGTGAAATTCTGAACCATGCCCATAGAATCTTTGCAGACTGGGCCAAGCTATGTGGGCTGGTGACTAACCCACAAAAAACAGCCTTCCTTCCATAGACGCGAAAACCCTCCGATTATCCAACAGTGCTAAATACCGAGGTATCGTACTAGATAGTAAACCAAGTTGGAAGCTCAATGTGGAAGAACATATAAAGTAAACAACGATCGCCTTTTGCGCTTACAGCCGTATACAATATTTGGGAGAAAATAGGGACCTAATCCCAAGACCATCTTATGGATATACCCGGCTATAGTCAGGCCCATCTTAACCTAGGGTAGCTTAGTATGTTGGCAATCCATAAATAAAACTAGCAATCTTAGGTTAATGACAAAACTATGGAGGATTGCATGTATAGGCACGACTCATGCCTTGAGAACGACGCCAACGGCGGGACTGGAAAATATACTTGGCCTCCTGACCCTAGATTTATGCATGCAATGATCTGCAGCGAAAAACGCTTTAAAATTGAGTGAGCTTAATGGGTTGAAACCAAACCCGAAAGGCCTCGCCTCGTTCCTTACAAGAGAACTGTGTTTATGCTTCAATACGGACTACATAATACCCCATCACGACTTTGAAACACCATTCGCCTGCGTTTTTCCAAGCATGGGAATGGGACAGGAATTAAATGGTACAAGACTTGATATCCATTTTCACGGATGGATCAAAGATGGAGGTAGTAACCGGAACCGGGATCTTCTCCATTCAACTGAACTTACGTGCTCGCGATACATGCCAGACAACAGCAGTGTCTTCCGGACTGAGATATTGGTTGTATCAGAAGCAGTCAAAGGACAACAAAGGCAATACCACACGAGGATATTACTATATTTATTGAGAGCTAGCCTGCCATCAAGGCCGAAATCAAATCAAGGCTAGTGAAGCGCTGTTGCGAAGAGCTTAATGCTTTTTGCGTTCATTATAAGGTTACGCTACGCTGAGTCCCTGGCAACAAAAGAGTGGCAGGCAATGAGAATGCAGACGAAAAGATCTTCCCGGTACTGCCAAATCAAAGTGCCAAACCTCCACTCTGCACTCTGAGAATAAAAGTGAAGCGAACGATACAAATAAAAGTCAATGAAAGGTTGAAAAACCATTCAACCTGCGAGACCTCCAGACAATTATGACCGGAATTCAGCAAATCCAGAACAAGTAAGATTCTCTTGAAAAGACGAGCTGAACTGTCTACGATTGTTGGATTGATAATATCAACCACGACCTCTGCAGAGGCTGTGGGAACATAGGCTCAGGGGAGGACACTCTCCACTTTTTCTGCCATTGTCCCAGCATAAGTACTTTGTAGCGAAGATCAATCTATTATTTCCACGACCTCCCAGAACTATCTACTGCTTCAGGAAGAATGGATTTGTAAGTCCATTTACGAAACTATGCGAATGCAGGGATAATAGCTTTTAGCTTCGATTCAATAAGTTTTCGTTTGCTTTTGTTCACTCACGAAAGAGCAAATCCAATCGCTGTCTCGTACGAAAATTTGACAGCTGGGAATTTTGCTTAAGTTACCAAAAGCAATTATTGGCTCATTATTCGTTCGGTTTTGACATATGCTTAAGTGCACTTATGTAAATTATGGTTGACCCTTAAGTCGTGCAGGTGAAACTCAGTCGCATTTGCTTTTCGGTAGTTAGCTGCTGATATCAAAACAGCATTTTACACTTGTAGATTGGTGGTGATGGAAGATAGAGCATTCTCGTTGTTATCTTTTTCACGAGGAAGGGGATTTGAGGTTTTTAAATCCTCTTCGAATAAGACCGCACTGCAGGCGATTTAATTTTTTTTGCAAAAGCATTGCATTGCTCTTACGAAGATGTGATTTCTGCATTTTAATTGGCAGTCAGAGTTGGAATTCTCTTTGAGCCGCTCGATACGTTCCTCAATATTGGAGATAGTTTTCTTGACCTCATCAAATCGTTGGCTCCAGCTCACAGAAACTTATTCTCAATGTTCTCTTCAACTTGTTGGTTACCATAGAATTCGCAAGCTTCCACGTCAGCCAACTTGAGTGTTCTTAGGATCTGCACTAATAATCAGAGTTGATTCGAGCTAATTTTATCGGAAATGGTCCACGATGGCCATCTATATTTAATCATCTTCAAAAGTCCCCCTTTCTAATTCTATCTCTTAGTAACCTTAAAGAACGTGTGATACTCGCTTTTTTTTTTACTTCTTCTCACAGGCCCATTAGCTATTGTAGCTCCTTTGAGCCCCCGTCCAATTATCTAGGCTTCGCCCATCAAAGACGTTGTCTAATAATAAACGCGGGCAGAGCAAAGTACTGGTCTTATCGTAAACATCTTCAGATGACGCTACCGAATGTTGCTATGATTTGATCAGCCACAAGTTGCCGGCCATAGGTCTTGTTGGCGACTAGGCTACCGGTAGTCCCTACCAGGACTTAAATCACGGTACCATGGGAGTTAGGAGCCCCCCGGATCACGGTCCGGGCCTGACTTGAAAAGGTGCCGGTCATGGTGTAGTGGTACTAGCAATCGCTTCTCACTCGGAGAGTCAATCCTACTCATGAAAAATATTTCATTTGTATAATTGCAAAAAATCTGCACGTGAACGCATAACACTGACATGTAGATTGGGTAGTTGTAGAGTTTCAAGCACAAAACAAGCGTGAAAATTGATAACCTTTGAATCATTCCGAGTGAAGAAAAAACTCCCCGTCCTATTCGGACTCCCACCCCGGTAGAGCTAATATCGAACCTAAATATACCTGAGTTTCAAACCACTACATCACAACAATGTTTTCCTTTCTCCTCCTTCTATCTTTCCGTCTGCTCCCAGCCAACAGTAAAAGGGTATCGCAACCCCTTAGGCGCGTAAATTATAAAAAAAAAGTAGGCCCCCTTTGTCACATGCTTACAACTATGCAGGCTGTACCGATCTTGGCAACAGAAAGAAAAAGCCAAGCCATATATTGTCAAGCGGTATTAGAACAGATGCAGCTGTCCATAGACAATTCCATCACTTGTTTGCAACTAATATACATAAGTATGCAGGTTGTAACGATCTTGACAACATAAGTCAAGCTATCTACTGCCAAGCGACAATCCCATGAGGGCAAACACGCTGTTGCTATGCATGAAGAAGCTGCCGAACGAGTACTTATCTCATTTTCTCTTTGTTGTTTTGTACGCTGCATGTAAGCCCAACAACAACGCTCTGTTTACAGCACGATATGTTCTTTTTCTATAACAAGCTGCTCTGCTATTTTACTTTTTCTTTTCATCTTTTCCTAAGAGTACTGTTAGGAACATTGTGAAGGATAGGTTTCATTTTATGTTAAGGTAGTTTTAAGTACTCACACGATGTTTGGACTCAATTGAATAAAGAGCTCTCATTAAAATATTTTGGTTTTTAATTTTTCTGGGGACCACGACTGGCTCCCACACATATAACTCCTTGTGGGAGCGTCATGGTGGCTGTGGTTTAAACTCAAAGTCGCAGGCAGGGTCTTCCTTTCGTTGACCTAAGGTAAAGTTGCAATAAGTATTGGATGCTGCGACCCTAAGAGCAGTAAGAGGTTTTAGGTCAGCCTCGACTCACACCAAGGGTGGAACTTGTGCCGGCAACACAGTTCCGATTTGGTATTCAGGAATCCGGCAGAGCTATGGCATGGCGTATCCATGCCCCCATGGATGTGTGGGCATCCCGTAAACATAAGTCTCCATTACAGGGGTGTGTGAAACGATTAGGTGCCTACATGTATGTATGTATGTGTGGATGATTTGTTTACATATATGCATCAATCGAAGTACATGATTATTTGTAAGCCAACCCACATACTGCAGAAAACGCCATCTCCCGAAATGATCTGCAAGGACAATTGCGAAGACAACAACCCACCTAAAAGATCCCATCCCTTTCTATATTTTTGTTAATACTTCTTCTCCCACAACCCAATAAACACAAAAAAAAAAAAACGTAGAATACTAATAAAAGCTCGCTAGGACTGAATGACCTGTTTAGAGAGAAAATACATTATAATGGAATGAATCATCACCTGACAAATAAAATGCGGTACATGCAAAAAAAATAAACGGATTTTTTTTTGACCAGAGAGTAGTTGTTGTACGGGCCGGTAGAGATGACACGGGGAGTCGATTAGAGTTCTTCGATGGAGGAGGTTTAAAATAAAAGAGAGAAAGAAAAAGTAATTGAAAAAAAAGGAACGAAACTAAATTCAACAAAGAGTAATATTTAATTGATAGAATAAATAAATAAAAATCAAACGAAAGAATTAAAATAAAAACCGCGAAGAAGACATTTAAACTAAAATCAAATAAAGGAAAGAACAAAGAAAAAAATCAAAACGTAACAGTTTGTGAAGAAAACAAAAGTGATTGGCGATAATATTCACCTTCGCGTCCAGAAACTCACCGACAGTTTTCCTAAGTGTATCTGCAGCTTGGTAAAAAAAGAAGGAGAAGAAGCAAGCTCATTTGTCGCAGCTGTACATCTGGCCAAATGAATAGAGATCTATCCAAGAATCACGAGCACAAGGAATGCATCTATATCACCAGAACAAGACCAAGAAAAGGAAAATCACACAATTGAAGATACCCCAGGCGAATTGGTATTCGTTTTAGCAGTTTTATCCCAAGTGCTAGCAAGCCGCTACCCGGACAACTTTAGTATGAAATATGTATATCCCGTGTCCTCCTTCCCATCCCCACCCATTTTACCCTAAGAAGGATCTACGCAGGTTGTAATTTAAAATAGTTCATAATATATAACAGATCTGCTTCTCTCTTAAATTTTATTTCACTTTTGATAGCTTTTCCACGGTTAAAATTAATAATACAAAAAGGAATATACATACATATGTATATGGCGGGCCAACGTTTAAATCTTCCAGCGAAGGAGTGCACTTCCTCTCTGCGTAGTAATACCACAAATCGGTAAGTTCATTCATTTTTATTTTATTTACTCGTATATCTACTATAACTTAATTCAGCACAGTATGAAACAAAATTTAAAGAAGAAGCATAAAGATCATAGTAACCTATAAACATAATACAAAAAAAAAATAATTGCCATATCTCTATTAACTCTTTTGACGGACAGATAGATACCTTCAATCTAACAGAAAAAAAAAAATTATTAGTTATCTTAAATTTTTACACCAATACATATATTCAACTTTATGTACATACACATACTCATATATATAGAGATTTTTTTTGATTTTTTTTGGGGCATATTGTGTATTGGACTAAGATTTACTTAAAGTAGTCCTTTGCCTCCAGACTGTTCCCCCTAAACAATTTTTTTTTTTGAATTAAATAAAATTGTTCTATCCGAAATACTCGTACACATTTTCTATGATTTATTTAAATTTGATTTGAAAGGAGAAGGTTCGTTTAGTGCACAAGCTGTTGGATGCGAATTGGAAGTGTTAAGGGAAGATCATTCGTTTTTTTTTGCAGGTTTTTTTTAAAATGTGGGTATAAATTATATTAATATAGGGCGAAAACAAAAAGGATCGTTGGAACTGCGAAAGATGACTAAGTGAGGAGCAGATTGTTGCACCTATAAGGGGTAGTTACTAATACACCTACGGAACCAGTGGCTACCAAGGTGTGCCATAGCTATCCTATGCTAAGCACTTAGGGGAGGGTAGTTCCGTATGAGAGCGTTACACCTAGCTCAAATCTCTTTTATTTGTGACATAGGATATGAAAAGTTTATACTGGGGTGCAGATACATTATTCGGGACTGAGTACGATAAAAGATTTTCTAAGGACAAATTCGGGTCTCAATTTTAAACCATTTTAGCTCAAATTCCATCTGGAGCCAGGCATGGAAACAAAATGTAACTACGGTTGGTCAATGTTGGTGGCAAGATCCCACCCCAAATTCCGGCGAGCGAAAGACGGAGCTGAAGCAAGCATGCCTGCCGCTACCAACTGGTCAACCCCCTTCTACTTCTTGCCCGGACTGGCTTCACTGGTTGCCTGTGCTGGTAGGTCATAAGGGTAAGTACAAGGTAGTGGGGAGGGTCCTTAAAGATTTTTTTTTTTTTTTTTCGGAGGCATAGTCTTGGTCTTTGATTTGTGTTCATCTCTCTCTCGATCAATGGACCCTGGGTTGAAGTGCGTAACAACGGAGCACACCCCATTATTATAATCGCCCAGTTTAGGGATAGGGTGGTATAATAAGTTCGTTACAGGGGGTTTACGTTAAAAATCAGACACTATGTAGCTCCTTTCCCTTCATATCGCGGTGTTTAGGTACAAACATAGTCTAACTCTGTTCAGCCCACATAATGCTTTGTGCATTGTAGGACAGTGCCTGACTTTACATATAAAAAATAATAAATAATATAAATATCTTAAGCTATACTTGATTGATGTACTCATACATGACGATATCCTTATTAGGTATCGATCAAATCCGCATTAGTTCTGTAAGGCTAAGTACTGTTTGTCTCCATGTTGCGCAAAATTCATCAGAACCTGTTGGTGTCTTGGATCCATCTCTGTAGATAGGATAGATAATTCGATCTGGTGTCAGAAAATCTGCTAAATTGTGCACGGGTGTATTACTCCCATAGGAGTTGTTTTAAATAGGTTTTTGTTTTTTGTGTTCACTCAATGGAGGGATCCCACTCCAAATTTTATCAAAACCGAGGTTTTTTGTATTTATACTCACTCTATTATTTACGGTAATCGATCACAGATTTCCAAATTCCACGATGATTCACAAAAAGCCCAAAAAAAATGAGAGTCACGCATAGGCAACACTACCCGTACAGTTCACTCCAGAGCAACGATAAGGTTAGCTTTGGATGCAGAACCGAAATGATAACGACTTCTAGCAAAATATAATATTTAGTTACCATACGTTCTCAACATATAAAGCAACTGCATTCGCAAGTCATACACCTAATCGACGAGGTAAGTAGTGATTTGCTGAAATTCTACAATAACAACACTTAAATATTTATTGATTATCTACTTTTTTCTACTCAATTCTACAAAAGCTCGTTGTGGACGTTAGTATTAGTTGCAAATCATTAACTTAGATACTACTACCACAAGTGGAGATAAACACTCAACTTAATATGAAGTATTCCCCGATCTGCAAATTTGGCTTAGTCATTGGGGGCGCATGCTTATGATAACTTTTGTGTTTTTATAAAAGCTTCAACATTTCTCCTATCAACTTCAGTACAACTTTGACTTCAGATACATTTGCAGTACTGAAACGAGTTCTTTTAGAAAATGGAGATCTCATCGATTACTTTATACGTGATAATAGCGATAGCTTCGCTTCTTTTATATCTATATCACCGTCATATGTACTACTGGAAAATTCGTGAAATTCCGCATACCGAGCCGGATTTTTTCTACGGCAATTGCAAAGAGCTCAGGAAAACAAAGAATTTTGCCCAGATCTTCAGGGAGTTTTATCAAAAATTTAAAGGAACTGGACCTTTTGCTGGCTTCTATTTCTTTTCAAAACCTATGGCTATAATATTGGATCTAGAATTGGTGAAAAATATCCTAATCAAGGACTTTAATTATTTTGATGACCGTGGAACGTATCACAATGAAGAAGATGATCCACTGACGGCCAACTTATTCAGTTTAGACGGAGGTAAATGGAGAAGATTAAGGACTAAACTGTCACCGACATTTACTTCGGGAAAGATGAAGTACATGTTTCCAATTGTGATATCTGTTGCTAAGGAGTTTATGAATATTGTGGAGGAGACCATCGCTAAGGATCCTGTGATAGAAATAAAAGATATCCTCGAGAGATTTACGACTGACATCATTGGTACATGTGCATTTGGTATTGGCTGCAACAGTTTACGGAATCCGAACACTGAATTCAGAGCTATTGGCCGAAAAGTCTTTACCGAACAACGACACAATACTTTTATCTCTGGTCTTATTCAGAGTTTTCCCAATTTAGCAGCTAAATTAAGATTTCGCATGGTAACTGATGAGGTGAACGATTTTTATTGTAATCTCGTGAAGGATACCATCAAGTATCGGGAGGAAAACAATATTCAACGGAACGACTTCATGAATCTACTCATCGAATTGAAGAACAATAAGTTGGTCAAGTCCGAAAGTGGAGAAGCCTTGGAAGCTCTCAATATGAATGAAGTTATGGCCCAGGCATTCATTTTCTTTGTTGCAGGCTTTGAAACATCTTCAACTACTATGAGCTTCTGCTTATATGAATTGGCACAGCATCCCGATATACAAGAGAAAGCAAGAAAGGAAGTTCTTCAAGTTTTTGAAAAACACAACGGACAGTTCATATATGAAAGTATGAAAGAATTGGTCTATCTCGAGCAAGTCATTTATGGTAAGTTTCATATCAGATAGTACCATTTGTAGATTTTTTAATTTTGAATTCGTAGAAACCCTTCGAAAATATTCTGTTCTTCCTCATTTAATACGAAGAGCCAATCGAGACTATGCAACCTGGGATCCAAAATATAAAATTGAAAAGGGAACTATGGTTATTATTCCTGCTGATGCCATTCATCATGATCCAGAATATTATTCGAATCCAGAAGTTTTCGATCCAGATAGATTTACTAAAGAGGAAATAGCCAAACGGCATCCGCTTGCATGGTTGCCATTTGGTGATGGACCACGAAATTGCATTGGTTTACGATTTGGAAAGATGCAAGCACGAAGCGGATTGGCGTTCTTATTAAGCAAATTCAGATTCACAACCACGGAGAGAACTGAAATTCCAATCAAGTTTGATCCAAAAAATTTTTTATTGAGCTCAAAGTTAGGCGTGTATCTAAAAGTTGAGAAGTTATAGATATAATCCAATTTTGCCAGAATTCGTTGTACTGGTACAACTAGTGATTTTCCTTTTTGTTAATAATTTGTCGGCTATTAGTTAAATATCTGTTTTATTGAAATTGATTTTTGTACGAGTATATGCATTTTTAGCAATATAGAAGCGTACAATGGTGATGTAGTGTGTTTTTTTTTGTTTGCAACAGATCTGCCACATTAATGCACAAAGTCTTAGGCCAAAAATAGATGAATTTCGTTATTTGTTTGAAGGATCCGGGGTCGACATCATTTGCGTTTCTGAAACTTGGTTCCCTTCAGTTTCTGATATTTCAAATTATTATCAAATTTATCGAGGTAACAGAATTTAGCGTATGGGTGGAGAAGTCGCTATATATGTTAGGGTTGGTATATTCCGTAATGTTATAATAAAGTTTTAGTTCCAGCGAAACTATGAGATCTATTATTTGTTTCTGGATCTGATTAGCAACGTTGATACAGTTCTTCTCGAAGTCGTCTGCAGAACATACAAATCAGTTAACCTGTGTCATCTTACTTCCCTGCTGGAAGAAATCTCAGTCAACTCATCCAACGTAACGCTGTGCGGAGACATCAACAGTGATCTTTTGGCGGAGCGTAAACCTATCGATAATATGAGTTCCCTTAACATTTCTCTGATTAACTCTACTACACCAACTCACTTTAGAGACTCTTCTAGTACAGTACTTGATATCTTCTTCGTTAGCGTAACCAGAAAAATTCTCTTTTTGATCAATTGTTGGCTCCTGGGTTCTCAAAACACGACCTTATCTACCTTGCATTCGATTTTAGTTACCAGGTTTCAGCCATATTGGCTACTTGGTGTTGGAAAACGACGTGCGCAGCATAAAATGGGAGCAATTATATTTCATGTCCTCACCTAATCAACAAGTCGAATTCTTACAAACCAAAGTCCTTCAACTTTTCAACAATCACGTACCCTTAAAGACAAAAACATCAAGACATGGACTAAATTCATGGTTTACAACTGACATCCAAATAGTTATGAAAAATCGGGACGAGGCGTATGACCGATGGAAGCACTTTAGAATAGACGACAATCTCAGAGAATATCGAACTCTAACGTAATAACGTTGTTTGCAAAATTTGCGCAACCAAAACGCAATCTAAACGCCTGAGCGCGTCATTTTCTGGTAAATAGTTGTCAAAAAACCTCAAGAAGATTGGCGTGACTAAGCAAAAGAGTAGCCTTCCTGACAATATCGATGGTAAGGTAGTCAACAAAAACTTTGTGTCATATTCCCCTCCGATTGCTTATCCTTCTCTTTATTATTATTGTTATTATTTATTGTAGCAGAATATTTATACATTATTTCCTTAACTAAATTGCACAATTTACAGAGTTATGGTATGAATCTACCTTACTACTGATATAATTATAATGTTTTAAACAAGCAAAAGAACAACGCAAACAAAATCTTGAAGGAAAAGCTACAAAAAACCTTCATTAAAACAAAACCAAAAATTTAATATTCAGTAACGATAAGAAGGGTGGGCGGTGCAGTAAATTTATCAAACCAAACTTTTAGTTTTACAATAATGAATTAAGTAAATCAATAATGAAAACATAAATGGATAAACAAAAGTACTCAATAGTAATAAATCAACAGAAAATAATAAATAAATAAATAATTAAATAATTACAAAGGTAAACCAAAACAAAACAAAAATAATAATAATAAATAAATAAATAAATATATATATATATAAGAACAAGCAATATATAAGCAAGTAAACAGAACAGAAAACAAAATGAATAAATACAAATCAAACAAAAAAAAAAAAATAAATTAGTAAAATTAATATCACTGAATCAGTCATACTCGTATTTTAAATAATGGTGAAATAAACTATAAAGCTAGGTCTGATATTAAAGCGTTATCCGACGACATGCAAGACATAATATAACGTTCATTAAGCTTAGAAAATTCTTGTTGATATCTTATCGATATTTGCAATGGCGTGTAGCTCAACTGTTGAAAAAGACCATGGAATCTTGATGATCATTTTTAAGACCTTATTTTGAGCTATTTGAAGTCTCCGAATATGATTAGCGGCACATTTTCCCCATGCTGGTGAACAATAAAACAAAATTCCTTGAAAAACTATTTTAAAAATCAGGAGTTTATTTTCATTACTAAGTTTGGATTTGCGATTAATAAATGGATAAAGAGTTTTGATAGTTATGTTAATCTTTTTAATTATTTCCTGTACATGCATTCCAAAAGTTAGTTTTTTGTCTAGGTGCACACCAAGGTATTTTACACTTGAACACCATTCAGTGCTTAAACCATTTACTTGCAGTTTATTGCGGGGCAAGAAACAGGCTTTTCTTTTTCGAGTGAAAAAGATAACCTGTGACTTGGAAGCATTTATTCTAATCTTCCAATCGAAAAAGTAATCTTGAATGACATACAGTGCAGATTGCAGGTTAGTTTCAATGTTAAAACCAACTGAATCTGATGAAAAGATGCAAGTGTCATCGGCGAAAATTGCTTTTTCGCAGTTTGTTAAACATGGGAAGTCATAGGTAAATATAGTATATAAGATTGGGCCCAGCACTGATCCTTGAGGTATACCCGCAGAAATGTTATAAATATCGGCGTCCCAACTATTAATTGAAACCTTGAATTTCCTTTCGGACAGAAATGCTTGGATATTTCTGATTAAGTACATTGGAAAATTAAGTCGTAAAAGCTTGTGTAATAAAGCATCGTGCCAAACTGTATCAAAAGCTTTCTCAACGTCAAGAAGTACCATTCCTGTACTTTTTCCTCTCCTAAAGTTATTTCTAATGTATTTAGTTATTCTATGTACTTGATGGACTGTACTATGAAGAGCCCTAAAACCAAATTGTTCAGGTGGTAGAATGTTATTTCTTGTTAATTGAAAAACAAGTCTATTCTTTAATAATGTCTCAAAGCATTTGCTTAGAGAGCTTAAAAGACTTATTGGCCTATAATTGCTAGGCATGTTTTCACTTTTACCCGGCTTTAAAATTGATATAATTTAAGCTGTTTTCCAAGCATTAGGAAAGTAATTTGTCTTCAGACAGCAGTTAAATAGAATTTGTAAAAATTTTATTCCTGATTTAGGCAAGTTCTTAAGGTATACATTTTTAATGCGATCAAAGCCTGCAGATTTTCTTTTTTTTGAGGTTTAAAAGAACATCTTTGACTTCTTCAAATGTAACCTCTTCCTGAGTACCATTTGAAGGACTTGAATTAATTATATTGATTGAGTCACTAACAACTGATTCAACTGTGCTTTTGCAAGGAATACCGCTAGTTACCAATTGGTTATCATAGAAAGTTTCTGCCAGGACATTAGCTTTTTCGGTGCTAGAAATTATTACATTGATTCCTACTTTAAGAGCTGGAATGTGCATGTTTTTCTTTTTAATTATTTTGACCACGTTCCAAAATGGTTTACTTCCTTTGTCTAAACTTTGAAGTTTCTGATTCCAAGATCGGTTTTTGTAAGTTAAAATTGAATCTTTTATTAGAGCAATCAGTGCCTTACCTTCAGAATTATAGAAAGGCTCTCTTGTTCTTATCCATTTACTTCGATTACTATTACGAACTTTTATTAGTTCAAGAATATATGGAGGTAATAAATTTGTATTATTGTGACGTATTTGTTTTTTAGGAACTGCCTTTTCAATACTTTCTTGTACAGCAGTTGCAAAACAAGAAATACTGAGGTCTATCTGTTGTTGATTGGCCACATCAGTTAAAGGTACATGAATATTTGTTAACCTAGATCGCATTTCAGTCCTATATGTGTTCCAATTTGCATTCTTAATGTCTAAAATTTCATGTTGCCTTAGCAATGGAGAGGTTAGAGATCTAATTAATACCGGTAAATGATCAGAGCTTAGCTCGTTTATGACCATAGGTTGATTGAAAAGATTAGACATGTTACTCAAAAATAAATCCAAAGTTGATGGGTTAGATCTAATATTAGCAGGGTAGTAAGTTGGATGAGGAGGATACAAAATATCAAATGGATGCCTAGAATTAAGGTTTGCAAGAATGTTGCCCCATGCATTTGCCCTTAAGCAACCCCAACTTCTGTGCCTGCAATTAAAATCACCCCCGATTAGAAATGTCTCGTTTGTACTTATAAGCTTCCTCAAGTCGTTATTTAAATGAAATCGTTTCACCGCATTAGCTGAACCTCCAGAAAAATAAGCGGAAAATATTTTTAAAGCGGTACCATTTGCAAAAGGTATTTTAATTCCTATGTTTTGAATAATTCTAGTATTTAAAATTGGAATTAACTCATGTCGTATTGTTTTTTTTCACTAAAATGGCAACACCGCCCCCCCTTCTGCCAACTCTATCAAAACGATAACAAATGTACTCTTGATTAGTCAATTTGTCGTCTAAACTTAACCATGTTTCAGACACTAAACCTACATCAATATTATGCTTAATAAGAAAATTAAAAAATTCCATAGATTTGCATCGAATGCTTCGAGCATTCCAACATATTATGTTCATGGTTATTCTATTCATGGCTTATTGTAATAAATGTACTTAATCGCTAATTGTGCAATTGTGTTGAACTGGTCAGCTTTAGTTTTGCATTTACCCAACAAAGTTATCATCTCCGCAGTAAGCTTGTTGATTTCATCCAATGAAAAAAGACCGCTGGTGTTATCATCAGCAGCAACATTATTTATCGACCATGCACCACAGTCCGTGGGAACAGGGACAGGGACGGAAACAGGTTTTACAAACATGTGCGCCCGCCGATGAGTTGGGAGCGGTGGGAAGTCGGAGGGGTTTGGTTCGTAAGGCTGGTGCATCTTTTGGACAACTTGAGTTTGACGCTTATTCTTAGTAGAAAGCTTTTCTCTCATATCGAAAAAGCTTTTACGGCTCTAACATGAGAGGTCAGTGGCCTTGTGTGTTGCATTGCAGTTTGCACATTTGATGTTGGAAGATTTGCACTTACTTGTTTCATGATCTTCAGAACAGATCGCACAGTGGGTCTTGATGTGACAATTTTTTGTCCATGCCCGAACATCTGGCAATTGAAACACTGTATATAATTTTGCTTTCGACGCCGTGCAAAATCAAACTTCACTTGTGTTCTGAATATGGATGGTATGTTTTTTTTTAAATCTGCGAGCCTAACCGAGCCACGTTCAAGGAACACTATGTAGATAACATCACTGAAATGTTCATGCTGTTTTTTGGTAAGTTTAACATTTTCACATTTTAAGCCAAGTGTGTTTAGTTCTTTTTTCAAGTGAGCAATTGGTATTTCGTCAAGCCCAAAAAGAACAACTTTAAATGACCTTAATGTTGGAAGGTCATGTGTAAAAAATTGCCAATTTTTAGATTTCAATGTAGTACATACACTTTCATGATCTTCACTTTTGTCACAGATTATTTTTATGCCGATTGAGATTTTTTTGATACAGTAACCTTTGACTGCAATTTCATTCAGCAAGGAGTGAACACTTTCAGATGATTTATGCAAAACGCAAATGGAAGGAATCTTAATTTTTTTAATTGGTGGAGTAGTTAACACTTCAATTAGTAGTTCAGTAGTTCATACTCAATATTGTTGTCCGAGTCCGGAAGGCATTGCAAGGGGGTAAACCGCCCAAATCTATAGTTTTGGTCATCATGTTAGTTTCTTTGAATGTACCGCACAGAAAAAAACGTCTGATTAGATCAGACAGCCGATTAGTACTGTCCTTCTCTTTATGGTCCCAACCAAAACATCAGTACAACGTCTTTCGAAACCTTCGAGTTTTCTGCTATAGAGCAGGCGGATGTGGTGGAGAGTCTACTTTCTATTGGTGGCCGTGGCTCAAGTGGTAGTGGACTGCCTTCCAAAGCGGAAGATTCGGTGTTCGAATCCCAGCCTCGCCCGAAAGACATATTCATTTTTTCAGTTAACGAAAATCAAGTATGATGAGTAGTTGATTAGAAATCAACAACAAGCCAACTTCCAATAAGAATTTAGTCTCCTCATTAAAATGTTGGATGCCATCCATGGAGCGAAATAACCACTGATCCCAAACATCTTTCATTCTTTCTCTGACCCATTTTCCAAAAAACTTAACACGTGCTCAGGCACTTTAAGCGGATTCATACCCACTTGAGTGTTAAGTTCTTTAAAAAAAATAAATAAAAAATCTAACTCAGTCGGAGTAAGTTTATAAAGGTTATTCTTCCCATAACTTTTCCGTACGTTACCCATATCTTAATCATATATTAACTACGGGTGTGTTTCCTTCAGTCTGGAAGAAATCCAAAATCTTACCTATTCCTAAGAACCCTACAGGTAATGACTTTCGGCCAATTGCGATACTTTCATTCCTATCTAAAGTCTTCGAAAAAATTATGCAGAAACAAATAAATATGTACTTAACGCTTCCGCGCTAAACATAGCTGCACCACAGCTCTTTTAACGGTAGTAGACGACTTAAGACGTAACTTAGATAATGATAAGCTAACGTTTCTAGCCCCCCTTGATTTCTCAAATGCGTTCGATACCATCAATACAGTAAATTCCAGTTTTCCCTTTCAGCGGTGAGACTTTTGACTTGATATCTCGTAAGTCGTCACCAAGCAGTATTTGTGAATCTTGGAATGTCTGACTTTCTTCCCAATTCCTGTGGAGTGCCACAGGGATCTATATTGGGACCCATACTGTTCTTATTATATGTTAACGAGCTGCCTTCCATTGTCACAAGTTCCACCGTTGAAATGTATGCCGACGACACCCCCATTACACAACAGCTGTTCACTTGACTAGATCGACCTTTGCGTTCGCCAGTTAAACTCTGACTTGGAAGACATTTTCAAATAGTTGCAATAGAATCTGCTGATGATGAACCCCAGAAAGTCAAAGTGCATTGTCATATCGAGGAAAGCCTTAAACACCTCCCGATTCCCACAGATCCACCTCAATGACGATCCCATTGAATATGTGGGTACAGCTAAAAATCTAGGTATGACTTTCAACAAAACCTTAACATGGAGCGATCACATCAATAAATCTGCCGGCAAAGTTCATGATATCCTTCGTTTCCTGTGGGGAACTCAAACCTTCACTCCGATAAAAATAAGAATTCTTCTCACTAAAACACAAATAGACCTTATTCCTTAAGCGGCACCACAGCTCCGGGTGTACCTGCACCTCACGATTTTTGGACAAATACCGTCAGTTGCGCACGCCAATATGGTTGAGGTCTACTTCCATAGTGTTCATAATCTAAGGCGAGGTGTTTCTGTACCGCGTTGGCTCTTCTGATAGGGATCAGAAACGATTCGTACCCCTCCTATGAAATTTGAATAATTTGTTCTAATTGAGGACGTGCTCTTCTTTTAATTGTCAGCCAGTAGCCACTATGACCATTTTACTAAATTTCTTTGCTCGTTTCTACAAGTTTCTGTTCGGGTATTGTTGGCTTGCTAGGTTCTTTGTACCTTTTGGAAAAACTACAGAACATAGCTAAACTACGAATGCGGTAATGAAAGTGATATTCAGAAGATTAAAGGGACAAGCATCTATCTAGCCACGTAAGCTGTTCCATCTACATGGTAAAATCTTTATACCATACAACTTAGCTCCTGATTTAACAAATGTGAGTACTGCTTTCAAAAGCTAGATGGCAACAGAGCAGGGGATAGGATGGAACCAAAAGTTTCGTATACGGCTCCAGTTTTGTATTTAAATCATCGGTCATTAGAATCGGCTTAAAGGATTGATCCTTAAACAAAAAGATTTTGTCTATTCTAATCCAAGTCTATTGGATTAGAATAGACTAATTTCTGAAGGACGGAATTACGTGGTTCTCTCATACGTTCGCCGAATACTACGTAAGAAGATCTAGGCTGAGCATACCACCTTGATCCAAAAGTTCCCGGAATTTATTTAGAAAATTAAAAATACAAGTTTATTCATCTAAATCTGTAGTGTCCCCTTCAAAGTAATCCCCATCGACTGCAACACACTTATGGCAGCGCTTGATCCAATCCTCGAAATATTTTTTATATTCAGGTGAATTCTGTGGCTGTTGGATGGTATTTGTTGCATTTTTCGTCAAATAATTACGAATAATGATGGCACTGTGCGACGGTGCGTTATCATGGTGCAGAATACACGAGTTTTCTGCCCACAATTCTGGTCTCTTTCGGCGAATTACTTCACGCAAACGTCTCATAACGCCCAAATAATACTCTTTGTTTACTGTCTGACCTTCTGGCAAAAATGCATGATCCACTACACCGTTGTATCCATAAAAACCGTAAGCATTGCCTTCTTTTTTGACTGAAAACGACGTGGTTTTTTTGGTCTCGGCTCATTTGGTGAACGCCATTCACGTGCCTGATGTCTGGATTGCGTGTCATGAGTACGACCTACGTCTCGTCTCCAGTAATTATCCTTTTGATGAATGTGTAATTGGAATTCAGCCTTGCAAACCATCTCTTTTGCGACGTCAACTCGGTCTCTTTTTTGCATAAAATTGAGGTCTTTTGGCACCAACTTTGCTGCTACACGACGGAAACCCAAATCATTAACCGAAATGTCTTGGACGGATCCATAGGCAATGTTCAAGTCCTCCGCTATCTCTCTGATGGTTAATTTGCGGTTATTGACCAACATTACTTTTCTCCATTAATGTTTTTTTCGGTTTTCGATGTCGATGGTCTGCCACTGTGTTCATCATCTTCGATTGACTCATGACCGCTTTTGAGCCGCTCGTGCCACTGGTAAACGACCGGTTTTTTTAGAGAATCGTTGCCGAAACATTTTTCCAACATTTCCAACGTTCGCGCACCATTAAATCCGTTTTTGCAGAGATAGATGTACTCTTAGCTAGGTAACTTTTGCAAAGATTTAGAAGGAATGTCAACAACAGATTTACCAACTTAACAAAAACAAAACATAACACAAATTGGAACAATAGGAGTGCCACACGGTACTCAGTTCACAAGCCTCAGTCGGCTTTGTAATACCGCTATAATTTGTGTAAAAGGGGGTCTAACTTAATTTATTTGTGCTTTTAACTGATAATGAAAAATATTAATTTCTTGAAACCAATTGCACCATATCGTATCAATGTTGCTAATAAGCCAAAGTGTGTGCTTCTGTATTAAAAGAAAATAAACTCAAAACAAGCCGCAAAATGACTCACGTGTCACGCTTCACGCAATAATTGCCTCTCTTTGGCGTTCGTATTCTGAGAACGTAAACATCTAGTTGAAATCCAAACGTTTATCTACGACACCACCACATACATACTATGAATAGATACTCACTTACTGGTTTATGTGCGATTATTTGTATCTTCGTGTTTATCTTTTATTAATCATTTGAGGTTCGTTAATAAAAGAAACAGCATTTCTCAGTTACAATTCAGTGCTACTGCGGAAAAGATTCATTTGAAAAGTACTATAATAGTTCCCAGCACGCTACAGATCAAAATGGAGATCTCTTCGTTAGCTTTGTACGGAATCATAACGATTACTTCACTCCTAGTGTATTTTTATAAACGTCAAATAACTTATTGGAAACGTCGAGGTATTGCACATGAAGAGCCAGAATTTTTCTATGGCAATTCAAGAGGGCTCCGGACAACCAAGAACTTTGCTATGATGTTCCAGGAGGCTTATCAAAAACTAAAAGGCACTGGACCATTTGCTGGCTTTTATTTGCTTTTCAAACCGGTAGCTATAGCATTAGACTTGGATTTAATAAAGAACATTCTTATCAGAGATTTTAATTATTTCGACGATCGTGGAATGTTTCATAATGAAGAAGATGATCCATTATCTGCCAACTTGTTCAGTTTGGACGGTGCCAAATGGAGGAGATTGAGAGCAAAACTATCACCGACCTTTACTTCGGGTAAGATGAAGTTTATGTTCCCAACTGTGATATCCACGGCAAACGAGTTTATAAATGTTATGGATGAGACCATTTCCAAGGATCCGGTCATAGAAATAAAAGATATCCTCGAGAGATTTACGACTGACATCATTGGAAGCTGTGCATTTGGCATTGAATGTAATAGCTTAAGAGATCCGGATACAGATTTCAGAACAATTGGCCGAAAAGTCTTTACCGAAACACGTCATAGTAGATTGCTGTCTGGTCTTATTAGGAGTTTCCCAACTTTAGCAGCCAAACTAAGGTTCCGATTGATGACCGATGAAGTCAACAATTTTTATTGTAATTTGGTAAAGGACACAATCAAATATCGAGAAGAAAATAACATCAAGCGAAATGATTTTATGAACTTGCTGATTGAAATGAAGAACAATAAACTAATCAAGTCAGAGAATGGAGAGGAACTGGAGGCCCTCAGAATTAATGAAGTCATAGCGCAAGCTTTTATCTTCTTTACGGCAGGTTTTGAAACATCTTCCACCACAATGAGTTTCTGTTTATATGAACTTGCCCAACATCAGGATATTCAAGATAAAGTGAGGCAGGAAGTCATCGAAGTTTTTGACAAGCACGACGGGGAGTTCACATACGAATGCATGAAGGAGATGAAATATTTGGAGCAGCTACTCTTCGGTAAGTTTAAGATTACGTCAATTGTATTTAACTGGACATAATTTTTGACTCACTAGAAACTCTTCGGAAATATGCTGTGCTACCACATTTGAATCGAAGAGCCAATCGAGACTATCCTACTTCGGATCCGAAGTACACAATCGAAAAGGATACAATGGTTATTATTCCTGTTGATGCCATTCACCATGATCCAGAATACTACCCAAATCCAGAAATCTTCGATCCAGAAAGATTTACGCCGGAAGAAATCGCAAAACGACACCCACTTGCATGGTTGCCGTTTGGCGATGGTCCTCGCAATTGCATTGGATTGCGCTTTGGAAAAATGCAAGCCCGCGTTGGGTTGGCCTTCCTACTGAGGAAATTCAAATTTACGACCACCGAAAGGACCCAGATTCCATTGAAGTTTAACGTGAAAAATGTTTTACTGAGCTCGGAATCGGGAATATATCTTAAAGTTGAAAAGCTTTGAGGAGTTGATGAGAAGCAGACGAAGAAGCAATATTATATTTGTAAGTAGATACCGATTATATGGATCTTCAGAGTTTTTAGAATTTAGTTTCAATTATAATAAATTAAGATTTATGAAAATAGTGAGGTCTTTTTTGAAAAGCGCATCATGTTGTCTGCTGTTTACTTAAAATATGACTTACAAACAGACGAGCATCAAATTTTAAATATAATAAATTCTCCTAGTCTACCATTTGTTTTAGTTCTTTTGACATATGACAAAATTGGTTTCACTGGCTAAACGGTCACTTCAACAGTCAGATGACAGAACAACTTCTGAGGTCAATAAAAAATATTCAAAACAAGTCGAGTGCTTAGATAATTGTGGCTGCTGCACTTACATCCCCAAAGTAGGGCTTCCAAAAATAAATTAGAGATGCCGGCTCTGCAATGCTGAATTCCCCTATGTCACCATTAGGAAACCCCTGATTTGACCTAGACTGCCGGGAAGCATATGCAGCGAAATACGAAGCGTAAGATTTAAATGCAGAAGAGGCGCGATGAACACCGACTCAAGCTGAAGGGTACAAAGCCGAAGAAGAACAGCTCTTCTGTTTTACATGAACACTTGTCAATAAAAACTCAAGTTCACGGGGATGCCCATACATCCATGGAGCCAGCATACGCCTGGATACCAAAGATCTTATTAAAATGCTCAATGTGCAAACCAGAGTGGTTGAAAACACTAAAAAAATGGATCGCAGTCGAAAGAATGGAGTTCTTAGTCTCATACTCGAAATTAACTTCTCAGAAAATCAGATCAGGATCGGAGCTCCAAGTGAGTCAATAAGAGTCAATATAACCCGAAGTAGTTGGCATCGGTTATGGTAGTGCAATTGAATAAAGTACTAAGTCCTTTGATGTCTTAACAGCATATTTCCAGTCATAATGTTAAAATCTATAGATCATCTGATACCGACTTTGATAAGAATCCTTAGGGCTAGCCCGGCACCTGCCTACATGCTAAGTTCCTGGTGAATACTGAAATTAGTTATAACACTAAAAATCAACAAATTTGAGTACTAATTCGCAATGAGCTTCAAACAAATTACTCTGATTTCCTTCCTGCTGAAAAATATGGAAAGGCTGCTTGAGCTGTATTCTCTATGCGAGATGCAACAAGCATACCAACTCGAAAGATCTTGTGAGACTATACTTCGAAATCTAGTGGGGAGAAGAGAACACTGCCTTATCCTTTTTTATCGACATTGAAGGTATATTTTACAACTTTTGATGGAATATGTTATATATTGCATTGATAACCGTTAATCACTGTTTAGATTATAGTAACGATAGTTAAGATAAACATGGTCGCTGATGCTGACTGCAGGTATATAGGTGTATAGTGGTTGACTCTCTACCGAAGGATCTAGTAGAAAGTAGTGTGAAGTGGAAGCTGACTGCCTTAACTGATATAGCGCTAAAAGGTGCCACCACTTATTTATCCAATGAAACAAACCATCCTGGATAGCAAACTTATTTAAACTAAGCATGTTATGTCGAAAACCTCCTACACGATTTATGCTTTCTGGACGGGTAAGTGAGCTCTTGTCTCCGATGAGGGCCGCTGCATCTACAAGGCTTTGAAAAGAATATTCTTTTTATGCTTCAGTTGTTTAGTGGAATAAGTTAGAAAACTGTAAATAACGGTTCGCCTTGGGTGCTTGAAAGTTTTTCCTAGGGATGATGACGATGATTTTGTTTTTAGAACTTAAAACTCAAGTGGGTATGAATACACTTATAATGCCTCAGCATGTGTTGGGAATTTTGGAAAATGGGATAGAGAGAAAAAAGAAAGATGTTTGAGCTCAGCGGTTATTTCGATTCATGGGTGGCATCCAACATTTAATGGGGAGACTAAGAATTGAATATATTTCTGACGAGGCTGGGATTCGAACACCGAACATTCCGATTTGGAAGACAGTTCACTACCACTTGAGCCACGGCCGCCACTAGCATTAGTGAATCTCCCTCCCCTTGATACCCAATGGGTCAGGATTTTTTATGCCCACTGCCATTCGGCTCCCATTTCATGGGCATGCGGTCCGAAGCAAAAATACCGAAACTCTTCACTAATCGTTAGATAAACTTGGGTCCGTCAGGTGGAAGATGCAAACCGTTTACGGGACAGCAACTGCACTATGCCCTTACTGAACCATCTCATAACTTTGAAGATAGTTTGAGTATCCTCAAATCATCCGAAGGCAATCAAAAAATTTAGTTCTCTGAGTCCTGAGGCCACAATGAAATGGCCGACGAACTATTCAGGATTGTGCCCGAGTTGGGAACACTGCGTTAGGAGTTCCATTGACAGTTGGGTCTCTTGTGAGTAAAACTGTAGGTGGTATAACTCGTTAGATTGCAGCAGATATATGGACTCGAAGGTGGGTTGAAGGTCTTTTATTTACCCACTTATTGTGGGTACTTTTTCACTGAACTGCAGGCAACAAACCTTCCTTTCACATATAAATTAAGGCAAAGAAAAAAACAACTTAAAATCGTCGGCTGGCGGCTGCCATTTGAAGTAAGTACACGTTGGACTATATTAATTTTTTTATTTTTATATCTACATATATATATATTTTAAAGTAGCTCATTATCTTCCTTAGAGTTCAAGCTATGCCCATACGAAATTCCATCAAAATCGGTTCAGCGGTTGAGTCTTGAAAAGGTAACAGACAGACAGAATTACTTTCGCATTTAGGATTATTAGTTTAGATTATGAATGTTAGCAGACAGGCAATTGTTCGCTCAACCAATGTCTGACATTTACGAGATAAGATTTAAAAACAAAAAAAAAAATCGTAGAAATATTTGTATGAATTTTATTAGTATCTACATAGATAGGGCTATCTAAACCTATCCACTTAGTATGACGAATTTTAAAAACATAAAATGAAATTATTAGCATTCCCGTGGATTCTAAAAGCATTCAACTAAAACTAATTATATCAATGTTTACGTTTTCGTATTTTTATAATACAAGCATGACTATGAAAATAAATTAGTAAACAATGAGATGCTAGAAATTTGCTTTGATGACGACACGATCACATCTAATTGAGGCTTATCTCAGATTTCAGAATTTAACAAAACGAGACCAGAGAAATGTTTTCAAATTAGACACCACCCGGTCGCTGGTGTAGTTTTAACTTATTTCTATGGCTAGCGAAAATTGGCGGGAAATATGCCAGTCATATGTAAACTGTAAACAACGATACCTACTTAATGAGTATAATATGAGTTAGTGCGCTTGATTGCCAGTGTTGCCAGTCGTACGTTGTAATAATACGTTAGTAGAAGTGTAGCAGAAATAACATACAATTATAAAATGTTTAATTTTTGAAAGATTCTTCTTTTTATGACAACGGACAGCGTTCGTCAAGATTTTGAAATTCCATTTCTGTACGGGAAGTGATTAGTATTATACAATACATCGTTTTTCATTATTTAGCCTCAAGTTGTTTTTTTTAAATAAAAAGACGTGTCTTTAAGGTATCAATAAAATCTTTATATTGGACTCAAATCTAATTGATACGATCTGTTATGAACTATGATATAATTTAAATGTCCGCTTGCCTTGGTGGATCTAATCGTCCACGTCTTTTTCATATAATTCGGTCGATATTCCAGCAATTTTAGGTGTTCGTCCCAAGTCGTCTATGGTTTATGGCTTGTTTGCATATACCAGAGACTTCATCTTCATCCTGTTAAAACCACATATCCTCCAAGCCTTCCCATTCCAACTTAACAAAAAACAAAAACAAAAAACCTTGGTTAACATTGACTGTATGGCCCAATGACTAATTTTCATTAGGCATTTGCACTTACGAGTACGTCTCTTTTTTCCAAGGTCATAAAAATGCTGATGAACCGTCAGCTAATGAAATATCTCAAAACATGAAAACTCCTCAATGACCGGCAATACGGTTTTGTGGCAACCAAAGTGTAAATCAATCTGGCGAAAACAAGATAGTTGCACTTGATATTTCTAAGGCATTTGACAGAGTTTGGCATCAGGCTCTTTTGTCGAAAATGCGTGCATTTGGGATCGACGACTCTCTTCTTCAATGAATTAGAAATTACCTTTCGGAACGTTCAATTCAAGTTGTCTTGGATGGTTTCAAGTCTGATATTCACAAAATAAATGCTGGTATGCCCAAGAGCTCTGCTCTGTCTCTGACACTCGTTTTAATTTTCGTCAATGATCTTTTCTATTCCAAAATATTCCTTTGCTGACGACAGTACTTTCTGCTTTTTATATTCTTTTTCGGACTGCTCTTCATTTGTAGAACGGAAACGGCAGCGTATGTTCAGCACATTAAATTCCTATATTAAGAGCACAACCAATTGGGGATCTACCTACAATTGTTTTTATCGTAAACGCCTGTCTTGTAGATTTAAGTTTACCGGATGCCCATACATCAATGGGAGCAAAGATACGCCTTGCCATCGTTCTCCATCATGCCATTGATATCAATTCGAAATTGTATTGCCGGCATAAGTTCCACCCTTGGTATGAGTCGAGGCCGACCTAAATCCTCTTACTGCTCTTAGGGTCATAGCACCGAGTACTTATAGCAAATCTACATTGGATTGAACCAACAGGAAGATCCTTCCCGCGATTTGGGTTTAAACCACAGCCACCATGACACTCCCACAAGGGGGCCTAACTCTACAATCAGGCTGGGACCGAGATTCGGGGGGTTCCTGACTCACATGGTACCGTGATTTAAGTCCTGGTAAGGACTGTTGGTGGTCCTAGTTACCGGCAACTTGTAACTGATCAAATCGTAGCAACCTTCGGTAACGTCATCTGAATATGTTTACGATAAGACCAGTACTTTGCTCTGCCCCCGCTTTTTATTAGACAACGTCATTGATGGGCGAAGCCTTGATAATTGGGCGGGGGCCCGGAACTACCTACAGTGTGGAATTATTGCTTTCCAAATGCAAAGCTTTCTGAATTTAATTTAAACCGACTATCCATGAATGGCACTTGAATCGCCGAAACCGAAAAACTTTTCATGTGTGTCAATGATAGCTTACGTTGGAATGACCACATATCCGATGTCGCCAAAAATGCTACGAAACGTCTAGGTTTCCTCTTTTTTTCTTTTCCCTCTCTGATCAAGCCTCAATATATGAGGCATTTGGCCGCCCAAAATTGGAGAACGATGTCCACATCTGCGAAGGTGCGCCTAAAACATCGTGGAACCTTGTAGATAGGACTCTAAACTATGCGATAAAACTCATATGAGATAGTAATATCAGTCAGCCAATTGATAACCTAGAATACTGGCGTAATGTCACCTGTCCCAAATTGCGCTATCGTTATTTCCACAGCCAGTGTTCCATTGAATCCGCCCCTTCAAAGGACACCCAACACCGAGGCCTCAGACGGAACGTCACCTTGGATAGATATGACTTTGAGGTAGTTAAGGACTTTGTCTACCAGTTCAGACAACGACATCAGCGCTGAGATCAAACGAGAAATATCTTTTACCAATCGCTGCTCCTTTGGGCTAAAAAGGCAATTGACTAGTAAAGCCCTCTCTCGAACAACAAAAGTGGTGCTGTATGAATAAAATAAAATTGTTTATTCTGGCGTATTTGTCAGCGCCACAGTATGTCAGAAAAAGCATTACTTAAACCTAGACTTAGTAATTGTAATTTGTACGAGCTTGATTGTACTCTAGATCGACTCAGAGGTCACAAAATCTTAAAAAATCAAGTTTTTCAAAGTATCCCGATCCAAATAGAAGTCTTCTTGTGTTGTGCCTTTAACGACCACATGTGCAGTGTTGACTCAGCCAGCTTGTTCAAAAGCCCACAAACCTGATCGGAAAATTAATAATAAATTCTAAGCCCTTCAACAAGTGATCTTTTGCATCCAGCTCTTGTGAGATAACTGGACCAGCCACAGTATGCCGTTGCATAATCTCGATTGGCTTTTCGTTGTAAATAGGTAAGGATGGGGTATTTTCGAAGGGTCTTTATTTATTTATTTATTTATTTATTTATTTATTTACTAAGTAAGTATTGCTTACACGGTAAGATAATGGAATCTTTTAAATGTGGAAGCCTTAAATTTTTCAAATATCAGATACAAGTATGTGCAAGTATATATAACAATAATAATTCAGGAAGTGATAACAAAATAAAATAAAATAACGTAAGTAAGATACTCGTAAAGTAAAATAGAGAAAAGAATAGAAAAGAACAATTGGCTTTACAAACAAATTGAACATTTTAAGCGTTTAAAATTCTAAATCTAATTAGTTTCATTGGCCAGGTATTTTAAGAGAGAGGTTTTAAATTGTTTTGTGCTTATAATTTTCCTAATATTTATGGGCAAAGAATTCCACAGACGTACGGAGTTTACGAAGAATTGGCGTTCAGACGTCAAGCAGGCATAGCTCGTTTGAAAGAGCATACATGATCCCTATTGAATAGGTATGCTGGTTGCTTAGTTTGAATTACTCGTATGCCATGCAAGAGACTTAGCGTTCTGTATTTGAGCACATTATCAAATGTACATCCGCTGATTTGCTTTGAGTAAAAGGAAATATGGTCATATCGTTTTAGGTGAAATACAAATCGGGCAATATTATTATATACGACATTGAGCTTTCGTCTGGAGTCGTAGTCGGGGCAGCAAAAGATTTCAGAACAATATAGCAGAATCGGTATTAGGAGGGTTTTCGCTAACAAGAGCTTTGTCCGTGTAGGAACAAAGCGATGTATTTTTTTTTTTTTTTTTTTTTTTTTATAATGAGCGCGCGCTCAAGGGGTTTGAGTACCCTTAAGGTGATTGTACACAGCGCGGGCAAAGGAAATTTAGGGAGGAAGAAAAGAGAGGTACCGATGTACATTGTTTTTAAATGTTTGCAAGTTATAACGACCAGGAAATACAAAGATCGGCAGGGCATTCCATAAGCGAGTTGTACGGCTTAGGAACGAATCACGATATTTTAGAGTACGTTCGAAAATGGGCTTGAGGGTATACTGATGAGCATTCATAGCGAAACGGGTGTTACGGTTGAAAGTTTGAATGGGCGGAATGCTACTGGCGATTTCAGTGGAGCACTGGTGGTGGAAATAGCGATAAAACAAACGAGACATTTCGTCGGTGTTCGAGGGTGTCCATTGATTGACTGATATTAGTATCGTCAATAAGTTTTATCGCAGGGTTTTGAATCCTATCTAGCAGGTGCAGAGATGTTTTAGGAGCACCTGACCAGATATGGGAGTTGTACTCCAATTTTGGGCGGATAAATACCTTATATATTGAGGCCAGATCAGAGGGGGTAAAATATTTCTTACATCGCTTGAGGAAACCTAGACATTTCGCAGCATTTTTGGCGACATCAAATATGTGGTCATTCCAACGTAAGTTGTCATTGACACACATACCGAGAATGGAAAATTTTTCGGTTTCGACGATTCAAGTGCCATTCATAGTGTTTAAATTTCGCTTTAAAGACAGCAGACAGCATTGTGTTTTGGAAGCATTAAATTCCACTCTATTGATAGTTCCCCAATTGGTTATGCTGTTGATATCGGAATTTAATGAGCTTAGCATATGCTGCCGTTCTCGTACTACAGCCGAAGAGCAGGGCCGTGAGTCCGGGAACGAATATGAAAAGCAGAGAGTACTGTCATCAGCAAAGGAATATATTGGATTAGAAGTAGCAGACAAGAGATCGTTAATGAAAATTAAAAAGAGTGTCGGTGACAGAACAGAGCCCTGGGGCACACCAGCATTTATTTTGTGAATATCAGACTTGAAACCGTCCAAGACAACTTGAATTGAACGTTCCGAAAGGTAATTTCTAATCCATTGAAGAAGAGAGCCGTCGATCCAAAATGCACGCATTTTCGACAAAAGAGCCTGATGCCAAACTCTGTCAAATGCCTTAGAAATATCAAGTGCGACTATCTTGCTTTCGCCAGATTGATGTACGCTTTGGTTCCACTTTTCGGTGAGACATGCCAGCGAGGAAGAACACCTCTTCAGAAGAAGGGGAGATATACCATCTGGACCAGCGGATTTATGTATGTTGAGATCTTTAAGTACTCTTGCTACTACACGAGTGCGAAAGTAGATTCGTTCCATTGAAGATTCGACGCACTCAAGTGTAGGCGGAGACAAAGCACAATCTGGGAGTGTTGAGCTGCCCGCAAAGTGTGCAGCAAGCAGACTGGCCTTATCCAAAGGGCTGACAGCTGGAATGTCATTGTAAATGAGCGTTGGGATGGAGGATGAGGCGGAATTTCTAATGTTTTTGACGAACGACCAACAATTTTTACTGCCTTTGGGACATTGCAGTATTTTTTGCCTCAGTTTTTGATCGTATAGGAATTTCACACGCTTAAGAAAGGCGTTGCAGTCATTTCTGGCTCGTTTGAACTTTTTTCGGTTTTCCTCTGTCGGGTTGGTCTTGTAGGACCGAAAAAACATTTCTCTAACCCTGACGGCCTCTTTACAGCTCGAGTCGTACCATGCCTTTTCTCTTGGTTTGATACTCTTCATCCGATGAGGAATAAAGGATCTCATTCCAAAGAGAATGGTGTCTGTAATCATATCAGCATCGGCATCCACGTCGATCAAGCATAACGACCAGTTAAAATTCCTAAAGAAGCTGTTAAGACCGCTCCAGTTAGCTTTCTCGTATTGCCATACGGTTCTTTTAGGAATTTTTTCTCTAACTGTGTGGTCGGTGTACGAGAAATTAGCTGATATGACACAGTGGTCCGACGAGCCTAGAGGGGAGAGCACATCAATGGTGTACTTATCAGGGTGAGAAGTTAAAAACAAGTCCAGGGTGTTGGCGGTATGACTATCAACGTCTGGTATTCGCGTGGGCTCATTTACAAGCTGCGTTAGGTTGTTTTCCGCAGCGAAGATCTCAACACACCGTCCTTCGGGTGTTGTCTGTCCAGAATGTCGAAGCCACCCAGAATTGTGTATATTGAAGTCGCCCGTAATAACGATTTCAGTATGAGGCTACAGGGATACAATTCTTTGAATGGAGTCAGACAGCGCATCAAACTCGTTAAAGGTTGAATTGCTGTCCAGTTTGGGGCTTCTATAAATAAAGCAGTAGTGTATAATTTGCTTACGGAGATGGAATTTTAACCACATGAAGTTGAATTCCGGATTGGAACATGGATCACATTGTGGTGGAGTTTGGTAAGCTACATCACTACGCACATAAATGGCGAGACCGCGGTGAGAGAAGAATAATGGCACTAGTTCGTAGCCAGGTAGCTTCAGATCAGAATGATCTGAGAGGTGTGGGCGGGGATCTACCTGTGTTTCACTAAGTGCCAAAACAGCTGGTCTGTACTTACAGACGTGGACGTACGCAGAAAAGTGATTACTTTTTAGCCCGCGTATATTGGCTACGTCTACCCTGAATTCCCTAGTCATAATCACAGACAAACACAGAAAACACAAACACCGACGATACTAAGCAAGGCTGCGAAGTGAAAATTCTAACATTGATTTACCGGATCAGATTGTTGTAGGTGTTATGCCCTTACAACAATATGAAACAGTGCACCAACAAAATTTTCACTCACAACCCGCTATCCATCAGTTGTTACATACACTCAGCCACTGCCCGTACCGTATGGTAAATACAGTAACGGCAGTGACTGAGTGCAAGCAACAGTACTTCGACTAGGAGCGGGTGAGGTGGGATACCCGCACTGTGTGATATTTTCCTTTTCACTGCACTGCACTTTTTTTTTGTTTTTGTATTTTTTTTTTTGTTTGCAGAGCACACAACAATATTGCCGAGTGCACTTGTTGAGTTGTGCACTCGACGGTGGTCGACTCGGTACTGTGCAGTCCACAGAGCACGTAATCCACCATATATCTTACCTATAGTGGCGTTTATGTGGGTAGACCAAGTAAGGGTCCGGTTAAATATCAGGCCCAGGTTGTTGGCGCAGTCGACGTACTCTATTGGACTTTGGGCTAGTTGGATTGGTGGAAAGTGAGTAAGGTCCAGTTTTCGTTTATGGATCACAAGTGCTTTTGTTTTCTGAGCATTAAGACGCAGTTCGTTCTTAGCTGACCAACCAAGTATACGCTGGAGATCTTCATTCACCTGCGCAGTGGCTTCGTGAACCAAATTCATGGGAGAATTTAAGTGGATCTGGGCATCATCGGCGAACATATGAATTGCACAATGCACGACAACCTTTGGCAGTTCATTTACGTAGAGCGAAAAAAGCAATGGTCCAAGAATGGAGCCTTGCGGTACTCCCCTCTTTATAGGTAAATAGCATGAACATTGGTTTCCCGCTACAACCTGTTGTCGTCTTCCTTCTAAGTAAGAAAATATACGTTTTGTAGAGGACAATGAAAATTTAAACTTTTTTCTGAGCTTTAAGCAAAGTATAGTGTGATTAACGGTGTCGAATGCTTTCGAAAAGTCAAGTAACGTTAGGATTGTAGCATGGTTGTCATCAATAGCTTCCCTAATTTCGTCAATTACCAATAATAACGCAGTCTTGCAACTTCGTTTTTGACGGAAGCCAGATTGATTCTCACAAAGCAGTTCTTTACACTGTAGATAGATTTGAATCTGTTTGAGAATACATTTCTCAAAAACTTTTGAAAGGAATGGCAGAATTAAGATACGTCTGAATTTCACTGCATTTCGATTTCTTTGGAATAGGAATAATTTTAGCGTCTTTCTAATGAGCGGGAAAGACTGACGTCGTTAAAATTGAATTGAAGATATGTGTTATAAAAGGCAGTAAATATGGAAGCAGAAGCTTAACAAATTTTGGATGAATTTCTTCGATCCCCATAGTATATGATTTGATCGATAGTACCGCTTCTGCAACGTCTTCCTCGCGTAATCTGTAGAATTCAAAGTATGATTCTCTACAATCATCCGGTGGCTGGTCGAAAGTAGGTAAACTTACTGAGGGTGGATCACTTGACATGAAAAAAATTGAGTTAAGGTGGTCGCAGTCTATATCATCGGGAGTTTTAGGCCTTTGTTTTCCTAACCCAAGTTCACGGATATGTTTCCAAACCTCTCTGCCTGACGAGCAGCTACCGAACTTCCGATAGTAGAAGACACGCTTGGCGTTACTTATTTTACAAACCGCTTCATTACGTAATTTGCGATATATATTTAAGAACTCAGGCATTCTGTATTTTTTCCAGCTTTTATAGGCATCATCACGCTTTTTCATAAGCTGTAGGATATTAGGGGTAAACCATTGAAGGTGAGGGGGCCTAGCAGGTTTTGTTTTTAACGGCACATGTTTGTTAAAGAGGAAAGCAAATTTTTCCTGCAAAAAGTTAGTTTGATCATTGACAAGGGGCATCCGATAAATACGCTCCCAACTTGTGCCTATAGTATCAGTTTTTTTTTAGCTTGGAAAGTTATATATATCAAGTCATGTTTAGAGAATGCAGGTGCTGAGATTTGGCTATATAACGGGACTTTACCCATATCGGATACAAAAATTGAATCGATCAGAGTTGAAGCAGTGTTCGTAAAATGAGTAGGGGTAGACGTGTTAACTGGGTTTAGATCAAGCGATTTCATTTGTTCCAAAAAGCCTATGGAGCCGGATGTATCTAACAGATTACAATTAAAGTTGCCGCATATAATGATGTTAGTGGAAATGTAGCCTTTCTTCTCAAGGGTGGTAAAGAGTGGAGCAAAAGAGATGCAGTTATTTGGTCTGTAGACTACACCAATCAATATTTTCTGATGACTACATTTGATGATTATGAAATAGTATTCGAGAAGACAGTCCTGGTTTGATTTGCATACAAATTCAAAATTGAGAGTATTCCGAACATACAATGCAACTCCCCCTCCGACGCGACCGACCCTATCAGACCGAAGAAGCTCAAACCCTTTTACTTTATATATTTAATTTGGTACGTCAGCATGAAACCATGTTTCAGAAACACATATGACGTCAATTTTAGAGTCAACGAAAATATGCCTAAATTCATCTATTTTCGGGTAGAAACTTTGGGCGTTAATATGGCAGATATGTAGGCCCTTGTGTTGTGTCTGGAGAGCACGAATCATGCCAACAATATATCCGTTAGCTCCAGCAACTGCGTTTTCCTCAGTACCTGATATACTACCCATATTCATGATGGATGGCTATGAATATATTTTTTGTAGGATAATCAGAAGCCTTTAAGTGACTAGTTAAGAATGAGTTTAAATAGAGTGAAAAACTTACCATGACCATTGAAACTGTTAAATTATTATCAGGGCTTATAATTGTGTTTGTGTTAGTAGGTGTGTTCAAAATAAGAAAGTGAATAAAAATAAACATAAATAAAATCTTTATAAAAATATAAGAAAAAAAAGTAAAGAAAAGAAAAATGAATGAATAAAAGTAGTGGGGCGAAAAACTACAACGGCAACTCTGTATTTTCATTGTTGGTTCTTTTGTTTTCTTTTTTCTGGGTGATAGCTTCCAATTCTTGGTGAGTTTGAACGATAAAGCTTCTTCCATCCCTTATTAACTTAACGTAAACTAGGCCCATCTTGGTGTGTGCCGAGAATATTTTGTTCTCTTTCTTCAGTTTCACAGCAGAGCGTAAAATACCACGATTTTTCCCTGTGAGACTTTCATTGATAAAACAGCTGGAATCAGAGGCAATTCCTAAGTCACGGAGACAAAGCTCTGTATGACAAAGTCTCTATGAATTTAAAATTTAAAAAAATATACACAGGTATAACATAACATACAATAACTTATTAAGATAAGTCAACTCCTTCATGCATTCGTAGGTGAATTCTCCATTGTGCTTTTCAAACACTCCCATGACTTCTTTTCTAGCTTTATCTTGGATATCTTGTTGCTGTGCTAGTTCACTCAAACAGAAGCTCATGGTAGTGGCAGAAGTTTCCAAACCCGCAAGAAAGAAGACAAACGCCTGCGCTATAACTTCATTCATCTTGAGAGCTTCGAATTCTTCTCCATTCTCTGACTTGATCAGCTTATTGTTCTTCATTTCGATGAGCAAATTCATGAAATCATTTCGTTTGACATTATTCTCTTCCCAATGCTTGACGGTTTTCTTCACTAAGTTGCAGTAAAAATCATGAACTTCATCGGTCACAGCACGAAATCTTAGTTTAGTCGCAGCATTTGGAAAATATTGCATCAGACCCATAATAAGATTGTTGTGCCTAAAATTGGTCAAAACTTTTCTTCCGATTATTCTGAATTCTGCACTGGAATCCCTTAAGCTGTTACAATCGATACCAAATGCACATGTTCCAATGACATCTGTGGTGAATCGCTCAAGAATATCCTTTATTTCTATGACGGGATCCTTGGAAATAATCTCGTCCATAACTTTCACAAGCTCCTTTGCATTGGAAATTATAGTTGGGTACATGAATTTCATTTTTCCAGAAGTAAAAGTCGGAGATATTTTTGCTCTTAGTCTCCTCCATTTTCCCGCATCCAGAGTAAAGAGATTTGAAGTCAATGGATCATCTTCTTCATTATGAAACATTCCACGATCGTCAAAGGAACTAAAGTCTTTGATTAAAATATTTTTGAACAATTCCAAGTCCAATACATTTGCCATCGGTTTCAACATCATATAAAATCCCGCAAATGGTCCGGTTCCTTTGAATTTGTGTTAAATCTTTCTGAATATTCCGTCGAAGTTCTTTGTTTTCCAGAGTTCTTTGGTGTTGCCGTAGAAAAACTCTGGTTCGGTATGTGGAATCCCGCGAACTTCCAGTAAGACACTGTTCGTTTGTAAAGGTATAAGAGAAGTGATATAATCGCTATCATCGCGTACAAAGTTACCGAAGCAATCTCCATGTTAATAGAGTGACGTAGAACTATATTAAAAAGGAAGGTGTGCGAATACATTTAAAATTTGGCAGGAAATTAAAATTTAGAAAATACATAGATACAGAGAAGTACGAGTAGGTAAGCTTCCTCGCATCTGGGTTGACATGTTGGCCGAAAAAAAAAAATTTGTATCTTTATAGGGGTGTCCTATGATGATGACTAAAGTGTGACCCTTTTCCTAAAACAAATAAACGGTCAGGGCCGAAAGACAAAGCACTAAAGACATTTTCAAGTTAGTCAATTATTGAGATGTTGGAAAAATAACAAAAAATTATACCAAGTCCAATTGTGTATGAGTTGCCATTGATATCACTCCAGAGTTCACTGTTTCTGATATTAAAGGAAAAAAAATTTAAATTTTTGTTCTGTTAAAAAGCACACATATGTATGGTATCTAGGACAAAGTTGTTTGCCTCGTAGGCATAAACATTGGTTGACTTGTCTGCTTTGAATATTTTCAGATTGCAGAGAAAATTTATTTGACATCTGCAGAAATTTTCAACTAATGTATTATAAACAGTTCAATGCTCGAACGATACTATGTGATATTTTGAATTTACATACGCAAAAGGAGAATAAGAATGTTTAGAAGAAACTTAATGGAACATTTTAAGGTATTATTTTTGCTTTGGAATAAAAGAAAATACTCTCTTTTGCTAATGGAAAAATGGTATAAATATACCGTATACAAAAGTGGACGTAGATACGAATATGTTATACCTAAGCAAACAAAAATACATTGAGTTAGAGGCACGAATCAATATTCCATTTTTCTGCTTGCTAAGAAAATAACGTATTTGCACATGTAAAGGTCACAAATCAACATTTGAAATTGACGTTTGACACCGGAATGGCACGAAATAAAATATTAAAAGTTGAATAACTCAAATTTGTCCAAATGGATGTACGACACTTGTGTTGAATGCTCTCGTTTATTTATTTTTTGTTTTTATTGGCTAGTTTAGTGATCGCTGTACATGAGGCAGTCGAAGCTGGCTTCAATCTGGGTTAAGTTTAAATTCAGTTGAGTTCAAATTTTGGGCAAGGATATAAGCCCAAAAGAAGTCGAATTGATGTGCCTGTATCTTATCTACGTTCATATCTCTGTTCAATCAACAAATGCAACTGATGTGGAGCATCTTAAATTTCAGAAAAAATGCTGTGAACTCTTTTCAAATTGGTATAATACTCGTACACTGATTTTCTTTTTCTTGTACTCGTATATTAGTTGTATCAGTCACATTTCGACACTTTTTAATTTGGTCTCTTCAACTACAATCGATGAGCACAAGGACCGGAGATGAAATTATTTCAATTTAGAATTGCTAGTCAAAAATCACTGAATAATACTTACCAAGTATTTTACTTTGAAGTTTAGAATATTCCGACTTCTACAAATATTGATGTATCCAAAAAACGACCGACTTGAAAAAAGAGCAGATACAAATAAACATTGGCATTTGATGATGACTTGAATATAAGGCTCAATCATTTCAATCATAAAAACAAATAACGACACTTTATTCGAGGCAGGTCATAAATTCACATGACCGATGACTGCGAATGCACTAATCGTATTCAAATACTTTTTTAAGTTTTTTTTTTATTTTATTTAACCGCTCTTACCAGCGTCGTCTTTGAGTTTTTTTTTTCTTTCTTCTGCACCTTTTTGTATATTTCTTTACTTCAAACATATTGTATTTTGTAGGCAATCTGAACTATTGTGTTCATGTAGGTTTTGACCCGACTGTTAAAGTAAATGGATTATTATCTTCACACGTTTTAGAACTGAGTTTGCGTAGGTTGGTTGAACTTACACACACTCAAGTACTAAATAATTACTGACTGTCATTATTTCTGACTTTTGTTCTACCTTTAAGTATACTGCTTTTGGTGTTTGGCAACTGTTTTAGAGTTCCATGGAAATAAGTATGAAAGGTGTTTTAAGCAGAAACTTCTTCCTTGTGTGACAAATTCTCAAAAATCATTTTCTGACATACCACCTTGATCAAAAAGTTTATTCAGAATATCTAAATCTATATTGTCCCCTTCAAAGTAATCCCCATCGACTGCAACACACTTATGACAGCGCTTGATCCAATCCTCGAAAAATTTTTTATATTCGGTTTTCGGTATGTCCATAGTGCTTCTTGCGATTTTTCCATTACTTCCTCTCGGTTGCTGAAAGGCGTTCCCTATAGTGGTTTTTTAACTCGATTGAACAGAAAGAAGTCACAGGGAGCCAAATCAGGTGAATTCGAATGGTATTTGTTGCATTTTTCGTCAAAAAATTACGAATAATGATGGCACTGTGCGACGGTGCGTTATCATGGTGCAAAATCCACGAGTTTTCTGCCCACAATTCTGATCTCTTTCGGCGAATTGCTTCACGCAAACGTCTCATAACGCCTAAATAATAATCTTTGTTTACTGTCTGGCCTTCTGGAAAAATTTCATGATGCACTACAGCATTGCCTTCTTTTTTGACTGAAAACGACGTGGTTTTTTTGGTCTCGGCCCATTTAGTGAACGCCATTCACTTGTCTGATGTCTGGATTGCGTGAAGTACTCATAAAAACACGTCTCGTCTCCAGTAATGATCCTTTTGATGAATGTGGGATTGGATTCAGCCTCGCAAATCATCTCTTTTGCGACGTCAACACGGTCTGTTTTTTGCATGAAATTGAGGTCTTTTGGCACCAACTTTGCTGCTACACGACGGAAACCCAAATCATTAACCAAAATGTCTTGGATGGATCCATAGGCAATGTTAAAGTCCTCCGCTATCTCTCTGATGATTAATTTGCGGTTATTGACCAACTTTTTTTTTACTCCATCAATGTTTTCGTCGGTTTTCGATGTCGATGGTCTGCCACTGCGTTCATCATCTTCGATTAACTCACTACCACTTTTGAACCGCTCGTGCCACTGGCAAACGACCGTTTTCTTTAGAGAATCTTTGCCGAAACACTTTTTCAACATTTCCAACGTTCGCGCACCATTAAATCCGTTTTTTTACGTAAAATTTAATACAAGTTCGTTGTTGCAAATTTAAATCCATTTCTAAAATTGTAAAAAATCGCCAACACACACAGAGATAGATCTACTCTTGGCTACGTAACTTTTGCAAATGTCAAGCTATGACGCTAAGATTTAGAGTGAATGTCAACAACAACTTAACAAAAAAAACAGAACTCAAATCGGAACAATGGGAGCGTCGGGAACTTTTTGATTGAGGTGGTATTTTGTGAAAAAATTGTGTGGGGTTTGTTTGCGAGATATAGGAGTGTTAAAATACAACGTTTAGCAAAACGTCAGAAATCATCTAACTACCAGCTTCTGACAAGTGAGCAGAAATTTAAGTTCAAGCAACACTGGAGTGTTCGACATTGAGATAGCATTCATTTTATTCATTGCACACCAATTTCAATTCATACTCTTGGATAGAGGTGAATTAGATCCTGATCTGATTCTGATCCTTATCAAAAATTTTTGGGGAATGTGTTATTAGAACTAGTTAGGGGTCTTATTTTTGTTCCTTTGTTAAACGTTGCCGTAAATAACGCACATGTTATAATTACATCTAATGCTACATGTTAAATTACTAGGTTAGGTTAAAGTGGCTGTTAGAAAAACCATCCCGCTTAGGGTTCCTCTCTTGCATTTGTTATACTTTGAATGTCAATGGCTTTCATGTATACATGTGCTTTAATAAATGCAAGTTAGCTACTCATATTGCTCGGTTTTTTCCTTTTCAAACACGTTATGGGCCCAGAACTCTAATAGTATAGAAGGCATAGTATATAGAAACGGCAATAGCTTATAGGTTTTCTTCCACCGAATGTTCTTTTTGGTTGACAACTTTTTTTGGCAGAAAGTACAGTAAATTTTTTTTGCTAAGATTACGCACGCAAAATTGTGGTCATGGACTGTGATTTAATAAAAATGGAAGATGGTATAAATTTTGCAAATGGCGTCGTACGTCAATCATATTTGTCATTTGTGAACTAGACAGCTGCAGTATACAAACAGACAAGCAATGGAGCCCTATACCCCGCAAGGGCGGGGAATAATTGTGTTGATGTTTTTGGCGTCAGATTTTTTTATGGAAAAACGACAGAAAATTTTCTATACAAGTCTGACCTTTTTGCTAGGAAGTAAAGCAAGAATTTTCTGGCTTTCAGGTCTTTTTTCCAAAAAACGCCAGAGAGAACATGTTTGGAAAAAATACCAGAAACGATATTTCTGACATATTTTCCTTTCCCGATAATGGAAAAACACCCTGAGCACCTGCATGTCTGGCCTATCTGTCTGGCCTATTTTCCGTAATTTCTGGCATTTTTTCCATAAGAAAATCTGGGAGCCGATGTTTTTCACCAATAATCGGTCGGTGGTGTTAACGCAGCGTGAATTTCGACGTCAATTTGCTTATCGTGTCGCGCCAACTGGGCAACCATTACGGCGCTTAGCTACTCGACTCGAACAGAGTGGAACCACAGGAGACCATGTAGGATGTAGTCGCCACCGGACTGGCGAAAATATCGCGGCTGTGGTTGCCGATGTAGCTGAACGAAGAAACATCAACCAGATGACGGGATACACAATTGGGCTTCACCAGACGGACCCTACAGCGAATTTTAATGATAAACCTACACATGTTCCCGTACAAAGTGCAAACAGTGTATCAGTTAATGTCTCCTGACCGTCAGTCGCGTGCGAATTACTGTAAAGCCATCCTCAATCTCAACAACGAAGAGGACGATTTTGTGTCGAAAATCATCAATGCGCCTCACATTTACACTAAAGAGTTACGTCAATAAGCAAAATTTTCGTTTTTGAGGCACTAAAAATCAGGGTGTGATGCACGAAGAGCCATCACATCTACTCAAAGCCACTGTGGGAGGAGTGATTGGCCCGTATTTTTTTGAGGACGCCATCGGCAATAACTGAACGATATTGGCGAAAAAATCTCCGAAAATATGCTTATCACAAAGATCGTGATGACTATGCCAGAAAGCTTCAGTCACTTTTTTACATCTTGGGGGTCAACCGAGAATAAGTAACGCACTCTGAAGAATTTAACGGCGAGCCTATGCATGGAAGAGTCAAGAGTAGGGCTGCAAAATTATATACCTGGTGCATTTTTGGCTAGGAAGGAGAAATCAGGATCCTCCGCAGTAGCAGAGGAGTAAGCAGTGTTAAAAAACGTGGCAAGTGTTTTTTTTGAAAGAAAGGTGGTTATTGGAAAAATGAATGTTCAAGCAAAATACTACAAGTAGAATAGGTGATGCTTTCATCGATCAGAAGTTGAATTTGGTTATTATTGAGACAGTTGGTACTTGCAGTTACTCGATGAACCAATTTTTAGAAGAATCGGAAATGGATACCTGAGACATAAGAGCTATAAGGAAAGGAATGGTTAAAATAAAAGCGTTCAATGGTAAATTTTGGAAAGAAAGACATTTATCCAATGTATGGATTGTTTCAGATATGTGTTAAAGCTGAGTCTGTTTTCATCTAACTCCAGGTTGGACAAAGGGTTCAACTTATTGGCATGAACAAACTCTTTCGGTTACTATTTCAAGTAGTAAGCATACCTGGTAGCGGTCTATTGGAAAAGCAAATCCAGCAGTCACCATCCCATTGAGATCTTGGCAGCAACGTTTGTGTCATCAAAATATACACCATGTTCAATGTTTGGTGGCAAAGCGAAATATAATTTTCCATGAGGAACATGAAACATGTGTTTTTGGTAAGCATCATCGATAATCATTTCACTCTAGTGATAACAGAGCGTAGGTTCCGCGTGCCATTGCGGGAATCATCTTATGGAGGTTGACATTTACAAAATTTTCGGCATGGATGCATTTGTGTACATTCCCAATAGATATGGAAACTTAACCCGAAAGCAATGAGGGGCGTATACGAGAAAGACTCAAAAGGATACCGAATCCAGTTGCCTGACAGTAGGAAACTAGTGATCTCCAGAGACGTGGTCTTTATGTATTCGTCATCAATAACGACAACGATTCCCAATAAAGGAGTTTTGCCAAAATTGGTACCAAAAAAGGAATAAGGTGCAAATGGTGAAAGGGAGTTCAAATCCAGTGGAAAGAAAATGCGGAGACAAACAAAGAAGAAGATAAACAAGAAGATATATTTACTGCCGATGAAGCTAAGATCGAGTTTGATGCAAATGTGCGGAAGCTACATACCCGAACTATCCACTCCTGCGCTTTGTGTGAAGGTTATGCACATTTAGCCGACGCGCAAAAACCTCAATGGTTTGAAGATGTCCATAAAATCTTCATTCTACAAACAGTGGAAGATTGCAATGGATGAAGAGATACTCGCAGCGTCACTTAAGAAAAATCAAACCTGGGGTCTTGTGAATCTACCTGCAGACCAAAAGGTAATATCAAATTACGGGGTTTATAAAATTAAGTATGACGCAGATGAGAAAATAGAACCAAGGCGCGTTTAGTAGCTAGAGGATAGACTACCAGGAAACGTTCAGCCCCGTGGTCAATTTAACTACATCAGAATGTTTCTGGCGTTTGAAGATGTGGAAAGTATGATGCTCAAACAGTTCGACATTAGAACTTCTTTGTATACTTCATACATACTTTCTTGTATGGCGATTTGCAGGAATTTGTATACATGCAGCAGAAAAGTTTGTCAACTCCGTAAGAGTCTCTATGGTTTAAAGCAGGCATCCAGGTGCTGCAACATCTGGTTCACTGTTTTCTTAAAGAAATTTAACTTCAATGTATTATAAGCACTGCCGACCCCTGTGTTTTACAATAGTTAGATGGACGGAACATTGTGCTGGCTGTATATATTAATCATATTGAATCTCTTATATTATATCTTCGCAAGGAATTCGAGATTAAAGTATCAGCAGCCAACTGTTACCTGGGATTAGAAAACCCACCTTGGAAAACGGAAACATTGAAGTCAATTAGTCTTCATATGCAAAAAAGATTCTGTCAAAATTTGGAATGAGCGATGCTAAATCTGTTTCAACGCCAGCTGAAGGTAGGAACGCATCAATGGATTCTTCAACTGATTTTGCGACCAAGTATCCGTACCGTGAGGCAATTGGGTGCCTTTTATATTTAGGTGTGGGTACGCGGCCGGACATCGCCTATGCTGTCAGTTTGGTTAGTCGACACTTAGATAGTCTAAGGACTTGTTACGTGATTGCAGTGTAGCGCGTTCTTAAATATTTACAGTTTTCTTTTCAAAAAAATTGACCTCCAAAATCATTGCTGCACATATGCTGATTCTGCTGGATGTCCTGAAACGAGAATTCCAACTAGTGAATATGTCATAATGTTTGGCTGTATTTGGCGCCCTTTGCAGCACGGAATCTGAGTACGTTGAAGCGTGTGAAGGTGTAAAAGAATTGATTTGGGTGTTCTGTTTGTTATCTCAATTAGTGTTAAGCGAAACTAAAGTTCCAACACTCAACCTAGCCAATCTTTAAAAAAGAATTATAAAAGTGGAAGAGTGCTCATCTATAGTTTATCAGGTTTACCAATATTAAGCTTTGTTTGGTATAAACTCTTACCTAATTTCCTCTCTTGCATTTACCTTGAATGTCAATCGCTTTCATGTATACATACATACATATGTAAGTGTTGTGCTGTAATAAATGCAAGTTAGATTTCACTAGTTGCTCATATTGATCGGTCGTTTTCTTCGTCAAACACTTCATATTTCACTTACGATTCTTCATTCTTACTATGTCGCCTGTGAGGTTAGGTAAATTTGGGGATTTTAGAACCATTGCTGTGGTTTTCTGCAAGTGCTTAAAATGGAAAATAAACCAAATGCGAGCGAAACAAGTTCAGTGACGGCCCTTAAACCAACCTCACAAGAGTTTTCCCCAAAAATTTAATTTTTTTCGTTTGTTTTGCAATGAGCGCACTCTCAAGGGGTACCCTTAAAATGAGGAAAAAAAAGAGGAATCGATGCACATTGTTTTTAAATATTTGCAAGTTATAACGACCAGGAAATACAGAGATCGGCAGGGCATTCCATATGCGAGTTGTACAGTTTAGGAACGAATCACGATATTTTAGAGTACGTCCGAAGATGCGCTTGAGATGTTACGATGATGTTGAAAGTTTGAATGGGCGGAATGCTACTGGCGATTTCAGTGGAGCACTGGTGGTGGAAATAGCTATAAAACAAAGTGAGATAGGAGACATTACGTGTCAGTGTTCGAGGGTGTCAATTGATTGACTGATATTAGTATCCTTTGGAAGTTTTATCGCACGGTTTTGAATCCTATCTAGCAACATGTTTTCGGATCACCTGACCAGATGTGGGGATTGTAGTCCAATCTTGGAAGGATAAACGCCTTATACGAGTATATTGTGGCCAGGTCAGAGGAGGTGAAATATTTCTTACATCGCTTGAGGAAAGCTAGACATTTCGCAGCATTTTTGGCGACATCGAATATGTGGTCGAGAATAGACAGTTTTTCGGTTTCGACGATGCAAGTGACATTCATCGATAATGGCTGGGTGTTTAAATTTCGCTCTAACGACAGTAGACAGCATTGTGTTTTGGAAGCATTAAATTCCATTCTGTTGATAGTTCCCCAATTGGTTATGCTGTTAATATCGGATTTTAATGAGCTTAGCACACGCTGCCGTTCTCGTTCTACAGCCGAAGAGCAGAGGCCTGAGTCCGGGAACGAGTATAAAAAGCAGAGAGTACTGTTATCAGCAAAGGAATATACTGGATTAGAAGTAGCAGACAAGAGATCATTAAAAAGAGTGTCGTAGACAGAACAGAGCCCTGAGGCACATCAGCATTTATTTTGTGAATATTAGACTTGAAACGTCAAGACAACAACGTTCCGAATGGTAATTTATAATCCATTGAAGAAGAGAGTCATCGACCCCAAAAGCAAAAAATGTTTGAGCACCGTATTTCACAAAAGTTCAACAAAACCACAGCTCAACTTAAATCCCTTATAATGGACATGCATATGAGCGTATTGAGAAGACAAACAAAACACTGTCTGCGCTGGCAGTGCGAGTGCGAGGTGCTTGAACGAACTACGGAACTTGTTCTTATTACTCAACCCAAAGATGAGTTGTGCTTCCTTCCTGCATACTAAAATGGATCAAATGGGATGACAGCATATATCCACCGACTCTATTCCGAGTGGGCGGAGTGTTTTGCTCTTCCATTAAATGCACACCTCCACCTGTTCCAAGTGCAATTTTCCGTTTTTGACTAAGAGTCGAATCTCAACACTCACCCATCATTATCAAATTTTCCTCAATATCCGAAAAGAACAAAGTTTTTCAATCTGCTAGATAACACGAAAAATCTACTGAAAAGCCACTTTGTTTACAAAATATCGGTCTCACGAATTCATGCCTTTGAAAGTTTGACACTAGAATACAAGGACAGCTTGCCTCTCACCCTAGGTTAGAGAGTCTACGCTTGTCTTAAGCCTAACGGGGAACCACTGCTGATCGACAGCTGTCAATGGTTGAGATCTCTTGCCGTCAAAATCAGTGAATCCAATAACAACGATCTGTTGCCGAAAGATATGTGTCATTCGTAGTACTGTTTACTTTGTTCAATTTATTTTCTTATCCGTTTACATAGTTTTCATTTGCCAATTTTTTATATTTTCTGTTTGCCGATGGAATGATCGCTATTTGTGTGTTGTTGAAGCTTCGATTTTTATTATTATCGATGATATGACAGAGAGCTGTTCCGGATGCGATATATCATATTCTGTGAGTAGTAATTAATGGCTTTTGTAAGCAGCGCGTGAGTTTGAATGTATGTCATATTAACGCGTAAAGCTTATCAGACAAGCATGATGAGTTCTGAAGTTTATTTTTTGGTTGGAAGTTTGGCTGGAAATACAAACACACAAGTGTGCTTCTGAGATATGGTTTGGCCCAGCCTAACTGATGAAATCTATTCAATGAGCTGTTATAATATCTCCTATTTCCCCTTTCATTGAGAAGCTCCCAGATATTCCAATATACAAACAAAAGTATAAATCCCTTGCCGCTTGTTGGTATGATAGGGAATCTTACATCCCTTTACTTTACTGCCTTTATATGTAGGGATCTAAACTGTACCATTCTTGATGTTCTCTCGGTTCGTGGGTTCTTTAAATACGCTTGGTCTGAATTTTGCCAATTTAACTGTCCCAACCCATTTTACCAGTTCGAATAGCACTCTTCTTGACCTGTTTGTTACAAGTGAAAGGCAAAATATTACTTAAAATCAAATTGCTGCCCTTGTTTTTTCCAGGCATGGTCGAATTTTTGTGATCTTCGGACTTGATCGTAGTCGTGAACCACAGATCTATTCCTTCAGAGATTTTAGAAACCTAAACACTGAATGGTTTGAAAGGGATATGAAGAATATTAACCTGATGCCGCTATTTCATTAAAAATCGGTCGAATATCTTCAAAGTTACATTTTACATTACAACGTCAACACATCCGCAATCACGACTGCGCTGTCAACTCTGGAGGTAAACGACTCACTTGGGGAGCTGATCAGTCTTATACTAAAAAGCAGGATAATCAACTCCAAACTGAGTGAGACTTCTGCTAAAAGATATGTCAACAGAGGTACGCCGCAAGGCAGTGTCCTCTCTCCCCTTCTCTGGAATTTATTAGTTAATGAACTACTGATATACCTGGAAACGAATGGTAGCAGTGTGATTGCCTATGCGGATGACGTTGCTATAGCCATGGGCGAAGAAAACTGGGAACAAATCGTTTGCGAAGAAGATGCTGAGACGTCCCCATTCATAAAAGTTTCCAGAACAAAACTAATAAGATGATATTAGCTCAAAAATCTAGATACTATAAGAATAAGTTCACCCAATTGAAGACCGATCCACGAAAAACATGGGGATTAATAAATAAAATATTAGGAAAAAAAGGCCAAATCTCGACGAAACGATGACTAAGCATTTTACTAATGATCCAACGAATGTGCATAACTTTTCTCTTCACAGACATCGCAAATTATGCATTACTGTAATTCTAACACATCTATTCACATAAATGCACGAGTTGAAAACACGGTATTTGCTAATGCTACAAATGTACATGAGGTGCGTGGAATAATTAATTTTCTCGGAGAACATAAATCACCATGAATTGATGGAATTAGAGCAGTCGATATTAGAAGACACGCCGAAATTTTTGTCCCATCCTATGTAAATTTATTAACCTCAGTCTGAAACAGTCGAAAATCCCATTAACGCTGAGGACCGCTGTTGTAAGGCCAATCTAAAAGAGTTATATTAAAAATCAGCTTAGCAACTATAGACAAGCTGCTAGGCGAATTCGCTAATGAAAGTTTAAATAGAAGCCATCATGTCCTAGTCATGTTCATGGACTTCAGTAAAGCTTTCGACACTCTTAACCACGGGAAGCTATTAGAAGCGCTGGAACGGATTGGTATACATGGAGTAATGGCTGACTGGTTTAAGGATTATTTACACAGCAGGCAGTTTTGCATCAAGATTAAGGACTCAATGAGAATTAAAAAGAAGCTGCAGTTTGGAGTCCCTCAGGGATCAAAACTAGGGCCGATTCTTTTCATCCTATACACGAATGAGCTTCTTCGCGTCTTCAATCAGAGCATCTATTTTGCCTTTGCAGACGATAAGGCGATTGTGGTCAGTCACAGGTCATTAGATACGGCGACGAAGATAAGGAGGAGTTCGATGCTACAGTAAAATGGTGCCACGACAACGGCTTGATTATCAATGCTGCAAAAACCAAGATGATGCACATCAGGAGTCCACAATTCAAACCAACGCAGAGTAAAATATATTTAAGAAACCAGGCATGTCCGAACACTGCAAACAATGCTATTGAATTAATTGAAAGCTATAAATAACTTAGAGTTATCATTGTCTGTCATTTTCTATGGAACAAGCACATTCACAAGCTGGGCAATGATCTGAAGAAAGCTTTATACGCACTAGTCCATTTGCGATACCATGTCACGGCTCCTGTTTTAAAACAAGTATACTATTCGTTAGTTGAGTCGAAGTTACGATTTGGTATACTTGCTTTGGGGCAACGCACCAACAATCCACATTAATAAGCTACAAAGGCTGCAAAATCCAGCACTGAAACAAATATACCAGAGTTACTCACGGAACGATGAAAGAACATTCAAAGTTCTTCAGGTGGGAAAAATCTTCAAGATGACACTATTACTGGAGTACTTTAACAATAACCGTTTCATCCGACTAATTGATCACGCAATCAACACTAGAAGACGTGCCCAAAGTATGATTCAATTGCCCAGAAATTGCAACACATATGGTAGACGACAACTACAATACAGCGTTCCTTCAACAATCAACGAATTACCCCGAGAAATAGTAAACATAGTAAATTTCAAAACTAGAAAAAAACACATAAAAATTAAAAATTATTAATCTACTATAAAGTAGTCAATTTTTTGTTTATTTTTTTTTCTCTTTTTTTTTTATAATGTTTCTTTTATTTTGTTTATGAAATTATGTAAAAGTTTTTTTTTTTAAATTCAAATCTATCACTTTAAGCTTACTTCAACTATCTTCAAACATCTTCTTCTGCAGATAAGCTTATAGCTTCGCAGAAATAATAAAAATTGTTAAGTACTTTAAAACTATCAATAAAATCTAAATCTATCAATAATCATCATCAGTCTAGCGACCAAACTGGATCTGAATCGCTCTAAGTGCCTGATCCTTTTAAATAGGAACATATCAGCGCCATAATAGGTGTCATCACTGGACACTGCCTCATAGGCAAGCACACAAGAAGACTTGGCGCTTTTACAAACGACTTCTGTAGAAGCTGCATGGACGAGGTAGATGTACGAGTCCAGCTCTCTCACAGAGAAGAAAACTTCACTTAGGAGCTTTCTTCTAGAACAACCTAAACGATCTAAAACATGTAGACGTAAACAGTCTCCCACGCTTCATCATAAGCTTAAACTGGTTCCATTAGTAAAAGGATCATAAATCACAATGGGCCAATAGGCCACTCTTACCTGCCTACCTACCTACCTACCAACATTTTACAATTGGTTGATCGGTATGTGCAAATTACAATTAGAGCTGTGAAGTCAAGTTATAAAGGGTTTTCCAATAGGGACTTGACAACTTTGAATTTAATTTGTGAACGCACTCTTTCACTAATTATCAAACTGTCACTGTCAATTTATTCGGTAAACTCAACATTTTCATCATGGTAAAGTACACGAACGAGCAACGTCTGCAAATTATAAAAATTTTCTACGGAGTCGGTGACTGCAACTTTAAGATCGTTAACTCCAATTTTCGGTCGTAATTCTCGCTCTAGTAGACAGACAATAACAAGTTTAGTACAAAAATTTGAGTATACATATTCGTTGTGTGATGTTACCGTGTCAGTGAGACAACGGGTTGGTCCAAGTGTCGAAAATATCGCTGCCGTTCAGGCGTCCGTAGCAAAAGATCTAAATCAGTCAATTCCACGGCGTTCTCAAGAATTGGGCATCGCTCAGATCACATTTGGGCATATTTTGCGTAAGGATCCTTGGTTTACACCCATACAAGATCACGCTGACGGAAGAATTGAAGCCGGTGGACCATTTGAAGCGACGTACGTTCTCCGATTGGGTTCTGGAAAAGATGCGCCAAATCGCAAAATCATCTTCAGTGACGAGGCTCATTTTTGGCTCAATGGGTTCGTCAATAAGCAAAATATGCGGTATTGGTCGGGTGAAAATCCATATGTGCTTCATGAATCACCACTTCATCCACAAAAAATAACTGTTTGGTGCGGTTTGCATGCCGGCGGCGTTGTTGGGCCATATTTTTTCGTCGACGATAACGATCGTCACGATACTGCGAATGGTCAGCGTTATCGCGCCATGATCACCGATTATTTTTGGCCCGAATTGGAATATATGGACTTGAACGACATGTGGTTTCAACAGGATGATGTCACAAGCCACACAGCACACGCTACAATCGATTTATTGAAGAGTAAGTATGGTGAGCGTGTTATCTCAAGAAATGGGCCAGTCTATTGGCCGCCTCGTTCGTGCGATTTAACGCCGCTTGACTATTTTCTGTGGGGCTACGTTAAGTCATTGGTTTATGCCAACATGCCGACGACGTTGGAAGAGCTCAGAGCCAACATTGAATGCGTAATAGCGGCCGTTTCGGCCGAAATGTGTGTCCGAGTCGTTGAAAATTGGGTCCAACGAATCGAGCGCTGCAAACGTGCCCACGGTGGCCATATGAACGAAGTCGATTTCCATTCATAAATATTTTTGAAATATCTCAAATGGTTTGCGTTTTATTTAAAAAAAAGTTGTCAAGTCCTTATTGGAAAACTCTATATCAAACAATTTTCCTTTTCAGTTTAAACGAATACAGTTTCCTGTAAGCGTTTGCAACAAATAGCAGGGGCAAACACTAAGCGCCGTCGGTGTCGATCTAAGGGCATGGGTTTCTCGCACGGTCAACTATATAGCAAGTTTCTTGCTCTCGCGTTGTTAACCTGGACAAACAGAAGGAAAAACAGCCAACATTGTTTAGAAAGAAATTTTGTAAACAAAGTATATTTCTTGTATAAGGTTTGTTTGTTTTTCGTCCGAAAATAATATGTAAATGAAAAGTTAAAAAAGTGCCTAAATATTTTTTTTTTCTCTGTTTTAATAATAGATGTATTATATTCCACTTATTTGCGTGCCATCTAAAGAAGTCAATGTTTGTTATGATTTCTCAAAAAGGAAAGAAATTGAGTACAAATTTAACTCAGGTGAAACCGCGGGCATCAGCTGTAATTAGATAAAACTGGTTGGGCTTCATGTGTAAAATACATATCGTAGGTACAAAACATAAGATGATGCTCGGAGATAGAGTCGATGGACAGTTGGTAAAATAATATTGAGGCTGCTGCGACGAGACATAGGGCCCTCCTTAAAGCTATTCTTGGGAAATGCGTTCACTCTACTAATTGAGCCTTAATGTCTCCCAAAATTGTCACAGGTTTGAGTGTGCAATATAGACCCAAGCATTTAACATAGAGACAGGTTAAAGTAAAGACAAACCACGAACAGCATTATGGGTCACAAGAGAACATAATAAAACATCAATCCAGGAGGAGCGTAAATAAACAACACTATGTCATGAGTTAAGACAGAGAAACAATAAAATTTACCCCAAAAAGCTACCGGACTGACCGACAAGATCTAAAATATAAATTCCAACACCATCTAACCCAGATAGAGAGAACCCCGAATACGCAGACTACCAGATAAGTACCCATTTATGAATATAACATTTGTTTCCTGTAATCAATCCTAAATTGTGCTAGCGTCGTATGCCGATAAACCTTTAAGGTGGACCTTCCGTTGGCATTTTGTTGGTGGTAGAACACAATCATGGTTTGGATTTTATTACACAAAAATATGACCTTAGTCATCCGTTTCGCGTCATCAAAAACAAATTCCATAAAACTTATCTTCCCATCTTTAGTAAATTTAACAAACAAACAAACTATATAACAATAGCGTTCTGTGTTTATTATTGTTTACCTTTCACAAATGCAGAACAAATCGTAAAGGAGCAGAGAAGTTATTCCCATTTCAAATCTTTTCCACTTTTAGATATAATCCCGATTCTGAGCTCAATAATAAATTCTTAAGCTCAAATTTCAATGGAATCTGAGTCTTCTCCGTGGTTGTAAATTTGTAATTCTTTAACAGAAAAGCCAAGCCAATACATGCTTGCATCTTTCCAAATCGTAATCCAATGCAGTTGCGAGGTCCATCCCCAAATGGTAACCATACAGCTGAATGTCGCTTAGACATTTCTTTCTGTGTAAACCTATCTGGATCGAAAACTTCTGGATTTGGATAGTATTCTGGATCATTTTGGATGGCATAAACTGGAATTACAACCATGGTACCCTTTTCGATATAATACTTTGGATCCGAAGTTGAATAATGTCGGTTGGCTCTCCGATTCAAATGGGGCAGTAAGGGATACTTTCGAAGGGTTTCTAAGAATTCAAAATTAAAATAAAATTTAAAGATTGATGAACCTTCAAACATACCAAAAATAACTTGTTCAAGATAGGTCAGCTCCTTCATGCATTCATATGTGAATTCTCCATTGTGCTTGTCAAAAACTTCAATGATTTCCTTCCTCAACTTATCTTGAATAGCTTGATGCTGTGCCAGTTCATATAAGCAAAAGCTCATGGTAGATGAAGACGTTTCAAATCCCGCAAGAAAGAAGACAAACGCTTGAGCTATGACTTCACTCATTTTGAGGGATTCCAGTTCCTCTCCATTCTCCGACTTGATTAGCTTGTTGTTTTTCATTTCGATGAGCATATTCATAAAGTCATTCCTTTTGACTTTGTTGTCTTCTCGATACTTAATTGTTTCCTTCACGAGATTGCAGTAAAAATTGCTGACTTCATCGGTCACTGTGCGAAACCTTAGTTTAGCTGCTAAATTGGGAAAGCTTAGGATAAGACCCGTAGCAAAGCGATTGTGTCTGCGATCAGTAAAAGCTTTTCTACCGATGATTCTAAATTCCGCAGACGGATCCCTTAAGCTATTACAGTCGATGCCAAATGCGCAGGATCCAATGATATCTGTGGTGAATCGCCCAAGGATGTCTCTAATTTCTATCACAGGGTCCTTAATGACGATCTCGCCCATAACATTCACAAACTCCTTAGTAGTAGATATCACAGTTGGGAACATAAACTTCATTTTCCCCGACGTAAAAGTTGTTGATAATTTGGCTCTTAGTTTCCTCCATTTTGGTCCATCTAAGGTGAATAAATTGCCAGTCAATGGATCATCCTTTTCGTTATGGAACATTCCGCGATCATTAAAGTAACTGAAGTCCTTAATTAAAATATTTTTGATTAAATCCAAATCCAGTATGATAGCAGTTGGCTTCAACATCATATAGAAACCTGCAAAGGGTCCGGTTCCTTTGTATTTCTGATAGATATCTCTGTACATCGAGGCGAAGTTCTTTGTTTTCGTAAGTTCTTTTGCGTTGCCATAGAAAAACTCCGGCTCGGTGTGCGGAATTCCGCGTATTCTCCAGTACGACGTTTTCTGTTTGTATAAGTATAACAGAAGTGATGTTATCACAATAATCCCGTATAAAGTTATCGAAGGGATCTCCATTTTGATCGGTTAAAGGTTTGAACGTACCCTTCCCGAAGCAGCGCTGGACGTGAACTGAGATGTACGAGTATATTCGTAAGCTTAGACGATTACTGGCAGAATCTTAAGTATGTCATAATTTTTTAATAAAAAGTTTATCTCTGCAGATTTTTTATCTTAATTGATGTCGCTGATGATACGAGTATTTGCATGATAGTAACCTCCTCGCTCTCTTCCTTTAGGAGAATTGAGAAACAGATCGAGAACCATAAACGTAGAGGCAATATATTGTGGTTAGTATGCAAATAGTGAGTTTGTTAAAAACCAGTAATTGAGCACCGAGGGCAGGTAAGTGTACATATGGTTCATCAGTGCTCAATGTTCAATATCGAAGTTCAACCCTAATTTCAAAGTAAATTTGTTAAATTACCTAAAAGATTGGATCGTCGTGGATGAATACCCATCGTGCGACCGATTCTAGAAGTATTAAGTATTTATTAAGTATTTAAAGAACTGCGGTTTGAAAATAAATGAGTGTTTGAGTGACTTTTGAAGTCCCACATTCAATGGAAAAGTAAAAAAAATTGGTTCAAAACAACGCAGCTCTAGAAAATGAAAAAAATTGAACTATGATACCTCACGATAAGGAGCTCCCGTTGTGAATCAACCGGAGTAACAGTTTATTTCGGTCGTTCCAAAAGACATGCTAAAAGCCATTTGACATTCTTAAATTACACGCATTGCGTAGTTAACAATTGACTACTGTTTTGTACGCGGAAAATGACTCGAGAAGGTACTATACTTTCGTGTGGATGGGCTAATCCGATTGGATAGGTAATAACTAACAGCGTCATCAAGTCTTAAACTCAAGAACCCAATAGAGCAAACGTTTTGTATTCAGATAGGAAGCCGGCCTATAATGTGTAAGAAGTTTAGGCAGCCACGAAGGCATTCATGATGCAGGAGTAAACGGTTGTGGTAGTTGCGGTTCGTCGGAATAGGTAGGTCTTTGCCACTACCCCGTATATATCAATCCAACTTACAATTTGGTTACTTTACTTTACTTTAAGTGGCGCTACAGTCCGGGGTGGACCTGGGCCTCAGTCAACAAGCGTCTCCAGCCAGCTCCATCCCTACCTAGCTGCTTCCAGTTTCGCACGCTAAGTTGGCTGAGGTCCCATTCCACTTGCGTGCGCCACCTGAATCTTGGCCTTCCTCTACAGCGCTGTCAATCGGGAGCGGATTCGAAGACTTTTCGGACCGGAACATTGGTGTCCATACGCTTTACAAGACCCAGCCATCTCAGTTTTTGGATCTTCACTCTTCTGGTTAGGTCGATGTCGCTGTACAGTCCGTAGAGTTCATTGTTGTATCTCCTCCTCCATTCACCGTCAATACAGACGGGACCGAAGATCGCCCGAAGAATTTTTCTCTCGAAACAACCAAGAACACCCTCATCCATTTTTGATAATGTCCATATCTCTGCTCCATAGAGCAGGACCGGGATTATTAAGGTTTTATAAAGGGTAACTTTTGTTATCCGAGAGAGGGCTTTGCTACCCAATTGCCTTCATAGCTCAAAGAAACAGCGGTTGGCAAGAGCTATTCTTCGTTTGATCTCAGCGCTGTTGTCATTGTCTGTATTTATAGCAGAGCCTAGGTAGACAAAGTCTCGGAGAGACCTTTACCGACCTTGATGGAGCAGCGTGCATTCTCTCTCGTTATCCTGCACAGGCGGACGAGTTTGGCAGGGATGCCGAAACTAGACATTGCTCTGTATAGCTCGTCTCTATAGATGCTGTCATATGCGCCCTTAAAGTCGATGAATAGGTGGTGTGTATCGATCTGAAGCTCATGGGTCTTCTCCAACATCTTCCGTAGTGTGAATATTTGGTCGATGGTGGACTTTCCTGGCTTCAAGCCACACTGATATGGACCTATCAGGTTGTTGAAAAACAGCTTCTAGCGTTCACATAATACAGCAGATAAGAACTTGTATGCGATGTTAAGGAGACTGATGCCTCTGTAATTTGCGCAGTTCAGAGGGTCTCCTTTCTTAAGAATCGGACAAACAATTCTGAGGTTCCATTCATCGGGCATACTTTCGTCCGACCATATTTTACAGATGAGTTGGTGTATGCTCCTTACCAAGTCATCGCCTGCCGCTTTGAAGAGCTCGACAGTTAGGCCGTCCACTCCAGCATCTTTGTTGGACTTAAGCTTAGCTATCTTCACTTCGTCCAGGTCGGGCGGACGGAATTGTTGGTCATCATCATCCAGGTTGAAAGGTTGATTCTGCCTGACAGCGGCATTTGGTTCGTCATCGCCGCGGCGCCTCGTGTTACAGTCTGCAGAAATGGTCTTTCCAAATCCTACGCATCGACTGCGATTCTACCACGATGTTCCCTTGTTCATCTCTAGAGGCTTCGGTTCGGGGTTTGTTTCTGTAGCATGTTATTATTATTATTATTATTATTTATTAATCAAAACATAAATGTACATGATTAATCTTAAAAAAAAACTACAGCACTAGCATACAGGGCTTATGGCTGGGATCTTAACATATTACTTAAAGATTAAATTAACATAAAAATACTGGTGCGGGGAGCGCTCGATGATGTCAGGAGGGAGAGTATAACAAAAATCGACCTCCTGACATCCTCGGGTGCTCCCCTGATATAAGGAAAATAGTTAACAGCTAAATATACTTGTCCAGTTTTAGATATTTTAGTAGGTTATAAATATTATTAATGTTTTTTGACGATGGAGTAGAGAGAAGACTTATAATATTATCTTTATATAGATTTCCACAGATTTGCTTAATTTTACTACATTCGATAGTGATGTGTTTAATGGTTAGTAAACTATTTGTTTGGCAAAGGTGACAAATGGGTTGAGGTTCGTTTCTTAGTAAGTGGCTATGCGTTAACCAGGTGTGTCCAAGCCGAAGTCGTAGAAAGCATCTGTTCATACTAGCCGTGGTATTTGTCGGATAAGTTGCTGGTGTGCCTCCTGGGTTAATTGTGGCATAGTGATGAATGTATCTGCTCCAGGATTCTTTCTTTATGAGAAGCCAGTATGCGTTTATAATTTTATCCAGATCGTTTTTTGGGGGTCGGTAATGAGTTACCTCTGTATTTGGACATATGGAAATAGCTTTCGCCTTCTTATCAGCTGATTCATTTCCTTGAATATTTGTGTGTCCTGGGATCCAGATGAGTTTTAACTTTCCACTCTGCGATATAATGTTATCTCGGATGTTATTTATTATAGGCGTTCGGCTTTTTATATTGCTTATAGCTTGGAGAGTGGAGAGACTATCTGTGAGAATGATAGTTTTTCTCTTTGATGATATTGCTATCTTTGTGGCTTCCAATATAGCTAGAGCTTCTGTGGAGAAGATGGAAAAATATGTTGGAACCTTCACAGCAGATTGTACACCCCCATGTTTGTCGACAATAGCAAATCCGGTGCCCTCGCAAGTCTTAGACCCGTCTGAGTAAAGCATGTTCCAGGTGTTATTGGGATAGTTGTTCATGAGTTGCAGGAAGAGTTGGGTATATTTTTCTTTGGGAGTCGTATTTTTCGGATATTTTGATAAACTGATGTCGATTGAATTAGGTGGTAATAACCATGAAGGGTATTTTTCGATGGGAACACATTTAGTATTGGGTTCGATATCGATGACTCTTGCAAAGTATAAAGCTTTGTATAACGTTGAGGGTTGTCTGGGTATTTTTTTACGTTTCAAGATTTTGGCTGCGTCTGTGTGAATTGGTGAACTTTGTGCTTCACAGATTTTTGGGAGGAGACGAGATGTTAATATGTCCTTTCTGTCTTCGATTGTGTAAAAACCTCCTTCTGTCAGCATGTTCTTGATTGGAGTAGTTTGAAACGATCTAAGGCTTGTTCTTATTGCCGCATGGTAGGAGGGATGCAACACTTTTAGGTTTGTTGGAGCACACTTACCATATATGGTGAGCCCGTATTCAATTTTAGATGCAAAAATAGTTTTTGTTGTGTTGATAAGGGTGTTAGTATGAATATAACTATTGCGTGATGACAGATATTTTAGGATATTAAGTCTAGGAGCTAATTTTTGTTTTAATTCAATACAATGTGGTTTAAAACTAAATTTCTTATCAAACAATATTCCTAAGATACTTAAATAGCTAACAGTTTCTATTTGAATATTTCGCACTGCAATATCAAAACTAGAACAATTTAGTTTTCTGCAAATGTGTAGGTGTTTGTTTTTATTTAAAGATATTATTGCTCCTGACTGGATACACCAATTACAAATTTCATTAAGAACTTCTTTAAATAAATTAATTGTACGGTTGATATCATTTGTTCTGGACATTAAGTACAAGTCGTCAGCATAGAGTGAATGATCAATGTTTTTAAATCTTAAAATTATATCACTAATGTCATTGTATGCAATTATAAAGAGAATAACCGAGAGCGGAGATCCTTGTGGTATGCCATTTTTAGTGTTATGCAATTTTGAGAAGCATTTGTTAACTTTCGACCTAAAAGATCTGTGTATTAAAAATGCTTTAATAAAGTGAAATAATTTTGGACCGATATTCCATTTTATTAACTTGTTTAAGATGACGTGGATTCCTATACGTTCAAATGCCTTCTCGAAGTCAATCGAAACGATTGAGACATGGTTTTTACATGAGAGTGCAGTGGATATAAATTCGTCTAAATGGAGGAGTGAATCGACTGTACTCCGGCCATGCTTGAAGGCGACCTGGTTTGTGTTAATAAATTTATTCTTTTCAATATACCAAAGAAGTCTTTTCGAAACCATTTTTTCTAAAAGTTTGCTTGTGCTGGACAAGAGTGAAATCGGTCTGTAACTATTTGTGTCAGTTGGGTTTTTTTTTTGTTTCGCAATGGGAACTGTGGTGGCAGTCTTCCATGCATGTGGTAATATCCCTTGATTAAAAATATTGTTAAATAATAATAACATACGGTTTTTAATTTCGAATGGCGTGTTTTTGATCATCGGATACGATATCCGATCGTACCCGGGTGTTTTTCCTTTGACTGAGTTTAGGCAGCTTTCAAATTCAAGTAAATTGAAAGGTAATTCCAATTGTTTTGCAGACAAAGATAGGTTACAAGTGATTAGGTTATGGTTCAATGCTGCAAGTTTGTTCAGTCGGAATTGAGGAGAGAAATTTGAATCGCTACAGTAAGAGGACCACTGCTCGGCAAAATGTTCAGCGATCAAGTTTGAGTCCGTTAGCGGTTCGGAGTTAGTGTGTATAATTTTTATGTAGTGAGGAATATAATTACCGGTAAGGATTCTTATGTCTGCCCAGATTTTTTTACTTGTCGTGTTAGGATTTAGATTTGAGGTGAATTTCCGGAAACTTTCAATTTTGGAAGCCTTGACTTTCCTACGAAATAAAGCATTCGCTTTCCGATAATTAATGAGGTTTGTTTCGTTAGGATACTTTCTAAGGATTTTCCATAAATGTTGTTTCTTTCCCCGCAGAGTAGCGATTTCGGGGTTCCACCAAGGGACCATGTTTTTTACTGGTTTGTTTTTCGATTGAGGGATTGAAAAGTTGGCTGCGAACCGAAGTCCTTTACTTAATAATGCTGCCTCTTTGTTGACGTTTGTGGATTGTGGGTTATTGGTAAAAAAATCTATTGCTTTTGCTTGGAAAAGATTCCAGTCGGCGCGGTCGGTTAAAAATTTAGGAATCGGCTTAGAGTAAGTGTTATTGTTTTTAAGATTAAGGTTGGTTATTATAGGGAAGTGGTCACTATCGTGCAGAAAATCCAATCTGTTCCAGGAGGTGTTAGGTAAAAGTTGAGGAGATATTAATGTGAGGTCTACGTGTGTAAAGGTGCTATGGGTAGAAAAGTGTGTTGGACTTCCATCGTTAAGGAGAGAGAGGTTTGAATTTATTAAGAAGTTCTCAACTATTTTGCCTCTTGCATTTGAAGTTTGGGAACCCCAAAGGGGGCTCCAAGCATTAAAATCGCCAGTAAGAATTAGTGGGGAGTTCACTGATCTAATAATATCTTCTAGGTTTGTAGAAGAAAAAGTCTGGGTTGGGTGAATGTAAAGAGATAAAATAGTTATTTTAATGTTAAGATCAATTTCTACTGCTATTGTTGAGATATCTGAGCTAATTGGTTGGACTGTGTGTGGGATTGACTTATGGATTAGGAGGCCAACTCCTTGTTTTGCGGTTGTATTTGTACTAAGATTATGAAAATATGGTATATATTGTTTTGGAGCTTTATCTTGTGTATTGTCGTAAATGTGAGTTTCCTGGAGAAAAATTATGTGGGGTTTGTTCTCTTTTATTAACAGCTCAAGTTCATGATAGTTGTTTAGATATCCGTTAAGATTCCACTGAAGAATCTTGAGGATTGTATGAGCTGACGTAGAAGACTTTTGTGCAATATAAGAGGAGTTATACTGTGAAAAGTTAATAGGGTGTAAATTTGTTTGATAATTTGTGTGCCTCTGCCGCCCCGAGTCCGAACCATCGAAACTCCCAAAGGAGTTTGAATGATTCGAACTTTGAAAGACAGAGTCGGTATTCGAAGTACCAATTAAATGATTAGATGTCTTCATCATAATCATCCTCGGAGATTCTTTCGTTATCGATGATCATGGGTAAAGTAAATTTGGTTGTGTGTGTTAAGTCGGTTTTAGAGTGTAGATTTAAAGTGTTATATGTGTGCGTAGAGTTGAGAGTCCTACTAGAATTTGTGGGAGAGTTTGAAAATTGAGATTCATCGTTTATAGAAGTTTGTGTGATTGTTGAAAGAATGCTTTTGTTTGACATGGAGTTGGATGCTGTTGGTGTTCTGGCGGGTAGAGGAGGGATCGTAAAGTTCGGTGCTGTGTTTGGATTTAGATTAATGGGGGGGGATATTGAGCGAGGAGTAGAGTCGCTTGTTTGTTTTAGTGTTTGGGTTATCGGTTTCTTTTTAATAGCAGTTTCTATTGGTGTGGTAGGTGTGAGATTTGTTTTTTTGGTTGAAGAGGAGGAGGTTGTGACGTGTGACGGGGCTGGCGAATTGCGAGAAACAGGTTCTGTTCCGTTCCTAACAACTGAAGAGAAAGAGAGAGATGAGGCGATTGGATTTTGTTGGCTGTAGATTTGTTTGGCTTCTGCCATGCTGCACTTTTTTATAGTTTTTATTTTTAAAATCTCTTTTGCTTGCATATACCGCTTACATAGCTTTGATGATGCTGGGTGATTTTCTGCACAATTAGCACAATATGTGCGAGTACAAATTTCAGGAGAGTGTGGTGAGGGGAGATTGCATGTTTCGCAAGTTTGAGAACCAGTGCATCTTTTCGTAGTGTGACCGAGTCGTTGGCATTTTTTGCAGCGCATAGGGTTAGGGAAATACTCCTCCACCCTGAGGTTATACCAACCCACCTTTATAGACGTAGGGGGGCGAAAGAGATCAAAGGTAAAGAGCATTAGCCCTGTGACCCTTTGAGCACCATTTTCTGATTTCTTAAATTTAAATACATCGGTGACACCTTGGTCTTTCATCTCCTCGATTATTTCTTTTTCAGGGACATTTATTAGACATGGTGCATATGCGGTGCCTTTAGAAGCATTAAGCTGATCATGTAGCGAAACTGAGATAGGACAGAGGTTGGAAAGTGTTTTTTTCGAAAGAAATAGATTGGCGATTTGTTGTGATTTAACGAGTATGAGCAAATTTCCATCTCGAAGTTGGGTTATGTACTCGTACGATGTACTAATTGCATCAATGGCTTTGCTTAATAAAAATACACTTATGGAAGTGAGAAGTTTTTTAGGGTCTGTGGGGGTTATAACAATAAATTTGGGATTTTTAGAGTTAGAATGGAAGGGAATGTCTTTGTTGGGCACTATAGGGGAATATGTTTGTTTTTTAATTTTTTTCTTAGGCGGGTCGAAATGCTGATATAACTCAGCAAAACGATTACCCGAGAGCACCTTTGGCCCAGAGGCAATATTCCACTTTTTTTTATCACTTGTTTTGTTAGTTTTCACTCACTTGATTGGTGGAAAGATAAGACGAAAAGGGAAACGAGAGGAAGAAAGCGCGGGAGAAAGAAGTTACCAACTTTGAGGAGAGCAGAGAAACGCAATCGAAAACGATGTTGACGGCTCGAAGTACAGTCGGTGACTGTGTAGCATGTTATTTTTGCCTTTTGTTAAAACTTCCGAACCTCATTCCTGGAGTAGCATCTCTCAATTTCCTCGACCGCGCGCTTCTCATGTTCTTTCTTCTTTCTTCTTCCTCCTGTGAAGCCGGTGTTCGTCTGTCCTCTTCCGCTCATAGAGCTCATGAGCAGCTCTTACTTAGCTGCATCTGCTTGCCGGCATTCATCATCGAACCAGGGGTTTCGTTGTGGTGGACGAGTGAAACCCAGCATATCAGAATCGGCACCTGTGATGGCGTTTTGGCAGTGTTTCCAATAGTCTTCGATGCTTGATGCTGGCGGTATTGAACCTCTTAAGAGATTAAGAGACACTCGATCGGAAAAGGACTTGGCGATCTCTTGCGATTGTAGCCGTCTGACGTCGAATTTCCTCACAGCATTAGTTTGTCTTGGCGTAGTTTGGGATATCCGTAACCGTACCTTGGCTACAACAAGGTAATGGTTCGAGTCGATGTTGGCTCCTCGGAACGTACGGACATCCATAATACTGGAGGAGTGTCTTGCGTCGATCGCAATGTGATCAATCTGGTTGACTGTTGATTGATCAGGAGTTCTCCAAGTCCCCTTGTGTATATCGAGATGTGGGAATCGCGTGCTAGCTACGACAATGTTTCGACCCTGCGCAAAGTCGATTAGCCTGAATCCGCTATATTTTCCAATCGTTCCACTAAAGATACCCTCTCTTCCTAGCTTTGCATTAAAATCACCGAGGATAATTTTAATGTCATAGCTAGTATATTGCTCGAAGATTTTGTTAAGGAGCTCATAGAAGGCATCCTTGGTGTCGTCATCTATCTCCTCTGTGGGGGCATGCGCGCATAAGGTATAAGGCTAATGTTGGCGAATTTAGCCTTGATGCGGACTGCTACGAGGCCCTCGCTTACATGCTGGAAGCTCTTTACATCTTGTCTTAGTCTGCCTCCGACAACAAATCAGTATACAAATAAGCGCTGCTTTTGCCGTCGATAGCCGTAGTAGATGTCGCAGTTTTTCATCCTCTTTTTGTCCGGCCCATCCCATCGCATTTCTTGGATGGCGGTTATGTCTGCTTTGCAGCAGTCCAGGGCCTCCACTAGCTGTTCGGCTGCACGTGGTCTATTAAGGACCTAACATTTCAGGTGCATATCCTTTAATCGTTTGCGTGGGTTGTCAACAATAGATCCGTCCATATCCAAGGCTTGTTGATGCTTCGTAACTTAATTTTTTTTTAAATGGCCGGTCAGTTACAATTTGGTTTCGTACCAAAATATCATAAAAGCATCAAAGCAAAAAAAAGAAAGAGAGAGATACTAGAAAAAAGAGGAAATGAATGATCACATTTGAGTGTCATCACCACAGTGCAAGACCGGGACTTATGCGCTTATATCTAACTAATTCTGCACTAATCTTATCCCTAAATATCGAATAGTCAAGTCATTTCCTGTTACGAGTATGTCGCCACGCACCGTCGAAGTCGCCCGCATCGAAGGACGGTTGGTCCACTTATCCACACTCCACTGGCGCTAAACTTTTAGTCCATAATCATATTACAAAGCCTTAGGTACTTCACATTATTATACAATTTTATTGGAAAAAAAAACACAGCCTTACAGTTAATAAGGAGGCTTGAATTTTATTTAAAAAAAATAAAATTGTAAATACACAACGTGAATTTCGTCGCGAGGTCGGTCGTTATCATGGCTTCAGTGTTCAGGCAATTCGTCGCACCGTGGATAAGTTTGAGCGTGAATACACTCTTTTGGATCTTAAGCTGCCAACCAGACAGAGATTGGTGCGCAATGAAGAAAATATAGCCGCCGTACCGACCAGTATCAAAGAAGACCCAGAAATGTCGATTCGGCGCCGATCAGCTGAATTGGCCGTTGCCAGAGAGTTAACCCTGCTTATTGGGTTGGATTTGGGCCTACATCCGTGTAAGATTTTGCTGACTCAAAAATTGAAGTCGGACAATCATAGACAACGCCGTGAGTTCGCTAATTGGGCGCTGGAAATGTTGGCCGGAGATCTGGACTTTGGCCAACAAATCATCTTCTCGCACTAGCTGTGGTTCCAGCAAAGCGACGTTACATGCTATACAAGCGAAGCAACGCTTGAAGTTGTTAAAGAGAAATTTAGCGACTTGTTCATATCACGGTAAGAACTCGATTATTTTCTTTGGGTCTACGTCAAGTCCTTGGTCTACGCTAACAAGCCAACCATTTTGGATGAGCTCGAGGTAAACATTCAATACACTATTGCCGGAATAACGCCTCACATATTGGACCGAGTCATAAAAAATTGGAAAGACCGCTTCTTTTTTATTGTTTTTATCTTTTTCAAATTCGTCATACAAAGTTTTTATCATGAGCTTATAGTTCTCTAGGTACACCAGATGTATGCATAAGTTTTTTCCATTTTTTTTTTGGTAAAGAAATACGTAATTTTCTTGGGAAAATAATCTTTTTTTTATTCAAAATATAGGCCATCGACTTCTAAATATTTCGCCCATCTTTCAGTTAATTTATGAATAGCATGCCAGAACAACTGCTTGTCTTTTGCGGCAAACCATTCGTCGAGCCATTTTCCTCGAAATCGCTGAAGTGCTGCTCTGCGAGTGCGTGCTTCGTTTATGCGAAGAGGTGATAGTCAGACGGCGCCAAGCCTGAGGAGTACGGCGGGTGCAGAAAAATAAATCCATTTTTAGTCACAATTCGATGCAGGAATGATTTCCATTCGTGGCGTTGTAGCAGCATTCCACAAGTGACTTTGCGATTTTCCATTTGACGTTAATTCAAATCGTGTGGGACCCATTTACTGAATTTATTGATCTTCCCCATTGCTCGTAAATGTCTGCTGACTGACACATGTAATGCTTCTGCTAATTGCCCCGTTGAGTTTGAGTTGGGTCATTATCCAATAACTCCTTTAATTGCTCGTCTTCGCATTTTTTGGTCTACCAGAGCACTGTCTTTCACATTGAAATCACCTTTTTCAAATTGTCGAAACCATGTCTCACATGTTTTCATGTTTTTCTACCAGCAAACCATGACTTTCAACAGTCTTTTTCTTTTGATTAAATAAGAAAAGCAATGCGTGCCGCAAAAGTTCTTTTTTGGGCACAAAACTCGACATGATCACTGAAGGCATTAGTTTTTGGCGGACTCAACTTGTGTGTGTTTGTAGTTAAATGTCAGACGAGCGAAATGACGTATGTGTCAAGTTAATACGCTGCGTACTTTTCGCTGGCGCCATCTTTTAGTTAAACCGGAAAAAACTTATGCATACACCTGGTAAAGTTAACCTTTAAGTACCGACGTGCGGTCTGAGAGGCCCCGACAAGCAGTTGATTTGCTAGTTTACCCCATTAACTGCGCAATATCGATTCCCGCTTTTATGCAGCTGTAAGGATAGTGCCCACGTTGAAGTCGGAACAGAAAGTGGTGAGTAATTACAATTTGAAATTACGACGCGGCCTCTCAGGTCTCACGTCGTTACTTACGTTAGTTTTTTGATATTTTTACAGATATTGTGATTTATGGATGTGCTCGGGACTTCAGGTAGTAAAAGAAATAGTTCTGCGACAGATTTACAGCATTCAAAGAGATCTCGGATATGTATAAATAAATCAATTCCGAATTATGCGCGAGTGACTGAGAGCTGTCTTGCGGATGAAGATTCCAGCGGATCAGAGGTTGACGATGTTGACGAAGATTTTTGTCCAGAGCACAGTGAGCATGATTGGAATACTAGCACTGATATTACTGATACCGAAGAAACTCAACCTGGACACGACTTCATCGTCATCAGATGAAGGTGATCCGCTCTCAAGACTGGGTTGTTTTAGAGGACAGAGTAAATACAAATGGTCTAAATCACCTCCAAACAGATCATCAGTTAGAATGTTATGGGAGATTTTGCTAAGAACCAAGTAGAAGCTAACTGAATATAGATCTAAATATATGAAGCAGGATCGTCCAGAAGCAAAAGATATTGATATAGTTGACTTACTCGTACAAGCTTTTATTGGCCTATTGATTGATGTACACAACTGTATTCAAGTCTAACCACGAAGACGCAGGTTTAATATTTGCCACTGAAGGTACCGGAAGAGACATTTTTAGATGAGTTGTGTCTAAAAAACAGATTTCTATGCTTGCTTCACTGTATTCGGTTTGACAATGCACTTGACAGAGCACAGAGAAAGGAGACCGATATCGAATGTTTTCAACAAATTCGTATCAAATTGTCAGAGAGTATATAATATACTGTAAAATGTTTGTGTGGGTAGAAATGATAGAACTTATTCTTTTCAATACAAATCGCTTTATTCAATACAGTGTCAATTCACAATTTAATCGTTTATCTCAAATACAATCCAATTTCTCAACCGCTTATAATTTTCTTATCTTTTACTTAATCACTTCTCTTAATTATCACTTCAAATTCAACTGATGAACTGATTTGCATACCTCTGGATGCTGATATTTATACTCGAATGACATATTTCGAGAAAAATCATCGCCATCCAGCGTCCCATACAATTCCCATTTTGCTAGAAAATTCGATTCCATTCTCCATTCACCAATGTTTGAGTCTTTGTTATACAAATATCGAAATCTTCTGCTCTTCGAGTATCGAAATCTTCTGCTATGTACGTAAATCTAGATGACGCTGCTCACATTTAAATCGTTAATATGCTACAGTTGATGACATGCTAGTTCCATTTAGAGGGCGATCGTTTTTGATGATAAACATACATATATGCCGAAGAAGCCCCCTAAGTATGGGCTTAAACTAATGTGCCTGTGTGATGACGAAAACGGGTATTTTTATAATTGTTATGGAAAAAGTTTAGATGGAGAAACACTAACAGATGAAGAAAATAAGCTTTTAGTTCCTACGCAGTCTGCGATCCGCTTGAGTAAACCATTACATGGCAGTCACAAAAATACAACGTGTGCCACTTGGCTCACTTCTAATTGTTCAACTGATTGATGCATTGAAACAGAGAGGATTGACCTGTGTAGGAACGGTACAAATAAATAAAAGGGAAATACCCCAGAGTTCTTTCCAGCTAAAACGAGACCAGAAAAATCTACCTTATATGTTATGGCTTTACAAAAGACAATTGTCTCATGTTCCCAAGAAGGGAAAAGCGGTCATTTTGCTTTGCAGCCGCCGATCAAGGCGCTGGCTTATGACAATTTTTTACCGGATTTTAGATATAAGTTCCGTCAATTATCATCTTTTATGAAATGTTCGATTTTTCTTTTAGTTCTCAATCATAAGCTGTCGAGTGAACATCTGCACAACACAGTCTTTTCTTTTTTTTTTATAAGGTAAGCACAGTTATTTTTTTTTTAGGAATTTTTTTATCATGCTGTCGACGGTGCAAATTCGTACTCTATTCATTTATGAGTTCAAACTGGGACATAATGCGTCTCTGGCAGCCAAAAACATAAGTGAGAATATAGCGGTGAACGAGCGCCCCATTCGGATTTGGTTTGGTAAGTTCCGTTCGGGAGATCTAAGACTCGAAAACGAACCGCGTGGGAAACCGAAAACGGTAATTGACGACGCCATTTTACGAGAAACGATGGATGCAGACCCAACAAAAACGGTGACGGGTATTGCACACAAGATGGGAGTATCCCCCATGACAATAAGTCGACATCTATCTCAATTAGGAAAAGTTATAAATCTCGACAAGTGGGTACCCCATGAATTGAACGAGGCCCAAAAACTACGTCGTTTAGAAACCTGTGCATCGCTGAGTCTAAGACACCGAAATGCACCGTTTTTGCACTTTCAATCACATGTGATGACAAGTGGATTTAGTATGACAATCGTAAAAGATCTGGGCGGTGGTTGGATGCAGACGAAAACCCAAAGCACACCTCCAAACTTGGTCTTCACCCAGAAAAGGTTATGGTGACAATCTGGTGGACATCGAAAGGACCAATCCATTTTTAATTTCTTCAACGGGGAAACGATAAATGCAGTCAAAAATTGTGAGGAAATCGACATAATGCATACGAAATTGGCTGAAAAGCAGCCTACGTTGGCAAATAGACATGGTCCAATCCTGTTGCATGACAATGCTAGACACCATAAATCATACGTAACGGTGCAAAAGCTACTACAGTTGGGATTCGAAATTCTTTTGCATCCATCGTACTCTCCTGATATTTTTCAAATGGATTATCACCTTTTCCGCAGTCTGGAGTCATTGTGTTGGCAAAAGATGTTCCGAAACCGAGCAGAGGTCATAGAAGCCTTTGAAAACTTTTTAGCGTCAAAAAATCAAGCCTTCTAAAAAAAAAAGAATAATGGACCTTGAATAACGTTCGAAGAATGTCATAGATGCCAACGGATCCTATTTTGATTGAGTAAAATTTTATAAAAAGGATATATTGACTTTTAATAAATACATGATGTACATGTGTTAACACAAACTGGTAGAGGAGCCTTTATAAAAAAAATTAGCTCGACAGTTTGTATTAGAGCACATGGAGCAAAGATTTTGTAACCTAAGGTTGCCCCGTGAACTCAGGATGAGGTTGGCAAGAGTACTTGGTTCTGACATCTGAACATGAAGCTGAGGAAGTCAAGACCCGAAAGACTTGTCTTTCATGTCAACCTAAATTCAAAAGAAAATCGACCTATAGATGCTATTCGCGCAGAAAACACGTTTATTTACACTGCGCGCAACAAGTGTGCCCTGACTGTGCTCAGAATTGTATGTGGAGTTGGACTGTGGACATTTTTTTTTCAGAAACTTTCTGCTCTTACTTTATTTTTTTTTTAAATGTTATATTAGTCGTAAGTAAGAAATACTAATTTTTGTTATTATATAGAGGAATATTCGTTATGTTTTGATATTTTATATCTAATAGTCGGATGTTTAACCGAAATTCAAGCCAAATATTATTGTAGTCTCATATTTAAAAATTGAATAAAGTTCATTTTCTTTTTATACTTAATTTGTCTTAAAACACTTTATTTTTCGCTATAATGCAAAAACAGGTATTTAAACCATCACTTTCTTTAACCCTTTCGCTCAAATTGGGATCATATGTGCCAAGAAAAATTTGAAGAATCCCGGAAAGCTATATTTGAAAGTAAATGCTATTTAAATTGCTCCCATTGGCAATTTCAGGTATGATCATGCTTATGATCATTACTTTCCCCAGTTTGCACATTCGAGTTGTTTTAGAAACTATCAGAAAAAATCAGTTTCCGGTCGATTATCGCACAGGGCACTCAATATTCTTGTAAAAAGTTGTTATTTAGTTGTAAACCCACAGTTTTTGTTAGGTTTTCATACTGTGTAAATATCTTTACGTGCATTTAGTGCTGAGGAACCACAAAAAGAAAAATATAAATACTTGTAAGCAGAATTTATTTCTAACAAAATCAGTCTAGCATTATATGTCCCATTGGTGTTTATCGATGGGACACATACTCGTATATCCCATTGGTGCTGTGAATGCATTTTTTACGTAAAGCAGCTTTCGAATGGCTGCAATACCTGAAGATTTGCAACTTCTTTTGGAAGAAGACGACCCTGACTCAAATGACTTCAGTGCTTCAGTGTCTGAATACAATTCATTCATTCCAATGATGAGGATTCAACGTCTAAGGATATGGATGTAGAACCTGAACAACATTCTCAGCCAGAAATAAGGGTAATCGTTAACCATCCTACAAGTATTGAACAAAGCAACGATTTCATTGTTTGGTCTAGTCCAGTTCCAAGCTATGTTCCATGCAAACAAGGTCCCAATGATCGTCAACCTGTAATCACAGCGAATGTGAACAGAGCATCTTCTGAGATAGATGGAAAGAAGTTCCGAGAACTGATCTTGTTATGAGCTATAATAGATTACGAAAAATGCAAGATTATTGGAGCATGAACCCATCTCTTTGTAATGTGCTAGTAAAAAATGCTTTATCTAGAAACCGATTCTAGCTTTTGATGGCAAAGTTATATGTAAACTATCCATCAAAACCAACAGATTGTTCTAAGCCATACTACATTGAAGAGTTGGTAAATTGTGTAAAGACAAACTTTCCAGCCCAAAGAACAGAATCACCTTTCCAATCTATAGAAGAACGCATGAAGAAATTCAAATGTAGGTCATCTTTGAAACAGTATCAACCATTAAAACCTGTTGAATATTAAAATACTTAGCTTAAATCAACTTTTAGCAACGACACCTGTTTGTCAAGCTTTTCTATAAATTAATGATCTTTAATCAAACATTGAACTTTTCATGTAAAACCAGCTGTCAAACACTTCTACCGGTTAATAAAAGAACTAGCTACTTCTCTTTTATCTGCTGAACATCGTGTGTTTTTATTTTTTTCTTTTCCACTTTCATCAAGCATCTCTAACTAGCCTTGCAACAGGTTATGGGCCCAGTGCGTTTGTAAAGATCTGAACTGTGGAAAACAATATTTATTTTGTTAATCTGATACATTTTTGTTGTGATTTGCTTTTTTGCAAAAATTAGTAATTTCTTGAGTGGACGAATCCCCTTGCTAAATGGCGAAAAAAATTATTCAACGTGGAAAGCCCAAATGGAAGGAATGCTACATAAAGGCAGATATTTAAAATGTGTTACTGGAGCAGAGATAAAACCCACTGAAGCTGGAGATTCACAAGATGCTTGGAATGACAGGGACAAAGATGCTAGGAGTGAGTTATTTGTAGCGATGGAGCCCGCGATCGTAGCACTAGTTAAGAGTATCAAAACGTCAAAAGAAATTTGGACATTCTTGGAGGATACGTACGAGTATGATCGAAAGGGGGTGAGACAGAAAGCAGAAGAGTTCCGCAAACTTATCAACATTCTGATGAATGTGTCGCAGTCAATGGGTGAGTATCAACGTGAATTTAATTATATTCTTTCTCGTTTAACAGAATTAGATGCGAAGCTGGATGATGGTCTGGTGGTAGTTTTATTGCTGGATAGCCTACCAGATGAATATAAAGATGTGCAGGCAGCTTTTGAGGCTCAAAAGGAATATCCCCCGCTAAATATAGTACGAACGCGGTTGCTAGAAGTTGGGGACAAAAGGCGGGATTTGTCAAATGGAAACAATGCGATGCAAGTTAAACAATATAGCAGCAATCGTTATAAACAGAAACCTGAATCGAGATACCCTCAACAGCCTCAAAGGCCATCATCGAGTTTCTTTCCATACAACTGTCGACGGTGCGGTAAAAGAGGTCACATGGCCAAAAATTGTAGAGCCAGAGAGAGAGTTGAATGCGCCGAATATACAAGACAGGAACAAGGTTTCATCATGCAAGAGTATTTACATTGTTCATCAATAGAGTACCAGAGAACAGCTGCTTTAGTGCGAGAAAAAAAGTCTTTACGGTGGTGCTTGGACAGTGGAGCAACATCACACATGTGTAGTAAAAACGGAGCTTTCATTGAATTGTCGAATAATCAATGCATGGGGTATGTAAAATTGGCAAATAATCAAAAGGTAAAGATAATGGGAATTGGTACGGTTTATTTGAATATCCAGTTAGATAAAAAGTCTCAATTTGTGTACCTGTATAAAACGCTATTTGTTCCAGATTTGAAAGAGAATTTGATTTCTATTGGAAAAGCTACGGACCGTGGCGGACAAGTTCAATTTAAAGAAAATCATGCTGTTATTTTTGATAAGGATGGGCGGACTTTATTGGAAGCCAAACGACAAAATGGACTGTATATTGTAGCGGAAATTGATCAGCGAGCTTGTTTGTAGATACCTACAGAAAAAGATGAATTATTAGAAAAATGGCACAAAAGAATGGGACATCTAAATGTAGCATCTCTCCGGCAGTTACAAACCCAAAATATTGTTACCGGATTACCACCATTTAAAACTCATACTCTTGACTGTGTATCCTGTATTCGAGTAAAACAGATACGCCAGCCGTTTCCCGTAAAGGAAGGAAAAAGATCAACAAGACGACTTGAGCTCGTGCACAGCGATATATGTGGCCCAATGCGCACGGAATCACTCAGTAAGTCACTTTATTATGTAACATTTATTGATGATTTTTCTCGCAAAATATTTGTATATTTCATGAATAAAAAAAGTGAGCTTTTAGAAAAATTTAAAATATTTAAAAATTTTGCTGAAAATCAGATAATGGTACAGAATACCGAAGTAGATCCTTTAGAAATTTTACACAGGAATGTGGAATCAAACACGAATTTACTACGGAATATACGCCACAGCAAAATGGAGTGGCTGAGAGGGTCAACAGAACGCTTATAGAAATGGCGAATCTACCGAAATTTCTATGGGCAGAGCTGGTGAATACTGCTGCATTTATACGAAATAGATGTCCAACAAAACTCAATCTGAGCAAAACCCCAGAAGAACTATGGTCTTTAAAGAAGCCGAACGTTTCATTTTTTAGAGAAATCTGTTGCAGAAGTTTTGTTTTAGAAAAAGGAAAAAACCCAGGCAAGTTCGATCCAAGAAGCGAAGAATATTTACTTATCGGATACTCAGAAGAAACAAAGGGATATAGATTATGGAAGCGTGGAACAAGAAGCGTCATTAAAAGTAGGGACGTTAAATTTATTAAAGACGTTAACAAGGAAAGAACGGGTAAATACTATCAGTATGATTTCGAAACTATTAAAGATAAAAGTGAACCTGAAATGAACAAAAAACCAGGAGAAGTAAAAAATGAATTTGAAACCGACGGAGAAAATGAGAGTGAAGAATACCTGGAAGCTACTGATAATCTAGATATTACCGAACCGGAAAACGAAAATCAAGAAAACAATCAGAGTAAGGAAGTCAATCACCATCAAAATCGTTCACCAATGCGTACTAGATCAAAATCGAGACAACTAACTGAAAGTACTTGTCTTGTAGAGATTGGAGACCCAAAAACGTTAGAGGAGATCGAGAAATCAATCGATGCTCATGAATGGAAGTCGGCAATGAAGTTGGAGTTTGATCTTTTAATTAAAAACAAGACTTGGGAGTTAATAGATCGACCGCCTGGCAGAAATGTCATTGGATCAAAATGGGTCTTCAAGACCAAGTATAATCCGGATGGTTCTGTGGAAAGGAGAAAAGCAAGGCTGGTTGCAAAGGGCTATACTCAGATGTTTGGAGTCGATTATTTTGAGACTTTTGCACCTGTTGCAAAGCCTAGCTCTATGAGACTTTTATACGCTTTATCTGTAGAAATGGACCTGGACTTACATCATATTGACGTGTCTACTGCATTTTTGAATGGAGATCTAGAAGAAGAAATACTGATGGAGCAACCGACCGGTTTCATAAGTCTAGAAAACCAAAACAAAGTTAGTAAACTTAAGAAGGCTATCTATGGATTAAAGCAATCGGGTCGCCAGTGGAATTCTAAACTTGATCAGAAACTTAAAGAACTTGGTTATACAAATTCGAATTATGACAGATGTATCTATTTTAAGGGTGAAACATGCACAACTACAACAATAATTGTAGTTTATGTAGATGATTTGATTGTAGCAACAAAAGGGTCGAAAGATTATGAATACTTAAAACTTGCTTTAATGAAGTCTTTTGACATCCGAGATTTAGGAGAGCCGAAACTCTGCGTAGGTTTGGAAATAGAAAGGAATAGTGCGGAGGGTTGACTGTCAATTGCACAATCAGGATATATAAAAAATTTACTCATTAAGTATGATTTACTAAATTGTAATAAAAATAAATTAACTATTCCAGCTAAATCAAAATTTGAAAGGGAACCATCAGTCGAAGGCGAGCGGGAACCAATCAATCAGAGGGATTTTCAAGAATTAATGGGACGACTATTACATTTATCTATATTTAGCCGTCCAGATATCGCTTGTCCGGTAAATATGTTCTCGCAGTTCTCACAAGATCCTAGAAGACAGCATTGGAACTTCGCGATATCTATACTTAAGTACCTGAAGGGAACTCAAACGGCCAAAATAATCTACCAAAAAACAAGTAAGCCGATTTTTGCGTATGTGGACTCAAATTGGGCAGAAGATGCAAATGATAGGAAATCACAATCGGGATTTGCTTTCATTTATTCAAATGGAGCTATAGCGTGGGAATCGAGGAAGCAGTCAATCGTTGCAACATCTAGAGCAGAAGCAGAATACTCGTATGTTACTTTGATTTCTGCTGAAAAGGAAGCTGCCTACTTTAAACACTTACTAACCGAAATAAATGTACATCCAAGAGGCAAACCGATAGCTGTATACAACGATAGTCAGAGTGCTCAATTCATTGCACATTATCAAGGGAGACACTCGAGAACTAAGCATCTGCATATTCGATACCATTTCATTCGACAGGCAGTAGCTGATGGTGTTGTGGAGCTCCACTATTTACCTACGAGGGAGATGCCTGCTGACGCACTTACAAAGGCAACGACGGCACCAGTCCATTATTACTGCTTTAAAAGTTTGGGTATGCGATTTTGAAACATGAATTTTTATTTTTATTGCTTTTAAGAATTTGGGTATGAAATTTTTTTTTTAAACTATGAATTTGATTAAGTTAGGGTTGCTAAAGTTGAGGGGGTGTGTTGAATATTAAAATACTTAGCTTAAATCAAATTTTAGCAACGACACCTGTTTGTCAAGCTTTTCTATAAATTATTGATCTTTAATCAAACATTGAACTTTTCATGTAAAACCAGCTGTCAAACACTTCTTCCGGTTAATAAAAGAACTACTTCTCTTTTATCTGCTGAACATCGTGTGTTTTTATTTTTTTCTTTTCAACTCTCATCAAGCATCTCTAACTAGCCTTGCAACAAAACCAATAAAGCGGGGATTAAAATTTCAGTGCGATGTCACACGAAAACAGGTTACACTTATGAAGAATTCTTAGAAAGGACTCTTGGGGAGAGAGTTGTAAAAAAGCTTTGCTCTACGATTCGGGAGCCTGATGTAATGGATCGTTTTTTCACCAGCACTTTGTTATTGCAAAAACCAGACTATGCTGCAGTTGGAACCGTTATAAAATCGAGGAAAAACCTTCCCATCTTTGACAGCACACTGAAAAAATACGAGGTGGACTTCAGAATCAGCAATGGTGGAATATCAGCTGCAAAGTGGCTCGATTCAAACGAATTAATAGTACCATCGAACTGCCACCCACCTACAATCGCTAAAGGTCTACGCAAAATGAAAGACGGTAAGAAAATTGAAGTTGCTATACCAGTTGCAATTAAAAGCTATAACGAAATAAGGGGAGGAATGGATCTGGCTGATCAAAAAATTTCAACTTATGATTTGGATCGAAAATGTACTAAATGGTGAAAACAGTGTTTTTTCAAGATATTGAACATGTCGGTTGTAAACGCCTCTACAATCTACTCTGAATTGCATCATAAAAAGCTAGAACTACTCCAGTTTCTCGTTCGTTTGGTTGAGCAGATAATAGGGATCGGAAAGGAGAAATCAGGAACCCTCAATAGAAGGCATAGTTCTGGACGTCCATCTAAGAAAGTAAAACATATGATGAATATCGGGGAGCACATGCCAGAAGTTATAACACAAAGACGTCGTTGTGTTCAATGCTCCGCAAACTAGATTGAGAAACGTACTAAAACTATTTGCGCCAGCTGCAAGGTCGCTTTGTGCGTAATATGTTTTACAATTTACCATAAATAATACATTTCCCTTATTAATACGAGTATGGTACCTGTTTTCTTTTCTAGTTTATTTAATGTTTCTTTGTTAATTTTTTTTCTAATAAAACTTGAATTCTTGAAAAATGATTTTTTGTTTGTTGATTAATTGAAATAACAGCATTAAATGTAAACGTAAATGTAATTCAGTTCGGTTCAAGTAATGGTTATGTAGTTGAATTCATAAATGTGAAACCAATGGAATCATAGAGAAATTCTTCTTAAATTTTCATGCTCTTCTCATGAATTTTATCAGGAAATTCTTGAATTTCTGGCGTAATGTTCCTTGTCTTGCTAAGGATGTTGTATGCCTTTTGCAATTGACCCGAAGCCGCAGCAATGTAAGCTGCTGCAGATAGATTACCCACTAGATCAAGGTAACTAATCCACTTGACGGTTATTTCCTCCATGATTTTGTCCTCAGGCTGACAGTTAACCTTGGCGATAACTAAGGCTTCTTTAAAGTACTGTTTTTCCAAAAGAATATTGACTGCTTGTTTCGTGTCATGTAAGGCAATTAGATAGGTGGCAGCTTGAAGAACATGTCCCTGTTCGAGTAGTTGATTCACGAATGCCTGGCAGCACTTTTTCCAAAACATGTATGACACAGATGGGGCAAGAGAAACGTGCCACTCAGTAAGCGTCTTCGTTTCAACACGCTTTAAAATTTCCTGCTGAATATTCGAGTTAACTTGGTATGTGAGAATGCTTGATATCGATTTGACCTCGGAGTCCTGTTGATTTCGAATTTCCTCGTCAAGCAATAGCTTGGCATCAGCTTGGCTTCCGAATAGCTTCGGACAAAAAAGACGGTATTTTTCCTTTGGTGATTCAATCATATATTTAAGTTTTTCCAAGCTATCCTTGTTGATTTCCTTTGTGGTCACGTATAGAATTGTTTGTGTATTCTTCGAAAGCATAGAGTTTTTACATCCTTTGCATAACCCACCACTGGGATTTTCCTTTTCTTTCTCTTTCAGTTGCAATTTTTTTTAAGAGCCCTGATATTTCCTCGCCATGTTTACTCTGCTCGGGACAACCATCGCCTACGGTCACGCTTTTATTTCTCTTTTTGCGACGCTTTTCAGATGAAGCCTTTCCATCACTACCAGTGATTTTGGTACCCCATTGTACCCCATCTAGACTCTTCATATTTTGCTTCTTCCATTCTTCCATTAAAAGCATGTTAAACATCTCGATAGATGTTGTCCGACCAGCGCACATAACAATACTCTCATCTGATGGCAAAAATAGCCCACAAGTCATTGGGCACGGGAACTGCTTTAGAAAGAATTCATCATCATATTGCGAATTTAGATCAGATACTCTCATTGCTCCGTCAAAGCCGCTCGCGAGGAGCATATTTTCTCGACGGTTATTCCATTTGACACAACCATTTGAGGGCATTTTGCTGTTGATAACTATATTACGAGCTGATGATGGAATACAAGTTTCTCCTTGTTTGTTGTCTCATCATCTGTGGAGCTCCTTCCAAGCAATTCGACACTGTTATTCGACTCGCACGAACTAGATTCTTCAGCTCGATGACCTGATTTTTGTCAATCCTCTAGAGTAACCTGTGGTTCCTCTGCGGTACCATTGGACTTGTTCTTCAAAGCATCAATTTCTACCTTAAGGCTCTCACAGGCTTCGATGTAGTTAAAATTCGAATTGTTGGCATCTTCTTGGTTTCTATCGATTCCTTCGAATTGCTCAAGACTCTCTTTGGTGTTGCATGGAGCCCCGAATTCATGCTCCAAATAATCATAGTCATAAATATCAAATATATCATCTGTCCCTACCGGAGTCTTTGTACCATTTCTAGTCTTCGGCGTATCATTTAAGTTTGGAATTGCCTTAACCGCAGCCTGTTCCACATGGGAAATCGTGATGATATTCCAAGCCAACGACGTAATGCACGCATCATGACCCTTAAGAGTGTACAAAACCTGTTCTGTTTTCAAATCAGCCAGGATAACTAGACCCTTCAAGGTTCCAACTGCGAAAATGTGATCGTTGTACGGAGTGCACTTCAGAATGGAGGCATTGTATTTCTTTGGAATAATGCGTTGCCGTCTGCAGTACGTATTCGATGCTACGCAGTATATCACTAGTACTTCTGGGCAAATGGAGAGAATATTACGATTGGACATGAAGCACATATGGACTCCTTCTGTTGTGGATGGACCATCACCTTCAGTGTGTGGCTTAGTAAAATGTGCCTTATGACCGTAAGCAGCCTTTTCCTGTTCAAAATCCCAAATCTGTATAGAATTGTCCTGAGCAAGAACCGCAAAATACTTTGTGGTGGACCAATCTTTGTCACAGTCGACACTCTTAATTGTCTGGCGTGTGTGGAATATCTTCATTGTTGGAGCGATTTCATTGCCTTCAATTTTCGATATGTAGTTAATAGTTTTTGAGCCAATATAAAGGAATCCTTTATCTGGGGCCGGCTACCGGCTTGACGGTAAGCATAGCCATGTCGCAGAGGAATTTTCCAATCGTTTTTGATTTTTATCTTTTTCCGAAGAATTTTCTCCGGCACATGAATTATAATAACAAGTTTCTGTAACAAATTTTTGTGCAGCAAAATTTATAACTAATTTTTGCATGTGAAATATGCAAAAAGTGCTGCTATCTCACTCCAAACAGCTGTGACAGTTGAGTCCCATTGGGACGAATACATCCCACTCAAAAATACCAATGGGTCAATACGTGCCGGCCTTGAATTCAATCTAAACCTATAAAAAAACGTTTAATCTATTACAGTTAACAAAGATTTACATAAAAAATCCAATAATACAGAAATAAAAAAATTTTTAGCGAAAGTGTTTAAAAAAACACTATATCCTTACATCGGTACTAACGATACAAAAAATGTACGTCGGCACTTAAAGGTTAAATAAATTAATCCAAAATATGACTATTTTGTATGATTACTAAAAAGTTACTCTAAAATAGGTGCACTTTCGTTACAGTTGGTCATCAGTTGTTTATTGAATTTCGATAGCATCACATTGAAGTTGAAGTGTTATAAGTATTTTTTTAAATGGCAGAGTATTCAAGTGAGGAATATGTGGACATCCATTTTGTCTATCAATGAAGATTTCCTACCAAAGGGTGCATACAAATACTCACAGAAGATATCTCAAAATATCTGTATTTCAAACCCGACCACCCTGCTTATTGGCTTCCGTTATTTCAGCATTTATTGACCTGCTCACTACGTTAACGAAGTCAAGTGCATTATCACTATTTCTATGTTGTTGTCAATTCGTTTTTGTTTTAATTCGCTAACTTTAATTTGTACGATGGTTTGTGATGGTTTCATTTATGGTTATTTCCCTTATCACGATCCCAATTAATTTTTTGTTTTTTGCTAATTTCGTCGTAGATATTGCTTGTGAACTCAACTGCATTAGCTAATTATTTTAATTCATTTTCTATGCATTGCGGTGGTTGCTGTTTCGATGGGTTATCGTTAGAGTCGGGTGCCGCTTTTGATTGCAGGGACCCCATTGGTCTGGATGTCTTCACCGCTTCTGTTTTTTCCTCTGCATTCTCCACATTTCCATGAATTTTTCGTTTGTGTGGCAATTTTTTGGTAAGTGGTATTGTGCTCTCCATCAGCGGGGAGTGGATCGTTGCACAGTTTAGCATACTGAATGGTTGATCTGATATACTTGAGAAAAGTACCTGTCTTGGATTGTTTCTACTGTCACTTATTGTATTAAGAAACACAATGCAAATCAACACAAATAACTATATATACCTGATGTATAATTAGTGAGAAAAATAATAAAAAAGGGGCTCAATGAAATAAACGTCTATGTATAGCTCACAACTTTCACTCACTTACGATTACTTACCTTGGGCGCCAAGGGCCCCAAGCACTTGTGATGTTTATAAATTTTTTCTCTGTTGGTGTCTGAGATTCAGTTTAGTCTTGCAACACAAGTTTACCAAAAACTGAACCAGGAAATTTCTGTTATACAAAATATAGCAAAAAATAGCAAAACAGCACCAAGTCATTTTGTACAGAGTTTTCTTGGTATTAAGTTGTGTCCTACATATTTTTCAAGATATTTAAGTGTATCTGGCAGCTAAAATGGATCACAGTAGACATTGCCAATAAACAGCGTTTACTAAGAGGAAAATTAATTTTTGAAAGAAAAACCTGCACAAATTAATTAGAAAAATAACCTGGTGTTCAAATAAAATGATTTGCAATGCTAAAAGTTTCTCCAGAAAAAAGAAAAAAGATGAAGACAACCGAAATGTACCCCTAGCGATGAACAATGTATCATACGATTCACACAAAAAAAAAACGGTGTACCACCTCTACGAAGATAAAAAAGGAATTAAACTTAAAAGCGGACACTAAGACAATCAGAAGAACACTAGTAATGAAACAATCGGCTGGGAAAAGTCCTAGAAAAGCACCGTTGTTAAAAATTGTTTATTTGCAAAGACGGCAGAAATATGCAAAGGATATCGCATTGGGAGCTATCTAAATAGCGCCAAATCTTACGGACCGATGAGTCCAAAATTGGTTTATTTGGTACTAATGGCAGTATAACATTTTTTCGTATACCAAAAAACCAGGAGTTCAGGCCAGAATACACCATAAAGACCATAAAGTATGGCGTCGCAAAAATAAATGCATGCCGGAGCTTCTCTTATAATATTACTGACCCTTGAAATTTATGGTAAAATTATGAGGCAAATCACGCTCCTCTATTCAGAATAGAATATTCCTCTGACTTGGGTCCTGCAACAAGATAACGACCCAAAACATACGGAGCAAATTGATCAAAGAATTTTTCGACACGAATGGGGTTCAGGTTATGGAATGGCCGGCTCAGTCTCCAGACCTAAACCGCATCGGAAATCTTTCGATGGATGTTAAAAAAGTAGTATTTAAAGCAAAACCATTTTTGGTTACGTTGCAGTAATAAGGAGCTGCTATTTTTTTTGCACAGAACTATATGAGCTATTGTACTAGCTGGGGTGAAAAGTAACCTCCTTGACCGCCAGTATGAGCTGCTACTGCCAAAAAGGTTATGGTGCCTTGAAGTCCGTTCATATTTAGGCAGAAATGCCAAATTTTAGTGCGATACTGTCTTTAGTTTTGTTTTGACAGCAGTTTGTTGTTGACGTGTTTGGCATCATGCTGAGTATGGACAAAAACGATTTTCGTTCTCTCATAAAACATTATTTTTTGAGAGGCAAAACGGGGAAGGAAACAAAAGAAAAGTTGGGTAAATATTATGGGGCTAATGCGCCGTCAGATTACACTGTCAAATATTGGTTTCGAGACTTTCGTGGTGGCCGCAACTCCACTACCAATCAAGTCCGCAGCGGCAGGCCCTCCGATGCGGTTACAGAGGACAATGTCAAAAAAAATACATGAAATGGTGTTGACTGACCGGAAAGTGAAGGTGCGCGAGCTAGCAGATACCACAAAGATTAGTACTGAGCGCAAACGCCATATTTTGGGCAATATTCTGCATACGAAAAAGTTATCCCGCCGCTGGGTGCCGCGCATGCTCACTCCTGACCAAAAACACGAAAGCGAGAGCACTTCCTTCGAAAGAGTGTTTGGACTTGATGATGCGGGGCGGACTTTTGGCGTCGATTGGTAACTGTTGATGAAACTTAGATCCACTACTATACATCAGAGAACAGAATGAGTGCCCGGCAATGGACTGAAGCCGGCACTAGTTCTCCGAAGCGGCCGAGGGAGGCTCGATGGGTCGGAAAGTTTATGGCGTCGGTTTTCTTGGATTATCATGGCATACTCTTCGTGGACTACCTCGAAAAGGGAAAAACCATCAACAGCGAGTATTACTGTGCATTATAGGAGCGATTGAAAGCCGAAATCGCTGCAAAACGGCCTCACATGAAGCGAAAAAAAATTTTGTTTTTGCAAGACAATGCGCCGTCGCACAAGAGCATCGCAACCACGGCTAAAATCAATGGCTTCAATTGCTGTCGCATCCACCATATTCGCCTGATTTGGCTCCCTCGGATTATTATCTCTTCCAAAAATTCAAAAAATGGCTCATCAATAAAAAATTCAGCTCACGCGAGGAAATCATCGACGCCATGGAGGGGTATTTTGCAGACCTTCCGGAAAATTACTTTTCGGACGGGATCAAGAAGTTGGAAAATCGCTGGAATAAGTGTATCAAGCTAAAAGGGAACTACGAGTATATTGAATAAAATAAAAATAAAAACATTAAAAAAAAGAAATTTTCATTCCCAAGGAGGTTATTTTTCACCCCGCCTAGTACGTTTATATAACGTTTCTGTCACGCCACCATTAATTCAATCGGGTGAGTTTATCCCCCGTACATCCTATTTCAGAAGATCCTCTGACAGAGCTTGTATTACTAATTCCATCCTGCTATACAATTGTGTTATTAGTTAAGTAAGCCAAGTCCTGTTGGACGAAACCAGTATTCAGTTGCTACGTTTCTGAGATAAAACATGGTTGCTTAGTAGTAATATTTACAATAAGCGCGTATTGTAATGGTTGATGCGGGTCAGTGCTTTATCAGACATAAAATTGTCTCTGAGTATTGGTAAACTATATGTTTACATATTGTAGTTGTAGTTAGAATGAAGTTGTATTATGAAAGGTGTCCCCAGATTAACGTTTGAATTTTGCACCATTTGTGCAGTATGGTATTGTCAACGAAAAGAAAGGCAAGGTGAGAGCGGACTGTTCAGGGCTATTAAAAATGGAGCGCTACACGAAAGTAGGACGCGTTTTAAGTTTAGCAGCTACAGTTCGCCATTTACGTACAAAATATGGTCGGAATAGTGATTTAATTTCATCAACCGTGAAGAGAGTAACTCAAAAATTCTGAAAGACTGGATCTATTGGTAATCTTGGACACTTTGTGCGTATTTCAACAAGTCGTTCAACACAACGCCTCGAAGCAGTTCATTAGAGCGTTGCTGAGAGCCAAAGGAATATCAATTCGGCACCGTGGGCAAGAAATTGACATTCCGAGAATCTCTCTACACCGTATTCTCGTGAAAGATTTGACCACGCACAGCGAGGAGAGTTCGTTGAATGGATTATGGAACAAAAACAAGTGGATGATGGTGTTTCAAACAAAATCATCTTCAGCGATGAGGCCCATTTCCATTTTGATGGCTTTGCTAGTAGTCAGAATTGTCGAATTTGTGGTTTAGAAAATCTACGAGCGATTACTGGATTATTGGGTTGGGAGCATCATCGGGCCATTATTCATTGAAAATGCGGCTGATCAGCCAATGAAAATTAATGGTGCATATTTTTGTGCCTATGGATGTGCAATATATGGATGTGGATGACATGTGGTTCCAAAAAGACGGTGCCACATGGCATACAGCCCAAGAAACAAGAAACGTGCAATTTCCCGTTTGGTGGTCAGAAGTGGCCTCCCTTAAATCATGCGATTTAATGGTATGCTGGAATTCTTTCTTTGGGATTTTCTGAAGTCTAAGGTTTATGCCAACAAGCCCACGACTACCCGCCCTTAAAGGAACAAATTCAGCGCTGTACCAACGAAATTCATCCACATTTATGTAAAAGTTTCATGGAAAATTTCGACAAAGGAGCGCAAAGTATGTGCCAGCAAAGCCGTTGAGGTCATTTACCCACTATGATATTCCATACACAATCCTACACTGTATACTTTATGAATGAATAAAACAAACTGACAATTTTTAATTAGAATCCTGTGTTTTCTATTAAAATTACTTCTTGCTCGAATTTTTGGGATACCTTTTAATTACCAAGAAACTGAGCAAATCCTAAGATAACAACGCGAGTGCCCTACCATTAGACGACATTCTGTGAGCATTTAAGCTGATAAAATTTCCCAACCATAAAATCAATGAAGAAAAGGCAAGAACCCCCTTCACAAATGACGGAAATCGAAATCTATGCAGGTAGAGTCGATTTTCTTTATACGAGTAGATACTGGGTAAAAAAAATTCATGCCTCCCATTTAAAAAAGAGGATTTGCCAATCATTCGCGATTAAGAGATTGATCCAACGTAAGCTGGCTTTATTCTACTGACGGATTCCCAAGAAATTTTATCCTTCTCATAGTCACAAATGGTGTGAGGAAATCAACTTGAGGCTTATTGCGGGGGATTCCATCTTAAAGAAGCTTAAGCTGATAGCAATATTTTTTCCATTTTTTTTCTCTCTTTTCTACTTTACTTTAGATGTCCTGTTATCTTAAAAGTAAGAGATTTCCAAAAACCCAGTCTAGTAAATAGGAATAGTCGACGAATAGCTTATTCATGTTGTCCAGCGTTACGGGGTACAGCTTGATCAGTTTTTCTATATCTCGAATTCAGGTATCGTAATGTAGATAGAGATTAAGACGCTGAATTCTATCATTCTCCACTCGAAATTTTCTGGACTTCCCACGATTTGCCTTAGTATGGAAATTATGGCTGGAAGCCACACTGATACAAGGTGGAACAAAATTAATCACGCTATCGGAAGATGGTATAATTTTTGCAAATATCGTCGTACATCAATCATATTTGACATTTGTGAACTGGACAGCTGCAGTATACAAACAGACAAGCAATCGAGCGCGAAACTCCGCAAGAGCGTGGAATAATTGCGTCGATGTTTTTGACCAATAATCGGTCGGTGATGTTAGCGCAGCGTGAATTTCGACGTCGATTTCCTAATAGTGTGACGCCAACTGGGCAAACATTCCGGCGCTTAGCTATACGACTCGAACGAGTGAAACCATAGGAGACCATGTAGAACGCGGCCGCCACCGAACTGGTTGTTCGGTTGTTCACTGAGCACAAAGAAACATCAACCAAACAACGGGCCACGCAATTGGCATCACCAGACGGACCCTACAGCGAGTTTTAGTGAAAGACATAAACATGTTCCCGTACAAAGTGCAAACAATGCATCAGTTAGTGCCTTCTGACCATCAATAATCTCAACAGCGAGGACGATTTTGAGTCGAAAATCATCATGAGCGACGAGGCGCATTTCCACTTAAGCGGTTACGTCAATAAGCAAAATTTTCGTTTCTGGAGCACTGAAAAACCACGTGTGATGCACGAAGAGCCATTACATCCACTCAAAGTCACTGTTGGGTGCGGCGTTCACGCGGGAGGAGGGAATTGGATGAGCGGGGCTTGGTGAATATGTGGTTTCAACAAGACGATGCAACCGCACACACAGCATGAGCCACAATGGATATTGTGAAGGAAGTGTTTTCTGGTCGCGTAATCTCCCGTTTTGGCGATTTGGAATGGTAAGCAAGATCGCCCGATTTAACCATCCCAGACTTCTTTCTTTGGGGCTAGTTGAAGTCGCGGGTTTATGCCAACAAGCTTCAGATAATCGCTGCCCTTAAAGAGAACAGTTATCACCGGAAATCTTTCGGAAAGTCGTGGAAAATGCGATAAAACGGGCCCAAATGTGTATCAACACTGGAGGCAGCGATTTGGTGGATATCATCTTTTCCACTTAACAGAAACAATTGTTCAAATAAAGATTTCTATCACTCAAAATCATTTTTTTTTTATTTCGTAAAAAACTAATTCAAAAATAAAATTGGATGATTAATTTTGCGCCACCTTGTATGTTATATGCCGATTAGTATGTTTCAGGACTCAAGAAGTTCACAGAATACGTTGGATTAGATCTTATATACAACAATAAGCAGGGATATACTTCGATAGATCTTATAAAACCTTTGATAGCCTCTATTAGAGCTGTGGCATATAGAGCTGATAGTTAGTGCATCGAATTCAGAATCGGATGTGAGATTTTGACCTTGCTCGAGCTCGAAAAGTCCGACAATGCTCCTCCTAAGCTCAAGATAAAACGAAAGCTAGAGGAAGCTGTTCAGAATCTGAACGATATCCGCGCCAAGTGTTTTGAAATGTCATGGCCAGCTAGAAAAGAGTCCTGTAGATCGCCTTTTCCTTGATGGCACGCAGAAACTGTCGCTGAAACCAACAGGCTGGTCAAAGTCTTCAAAAGAGAAAGTTCAACATGGATGGATTCACTCAGAAAATCTGAATTACACTGAGTCGAAAGCAGAGACTCAGCTTCTCATGCCTGAGGCTCACTTGCCAGGTAACTTAATCAGAACCAGCTCACAACCAGCTCATATTAAAGAAGCTGCTAGCGATCTGAATAACATAACGCGCCGTAATAATATAAGAGAGCAATAGTGGAATGACAAAATAACAATTTAATCACACAGGGTGGTTCACAGGTTTTTTTTCCTCTTTTTTAACAAAATAAACTAATTACTTTATCACTCCCACTGTTATGAAGGTAAAAAAAATTACATCAGTATTAAATCGTCTTATAAATTCAAAATTAATTTATACAACTTAAAGCATCAATCCCCATCATGGAACGAAATCGTTGAAATTTGTGTTGGTTTTGTGTTGGCACATACTCCAACTCAAAAAACTCATCTTCGAACTTTTCCCGAATGAAGTTAAAACGGACGTCTCTTATGGAACTCTGGATTCTTAATCAATCTGATAGCTCCTTGATTGTCGACGTATAGAATTGGTTTTATCTTTTAAAAGTTGTTGAATCCACATTAGCTCGGCCTCAGTTGTAGAAAGGGCAACGCATTTTTGACGTTGCGAGGCCCAAGTGATGCAGCTTGATCCCAACAAGAAAACATACCCACTGGTTGAACGCCTTGTTACTACGTCACCAGCATAGTCTGCATCACTGAAAGAAGAAAGATTAAATTTAGTATTTTGAAAAAATATATCGTAATCAGCTGACCCCTTTAGATAACGAATTATCCTCTTGATCATGATAACATGAGATGGGCTTGGATTATCTAGGTAGCGACTCACACATCCAACTGCAAAAGCTATACCCGACTGCCCACTGCTTGTCGGAATGGAAAATTTACTTCCTTATATAAGTTTTCTGAACAGCTCACTTTTGCTGAAGTTTCTGCTGAGGTTGAAACAGGTACAGCATTCGACATATTAAATTTTTCAATCAATTTTTTCACATATTGCGAGTGGTTAATGTGAATCGACCCGTCCTTGAATCTTCTTATCTCCAAACCCAGGAAATGTCTGGCTGGAAACACCTTAATTTCAAAATTTAGTTTAAGATGCTCACAAAATTTCGAAAACTCAAAGCTATCCGTTGATGCTATTAGACCATCATCTATATAAATGGCCAAAATCACCTTTTTCCCGTTTTTATTACTAATAAAAACACATGGATCAGCTGTGCATGACTGAAAATTGAACGCCTTCAAAAGTTTGGTAAAGGTTTGGTTCCAGCACCTTGACGCTTGCTTGAGCCCATACAAACTTTTCTTAAGTCTGCATACTCGACTGCTTCCGTCCTTATAACCCCTTGGCTGCTGAACATAAATTTCTTCTTTTATTTCACCATTTAAAAATGCCGTTTTAACATCAAATTGCTTGATATGTAGTTTCGAAGATACTGGTATACGCAAAATTGTACGAATCGAACTGAATTTTGCCACTGGACTGAACGTTTGGAAATAATCCACTCCGAACTGCTGGCTAAATCTAGCTACTAATCTAGCTTTATACCTTTACCTTCATTCGCCGTTGAGTTCTTGATTTGTTATACCCACTTAGTATCGACCATCTTCCGATTGCCAGGTAATTTCATCAAAGTCCATGTGTTATTTTTATTCAGCGAAGATATTTCTTCATCCATTGCCTTTTTCCATTCGTCCGCATCTTTACATTGCATAGCCTTTTCAAAGCAATCTGGTGTATAAGACTCTGCCAGAAAAACAAAACTCTCCCGAATGCAACAGTTGACATCACTTTGAGCTTTCCTGCTTTTGTTTCTTAATCGGCCACTAATAAAACTAGTTTCTCCTAGTCTCCTACAGCATCTTTATAAACATCATCACCATCATTATCACCATTACCTTCAGCATCAACATCAACACTAACAGCATCACCAACAGTAACACCAACAGCATCCCCAGCATTATCGTTGTGTTTCAAATGGACGGCTCATCTGAGTCCTTTTTCTCCATGGGCATTTCAATTTAAAGATCTTCATCATCCAATACACGGAGCAGCTTATCATGCTCACTTACTATCACCTTTGAATCATGAAATCGAACATCACGACAGACTTCAACTTTATTGTTCGAGTGCTTGGGCAGTCTTTGCATGTGCATGACGATTATTATTTGCCTCCCTCTGTTTAAAGTGTTAACCCAAAATTCCAAAACGTGATAGATCCCCTGAAGCCGAGGACAATCAGTCGTCCTCGGATAAAAAAATTTGTTTCAATATGGATAATATAAAAAACAGTGCGCGTGGTCGAAAAGATCCAAATAGGAATAATTATTATAGTCCATTACAGTGCCTCCCAGACAGTGATAATGATGATGACAATATGGACGACGTAATCGCGAATAATGTCACATCAAAAAAAGTGTATATCCCACTAATCAAAATATTGCAAAAATCATCAGAATTTGTGCACACTCTAATGAAATCACTTAAAATTAGTGACTATTGCATTAAAAAGATTTCTATCGGAATCAAAATAATATGTGAATCACTGATTTCATATAAATCAGTTATTTCTAAATTAAAAACAGAAAAATGTCAATTTTTTTCCCATGAGCTTAAAAATGAAAAAATGTTCAAAGTGTTTTTGTATGGATTAGGTGAAGTTGAAACTCCTGCTCTTAAAGAGGAACTAATTAAACTCAAATTTAAATGCATCGATGTTAAGAAAATAACCAAGAAGTATGAACACTACACTGATAATTTCTACTTAATATCACTTGAAAATGGTTCAATTAGGTTTTTCGATCTAAAGAAGAACTACCGTTCAATATTGCACACGCAAGTAATGTGGGGCTTGCAGAAAAAACTCCGTGGAAAATTAACTCAATGTCATAACTGCCAGATGGTATGGTCATGGCGAGCGAAATTGTTTCATAAAAACTTATTGTGGTACCTGTGCTGGTTCACACAAAACTGCTAATTGTAATGAACCCGATGTGATTAAATGTGCAAATTGCAAAAATTCTCATAAAGCGTCCGATCCCTCTTGCATCAGCAGAATGGCTTACCAAGAAATAAAAGAAAAAGCGGCTAAGAAAAAGTCGAATGCTCTTGCCTCAGTTCCACCACTATCGCGAGCTCAAGTTTCTGTTCATACAATACATAAGCGTCCAGTTTCAATTCACTCTGTCAATGAGTTTCCTCTGCTCCCACAACCTCGTCATCAGCGACAAGTTCCAGTTAAGAGTGCCAGTCCAGCTCATAATGTATGGGAGAACCCTTCTTTCACAGCAGCTGATGCTATTGTCAACAATGGAGGTCACCTCAGCAATGTAGCTAGAAACACTTCTAGCAACATTTCATTAAATCATCCATGCAACATATCTAACGACTCTACTCTCTTCACTATCGATGAATTAAATGCATTAACGATTGAAATGATAGAATCATTATCATCTTGTAAGACAAAATATGATCAATTTAAAGTAATCGCACATTTAGCAAGTACGAGTAATTTGTCTATAGTAGTAACAAGTAATTATGGACAAGACATGTATTAATATTGTTAATTGGAATGCGAGAGGTATTCGAAGCAAGACCGTAGAGTTCACAAACTTTTTAAATACAAGCAAAATCGATATTGCTTTTGTTACTGAGACTGGTCTTAATTACAACAGCAAGAAAAAGATTAACCTATCAACATCTATTTTCAAATGTTATCGAAATGATCGAGTCGATCGTAGGGGTGGGGGAGTTGCAATACTTGTTAGAAGATCAACTCAGCATTCGGCCTTACCTACTCGTATTATAAACACGCGTCTTATAGAAAATGTAAGTATTGAGATAAATTTAATAAATAACAAAATTATTAAACTCTACTGTGTCTATTTTCCTGATGGTGCTACATCAGTTGGAAAAAGAGCAAGTCTTAGGAGCGACTTAAGGAAGTTTTTTACAATAAATGATGACTTCCTGATAGCGGGAGACTTAAATTGCCGTCATAGAGATTGGGGCTGTGTCAAAGCAAACACTTGGGGAAATATTCTTTCAAGTCTTTCTGTCTTGTTGCCTGTTTCCGTTCTGTTTCCTCCTTGTCCCACCTATTTTCCTGCTAGATATCGTGGTAGTCCTTCTGTTCTTGACCTATTTATTACAAATGTGGATAGTTTAATTACTCCACCATTTTCAAAAAATGAGCTTAGCTCTGACCATAACCCCGTATTTTGTCGGCTTCTTCTGTCAGGAGAGAAAAGTGTGCAATATCGAAGTGATTTTAAAAACGCCAACTGGGCACGTTTTCTTTCCGGAATTAATCAAAAACTTTTCAGCGTTCCGAAGAATTTAGACACTATAAAGTCTAAAGAAGATATTGATTCAATTGTTGATAGTTTTTCCCAAACTATTTTAAGCTCTGTTGAGGAAGCCGTTCCGAAAATACCGAAAATACGAAACCAATTGAAAAAACTTCCTTCCCATATTTTGGAGTTAATAAAGCTGCGAAATATTTGCAAAAGATATTGGCAAAAATATCGTCAGCCTGTTTTTCGATACCAAATGCTCTGCTAAAATATTCTATTCTCTCTAAAATATTTAGATAAAAATGCAAAACCGTTCTGGAACATTGTTAAGGTAATCAAAACTAAAAATAGACAGTTACCATGTTTAAAAGCAAATTCTTGCTCTTACTTCACCGACAGCGAGAAATCGAATGCCCTTGCAAGTAGTTTTGCAAGTAATTATTTAGTATCTCAACATTTAGGCGATGCTGATACGAATAGTCTGGTGAATAACACTGTGCAAGCATTCAAGGTCGATAGTCTCAACTCTCACAATAATCTTCTTGTGAACGAAGAAGATGTTGAATATTTTATAAAGAGTCTGTGCATTAAAAAGGTAGGTGGTGTGGACCTTATAAGAAACACATATTTAAAACAATTTCCAAAGGCAGGGATATTATACATAGCTTACATTATAAATGCATGTCTTACGAGTAAATTGCAATATTTTCCTGATGCTTGGAAAAAAGCTAAAGTAGTGCCAATTTTAAAATCAGGAAAGCCACCAGAAAATCCAGGAAGCTATAGGCCAATCAGCTTACTCAGCAATTTAGGAAAAATTTTTGAACAAATTATTAAGGAGAAAATGTTAGCATTTATCTATGATAATAATATTTATCCTAAAGAACAATTTGGGTTTCGAAGAAATCACAGTTCTCCCATCAGGTGCTTAGAGTTTGCAATTCAATATAAAACCATCGTTCTCAAGGTAAATCCACGGGAATGATTTTGTTAGACATCGAAAAGGCCTTTGACTCGGTTTGGCATGATGGTCTCATTTATAAAATGATTAATTTTGGTTTTCCCCTTCCCCTTTGTAAAATAGTGCAGTCTTTTTTATCTAACCGTTGTTTTAATGTGCATGTGAACAGCAGCGTGTCCAATTCAATTGTGTTCAGTTCAGGAGTTCCGCAAGGGTCGGTGCTGGGACCTGTTCCCTTCAATATTTACCTCGCTGATTTTCCAAATCCGCTTGGTTGTGAAGTGGCCATTTTCGCAGATGACGCTGCAATATATTCATCTCATCAGTTTGCTCTTAATATTGAAAGCAATTTAAGGGATGGGATGGATTTGTTAACCAAATATTATAATAGATGGAAAATAAAATTAAACGAAGAAAAAACACAAGCGATCTTTTTCACACGAAAAGGTAAAGCTTGTTTTGTCCCTAACAGCCATATTCAAATTAATGAGAAAAATATAAATTGGGATCCATCTATTAGATACTTAGGCATTTACCTAGACACAAGGCTTACATTTAAGGAACACACAAATAGGACACTAAAGAAAATTGGTATTGCAATTAAAATGCTGTACCCTTTTATAAATCGTAAATCCTTACTTTCACATGGAAACAAAATCATTTTGCATAAAACTATCTTTCAGGCAATTTTGCTGTTTGGTTGTCAAGTGTGGGGAGATTCCGCAGCATGCCATATAAAAAAGTTGCAAGTCGCACAAAATAAAATTTTAAAAATTATGCTCAACCTACCATGGCATCACTCAACATTGGAGCTGCATAATAGGGCGAATGTTGAATTATTATCTAATAAGATTGCAAAGCTTAAAACTGAATTTTTAAGAAGATGTAGATTCGCTGACAATCCTCTGATAAATGAATTATATCGTTAAATATTTTAAATGTTTTAAAATTAAGAAAATAGTATGCAAATTTATCTATTTATTTATTTATTCGTTTTTTGTTATATGTATCAAATTATTGTTATTTATTTACTATTTGTTTAATGTTTATTGATTATTAACTTATTATTATTCATTCATTTATTTATTTATTTACTTACTTAATTATCTAATAATTAATTTATTTATCTATTTATTTATTTATATATGATTTATTTATTACTTATGTATTAAGTGAACAATCTAGTCAATTATATGTAGTAAGTAAGTAAGTAAGTAATCCATTCATTTATTTACAATTTTTAACATACATTTACATTAACTATTTATGAATATAAACGCTTTGGCATTGCCGTCAGCTCGACTAACAACTTTAATTTCTTCTATTGATTTTAAATATACTTTATTATTTTAATTTTCAGTTTTCATTTAATATTTTTATTTATTATTTTTTTTTTATCGTAGATCAATCATATTCAGTCATGATTAGTTTCTGCAAGTTTCCTTTAGATAATTGGCAAGTTTTATCCAATCTGGTCCATCCAATATTTGTATTGTCTCCTGCATTGAGAGAGAGAATTTTCCAAAATACGCAAATCTCTCTTGTCGAAAAATTGGACAGATACTTATAAAGTGGAAGCAGTCTTCTTTGGATCTTGTGTTGCATAGTGTGCAAAACTGGTTGTAACTCCCATTGTAAGGTCTTCCGTTGAGGCATAATAATTCGCATCTTGCTTTAAATATTAGAGAAATATCTTTGGGACTTAGAGAATTTTGAAAATAATTATTGTTACACAGATTAAATTTCAACTGACTGTATAATATTCGGCTTTCAGATTCAGTAGCTGTTTCTACAAGCAGATTTCGAACCGAGTCTTCATTCAGCTGAATAATTCTATAAAGCTTTTCCTTTACACCAAGAATGTTGTTTGGATCAATTTCTATATCTTCGCCAAAAGAAGTGGCGATCTGTTGCCATTTATTAAACCACCAGTCTTTGTTCCTAACTTCGTATAGCAGCATCTTTTTACTCAGACGTTCATCTCGAAAACCTAAGACTTTAAGTAGATAATCAGCTTGTAGTTTCAGGGTGCTGGTAAATATCTTTGGCAAGCCGGTTTCTAAATAAATCGCATAATTCGGTGTGTTGATTGGTAGATTGAAAATTTTTCTGATGAAGTTCCTCTGAAGTTTCTCAGTTACCTCATACTCTTCCATTCCCCAAACTTGAGCTGCATAGCACAGAGTTGACTTCACAACTGAATTGAAGATTTGATATTTGGTAGACAAATGTATACGGCTGTTTGTAAAAATCTTTCTCCATGTTAAGTTTATAAGACTTTGAGAGGCCTTGGCTTTTTCGGCAAGGTGCTTACTAAAATTTAGCCTTGGGTTAAGGTTCACCCCAAGATACCTATATTCATTTGTCACTTCCAAATGCCTTCCATTGTACACCCAATTGCTTCCGACTTCAGTTCGATTGGAACGCGAGAAAATCATAATTTTTGATTTTTCAGTGTTGATTTCAAGTCCCCACTTTTCACAGTATGTAGACAGCCGGTTTATCATCAATTGTAAATTGTCTTTCGATTCTGATAATATAACCAAGTCGTCAGCATATAGCAACACATTGATTTGGATTCCTGCCATTCTAATTCCTCCAGGAAGGTGGTTTGCAATGTCGTTTATAAAAAGTGCAAATAAAAGTGCGCTAAGCGGACATCCCTGTTTGACACCTGAATCAGTTCTAAACCATTCAGAGAAACGTGAACCATCCCACACGCTGGCTTCTGTGTCATTGTACATATTTTTGATAACATGTAGAAACCTGGTTGAGACACCTAGCTGTGAAAGTTTGTATATTAGCGCATTCCGATTTACCAAATCAAACGCTGCTTTGAAATCGACAAAGAAGGCGTACACCTTTTTATTTCTAGCATGATATGCTTTGACAATCGATGTCAGAGAGAAGATTTGTTCAAGTGTGGAATAGTTTTTCCTAAATCCAGCCTGGAAATCGGATAGTATATTTTTTTCTTCTACCCAGTTTTCCAATCGGCTAACAAGAACTCCACAGTGTACCTTAGCTATGATATTCATAAAAGATATACCTCTGTAGTTGGCAACGTCATTCATGGCACCTTTTTTATGTATTGGGAATATAACAGCTTTTTTGAACGAGGATGGAACTTCCGCATTCATAAGAATTTTGTTAAAAAGCGTAGCCAGTTGAATACTAAAACTTTGAGAAGCATTCTTAAAAAAAACATAAGGTACACCATCTTCACCCGGAGCTTTTCTATTTTTAGCTTTCAGAAGCACTGCTTTTATCTCAAAAATAGATATCTCGGTGTCAAGTATATCATCGGTGAAGAAAGGTTCAGCATAAGCAAAAGTTAAGTTGGAATTCGTTTGAAGCATTTTCGAGAAATGAATAGAAAGATCATCGGCGGATACATTTGTGCCTATTATGTGATGAGAACCATTAATATACTTCGCCAGCTTCCAAAATTCCTTTGTGTTCTTTGTTTCACCAAGTGATTGGGCTTGTTTATTTTCAAAATTAAGTTTCTTTGCAAAACACAGACTTTTATATTGGGAATTTGATTGAACGTACCATTTTCGTAATCCTTCATTGTTGGAATTACGGAATGCATTTAAAAGAGCAAATGATTTTTTTCTTGCTCTCATACACTCTTTATCAAACCATTTTTGTTTGAATGCTTTTGCTACATTAGAGCTAAACCTGTTTGCCGAATTTCTCATGCATGTTATTATTTCATTTGAAAGAATATCAGTAGACTCAATGCCAGCAGGAATTCTTGAGAGCCAAACGTCTAGTTTGTGTTGAAAGGTTTTAGCTTCTTCATCCCTCCATTTAAGTCTAGGTAACAACTGAAGATTTGATTGTGACGAGTCAGGTTCGGTTTTCCATTCTACTGCGATTGGCATATGATCAGAGAAATGTTTGCATAGCCCCTCAAACTTATTTATGAGGTCTAGCCAATCATTGTTCACCATACAGTAATCAATCACTGACTTACCTTGTCCTCCAATAAAGGTATATTGACCATCCATGTCTCCTTCGGTACAGCCATTCAAAAGAATAAAATCATACAATTGCAGCGTTTCAAGAAGTGCAGCACCATTACTATTGCATATTATGTCTTTGGATGTTCTAGAGTTAACGTTTAAACAAACATTGTTAATGTTTCTGACTGTAGTGACTTGATCGTTACTAGTTCTGGCGTTGAAGTCCCCAATCATTAGTACGCTCTTGCTGGCAAAAACAGATAAATTATTGTTGAGTTGTTCTAAATCCTCGGTCCACTTATTGCAGTTTAAATAAAGAGGCATTATATACATATCGTTTCTTTTTAAGAGTTTAATTACAGTTGTTTCTTGTATCTCTGCAAAGTCGTACAATTTAATATGTGATGTTCTTATTCCATACAAACAACCTCCGCTTGCTCGTCCCTTGCTACATGTTTTGGTAGCATGAATCCAGTGAAGTTTATATCCGCTAAAATATTTTATGAATTTAATCGAATTTTCTAAAGTAATATGTGTTTCAAAAAGGAAAAAAAGATCAAAAGTTTTAACAAAATTGAAAAAATCTACATACAATAACTTATTATTCAGACCAAATATATTATATGCTAATATTTTACAAAAACTATTACTTAATGAGCTGACGGCATTTAATTTTCAATTTCTTGGTTTAATACTACTACTTTGTTGTTTTTGATGAAGTGGCATCCCTGGTTGCCCAGAAATAAGTGCTGATCTATTACTTTCCTTGTGACGCCTATTTGACAGCATCGTGTTTGTGACACTTCCGAAGTCCAATTGTCCAAACATTTGTTGTGGCTCTTTTTCACCATTATTATTATTAATTTTAAGATTGTTATTTTTGTTCAAATAAAATATTTTATCTTCGATGAGAAGAGTGTTGTTTTTTATTAGTACCGAAGCGTTTGGTGCATTAAGTTTAATTATTTTCCTATATTGCAGCAAGATTCTTCGTTTTAACTGCATTTGTTTAGTAAGATCCTTTTGGATGTAAACACCTGTGTTCTTTAGCCTAGAAGAGTTTTTAAGCATTTTGTTTTTTCAAGAAGGTTATTTCTGTATTTAGCGTAATGAGGTCTTCCTTCGATGCTAAATTTGCTGTTGCCTTTTCGAGTTCAGTATGGAGAGAACCAACAATAATCATTTTAATTTTTTGCAAATCAGCATCAGATATGGACATTGTTGAATTATTTTTAAAAATTTTAGACGATCTGTTGTTAATATCGGTGTTTTGATGGTTGCCGTCGGGAGACGGCATATGTATATATATATACGAGTATATTTATTTATTTATTTTTTTCTTTTTTTTTCGTTTGGATTGGAGGTTTTTTTCCGTATTTTCCTTCAAAATTGTTTGTTAATTTTCACGAAATTATTTGTAATTAATTAACCATATTTCAATAGAAAGATATTTTGTATTTATCGGATTATTGTAATATAATATGTGTGGTTACTATACCTATGTATTTTTTTTTTAATATACGAAATAAAATATCTATCTATCTATCTAACTTTATTGTTCTCCAAAAAAAAAAATCAAATATAAAAAAAATATAAATATTTGACATAGCCTACGAAAATACCCTTTTTTGATATTTTATCCCATTTTCGTCTCTTTTGCTGCGGTATATGAACAAATGCTTGAGTTCCAAAAACTTGAAAATTAGTTATGTCAGCCTGTTTCTATACCACAGCTCATGTGGTGTTTTTCCTTCTACTGGGCTGGGACCAGTGCGATTAAGAATATAAACTGCGGTATTCACTGCCTCAGCCCAAAGTTTCATGTCCAAATTTATTCCGTGAATCATTGTCCGAGCTGCTTCTACAATTGTTCGCATTTCACGCTCTGCACATCCATTTTGTTCCGGCGTGTAAGGAACTGTTCTTTGATGAACGACGTAATTTTCCATTAAAAGTTTCTGAACCCCTTGGTTGGTGTATTCTAAGCCGTTATCAGATCGGAATACCTTCACCCTTGAACCAGTTTCAGTTTCAATAAATTTAAAGTACCTAGCAATTAGACCATGCACCTCTGGTTTCTCCTTCATAAAGAAAACCGTCCGAAAATGCGAGAAATCGTCTTTAAAAAGCAAGAAATACTTGCACCCACCAACTGAAGAACACTACATAGGCCCACATACATAAGAATGCACAAGTTCCCCCACGCAACTCGCTTTATTTTCACCGGAATGAAAGACTGTACGATGTTGTTTTCCATAAAGGCAATCCTCACAAAAAAAATTGTCTTCATCTTCAAAAGAAATACCCCTGGCCTTCAATTCGCTCTTCACTTGGACAATATTTTGATGTCCAAACCTCTCATGTCACTTGCGTAGTGTTGCTTTCTTCTCTTCAGCTAAATTTGCACAAACAATAGAATCCATCGAATTGCTTGTGACCTTCAAAAGCAATTTGAACAATCTGGATTTACGTACTCCCACTACCAAAACAGATTCTCCTTTGGAAAGTTCACATTTTAAGTTGTCCGATGATAATTTTAGACCTTTGTCCAACGCACAGTTCAAAGAAAACAAATTTAGACGAATGTCTGGAACGTAAAGCACATTAGCTAAATGGTTCTCCTCCCAGTTGATGTTGTTAAATGTCAACATATTAATGTCTCCTCTGCCATATGCATTAATGGTGTTCCCATCTTCTAACCTGAAGACTATCGGTTTTGCAAAAACTTTATAGTTTATAAACCACTCTTTTCTGCTTTCATGTGGTCACTCGTTCCGTAATCCGAGAACCATTCATCAGCACTAACTTCACTTTGTGTTAACAGCGACTCACAAGCAAAAGCATTACCCCTCTTCCCACTTGATTTCGGCCCATCCAAAAGCTTCTCTTTCTTCTTTGGACACTCGTTCTTCCAATGCCCTGTTCCTTTGCAAAAGAAACATCTTCCTGTCTTTGAAAACTGTCTGGTTTTATTATGCGATTTATTCGGTGTATATGGCTTATTTGCAACTAAAGCACTAGTCCCTCCAGGTTCAACAAAAATTTTCTGTGAATTAATACGCGCCTCTTCTAGAACTAGCCTGCCAGTAAGATTGTCTAATGTCTGCTTTTCAACTGCCGGAAACCTTTTCCCCAACATCGGATAGCTGCTGCACAATGGTCTGTAGCTTTGAAATATGCAAGACTATATCATCTTGCGGATCCTTACTAAAACTGTAAAATTGCTGTTGAAGCATGTGGATACTTGATTTCACCTCATAAACCCCATGGAGTTTGCCCCACTTTTCTTTCGAGGACTTGCAGTTTATTACGTGCAAAAGGGGTTGTGAAGCTATCGAAGTGGCGATAACCTTCTGCGCCTTGCTGCCGAAACGGCTCCACAGCAGCAATTTTTCAACATCAGTCGGCTTGACTTCATCAAGTATTCGTATTCGAACCTTGACCCTTCGAGTGAGAAGCTATTGCTGTACCACTGCCATCCCCAACTAATTAATTATTTTAACACGCCCCTTCAAACTTTTAACCGTAACACCCGTTTCGCTACGAATGCTCATCACTATAGCCTCAATCCCATTTTCGGAGGTACTCTAAAATTTCGTGATTCCTTCCAAAGCCGTACAACTCGTTGATGGAATGACCTGCGAGCTCTTTATTTCCTAGTCATTATAATATTCAGACATTTAAAAGCAACGTTTATCGGTACCTCTTTTTTTTTCCTCTCTAAATTTCCTTCGCCCTCGCTGGGTGCATGTTACGTCGAAAGCCTGACAGTGCAAATGAGCTGTCGGCAAGCCATATAGCCTGTCACCGAGAAGGGTCCTGTGGATCTTCACGGCTATGATAAGGCCAAGCATATCCTATGCGTCAGTTGTCTGGTGGAATAAGCTCTAGCGAAAATATTGCTTCTACCAAATTCCAAAGAACGGTCTGTCTCGGCTGTATGGGGACCTTTGCTAGGCAACGCATTGATGAATCTCCTTCAACTTGATTTTTATATCATGGGCTGTACTCTCAAGTCATCTTTCGTTTACAAAGAGGTATTTGGACCAACACGCTCTGTAGCTTTGATGACCTTGCACTCTGGCTGTCTTTAATCTCTGGTCTTATGAACATGCCGTTTGATGTAATCGATTTTTCCTGTACGCAAGACCGGTTTCAGCCGGAATCAGAGTCAGGAAAAAAATGTAGTTGGATCTAAACGGATGTCTCCAAAACTGATTTAGGATCGGGCGCTGGTATCGTTCTAGCGGACAACAACGGGATTTCCCTCCTCGTTCATCTTCCAAGCGGAGATACACGTAATTCTTGATGAACCCTCTTACGACTTCGAAGTTAATTTCAGAATGCAAGACATCATTGAACGTAATTGAAATGCTGAATTCACTGAGTCTTGTCTGGGTCCCAAGTCACAATGCGATCACTGGAAATGAAATCGCCGATTAACTTGCCAGGAAAGGCTAAGAGGAGAATTTTTCAGGACCTGAACCTACGTTATGTTTGTAGGCATCCTCGGTTAAGGGAGTTGGATTTCATATGAGCACAAGTACAGGTGGCATGACTCCCTACGTTGCAGCCAGACCAAACGAATGCGCCCCGACATTTCTAAGTAGGTAGCGGCCTTCCTGCTGTCCCTCAGCAGGAAAGACGGAAGGTTGCTTACTTGTGATAAAACATCCTGCGACGTTTGCTCTGATGATGACGATACTGGGGAGCACTAGTTCTGTGCAGGTATTCGGCGTTGAACTTCTAATTCTGTAGGCACTTTATCACTGAAATGCTTTTTTCCTTCGAAAGACTGCAAGATTCCATTTAAATTAGCTTACAAGGAGTACAATGGACTTGTTCTTCGTCTGAGTGCTCTGTTCCGACAGAAGAAAAAATATATGAACGCCTCACGTACAATATTTCTACAAAGCAGATCGACTATAGATCAAAATTGTTCGCTTAGACAAATCTTGGAGATGCCTAACGATTTCCAAGTTAAAATTCGCTTTCTTTTCAAGCTGTGACATGATGACATGAGACTCGTCATCCTGAGCTCTACTGGCCTCTGGTCAACATTTATATAGCTGTGTCTCATAACGCTGGAAAATACAAGATGCAACTCTTCTAAACTATTGCAATCGTTTGCCAGGTTTCGAGAAGGAAAGGCGCCGTAATATGATATTTTCAAACAGATAGTGCGCAGAGAGTTCGTTAAAATCGAAATCTTCGTTTAGCAAATCTGTCCAGTTGCTAGGATACCCAGATGACATCGATATTATCGTACGTTCCCAGCGCGCTAGTGATTTGGATAAGTGGATGAATAAACACCGGTCCTTGCTTTAGTAATACGCCATCGAATCAACTTAATAACGAAAGTGTCCACACTTATTAGGTTCCCCCATTTGTGCAATACCTCATTAGAATCGAACTTGATATTCTCACATTCTTGTCTTGTACAAGCGAAGACAAGCCCTCTCAAATACCCAAAACTGTTCCAATAAACTTTGTCTCATTTGAATCATAAACACAAGCATAGGCCGGATAAGGGCCTGCATTCAGTTGACTGCCATAAAACAGTCTCTTTGTAAGGACAAAAGCACTGCGGTATCCGAGCGCATTTCGACAAGCAATTAGTTGCCCGTGATGCCCCACGACTAATAACTATAAGACATAAAGGCGTCCTAAACTTCTGAAATTTGATCTTTAACTTTCTCAACTCACTGGGCTCTATTGCCCATCTTTTCGAATTCAGAAAGAGATCGAAGCTTTATCGGACTGGACATCCTTTTATCCGTTTTGACAATAGAATACACCACCGCTGTCCTTCGATGTGTCTATTAATCTCCTCTTTCGACAGATTCCTGTTGGAAGATGGATAGAGCAAATTCGAAGAGAGCTCTTCTCATTGTTATAGAAAAGTGTTACCCATGTACCATACTAATAATTGCTGCAATGATCAATTTCACTGTATATTATGTTAGCTCCTGGTTGTCGGTAATCTGAACAATAGGGGATTCAAATGTGAGCCATGTCTGCTCGTCTGACCTCTGCATTTGGCGTTAAAATCTCAGCCGATTATGAAATAACGCTCTTCAGATCCCAGCTTAAGTGTGAGCTCCGATATAAATAAGCTGGATTGAGTAGCTTCAGATACATAGACAGAGACCGTGTAGAACCTGAAACCTATATACTACACTGCTATTCACTCTCAGCGTGATAGCTTGACTTGCCCTTAGAGTGAATGACAAGTATATGATATACGAGCACTCTGTACATTTTCTGTAACAAAACACGGCTGATGATAGTAGTAACTTCGAGGTACTTGAGGGCTTTGCTTACTTTAGAGTAAACAAAAGCTCTATCAAGTGACACCCTAATGGAGATTCGGTGAAGACTTACCCACGGAAACCGTCGGCACATCATTTTGGCAAAGAAATATGGAAAGACGAGATGCATATTGAACACACTCGAAGGAACAGTTTTTCGTCGTAGGTACTATATATGTGAGAGGAGCGAATGTTGCGGAAGATATAACCACGAACTCTATGATGTAGATTAAAACATGTTGACCACATTTGCTCGCCCACATCGAGTGAATGGTTAACAATGCTCCAGCAAAAAGCATCTTCGAGTTCCAGCCCCCATGTTCAAAATGACTGTTTTAAGGACTGAGCGGTTGCGGATGCTCAGTCTAGAGAACTAGAAACAGCGTGCCTAATATCAAAGAGAACGGAGTGATGTCATGTCTGGTGCGGAGCCTCTACCCTGATCGAAAGACAGCTAAGTAAGGGAGTATTCATAATTCCATTTCCCAGCTTATGCCTGAAAAAATGCCTAAATTTGAAGTTTTTGTATACAATAATGTTTTCAAAAAACCTCAGAAAGATAATCCAATTTTCAACTTTACATAAAAAACAGGACAAGGTGTTTAGCTAAACTATATAAATTCAATTAATCACTTCCAACAATTGTACCATCATATAGGATTAACTGACTTACCAATACTTGTGTAAGCCTTCTTATTCGTATCCATTCCGCCATTCAATATACTCTGTCTGCACGTCGGAAACTGAAAATTAACAAAAACCAAAACAACGAACCGTTCATTACAATTCCAATACTGAGTACGAGTTTCTGCAATTATTTAACTCACGATGTTTCTATTGTTTTTCATATTAAAGTCCGGACTGGGAATGTTTATCATCGTCACGTCCTTCATATCGACTTTCCAGAGAAGTCCCGCCAACGTCTGTTCATATCGGTAGTGCCTAGAGGACAAAATACAAACAAAAACAACAGCGAATAGTTGCAAGCGAAGCTAAACAGTTTCATTGATGTATTGACTACTTAATGAGAAATATTGAGGCCACGATGACAAAGAATCCAATGAATATCCCCGGCCCAATGTATTTCCAATCGATTCTTTTGACCTTGCATAGCTCCCCAAAGAATCCACAAACTGGTTCAGCCAAAGGTGGTCGACCTTTCAGCCAAAGTATCGGACGGTCTGGCTTGATGTATCGAAATTCCTATTGGAAACACAGAAAGTTTGTTTTGTTTTCATTACAAGTTCTCACAGTTGACCTTATTCAACTAACCGGAAGAGTAGACTGTTTATTGAAGACGAAATAACCAACCGGTTGCATGGACATTTTAGCCAGAGATCCATGTCCAGTATCGTCTTGTAAGGTTATAACCGTGTAGTTACCCTCAGCATCACCATTTGAATCGATGTGAACCTGTAAATGTGACAAACTATTATCGATAGGTGATTCTTCAAAAAGGACCTTCTCAAATTCACATCAAAACCCTGAATGGAGTGGTAGGATCGATTGAATACCCGATTCATTACTAGTTTCCCATCACGAATGTCACCTCCGAATTCGAGAATTTCTGTGATAGCTCGAGCGTAAATCATGACCGTATCGTAAAGGTGAACACCATAAATTGGTACCTAAAAGTGGAATTCAAACAAATCGTTATTAACTGGAAAGAATGGCTTATTTTGGGATATACTCGCACGCACCGAAATATTATCAAAAACTCGTTCATGATACGGCACACGGAAGGGAGGCTTACGAGCGTACTCCTTGATTTTGCTGCAAATTTCCCTGAAACCAAATTTTTCGATTACACGTGAAAGTTACCGCAAAATAGCAAAACTGTATTGACGGACTCTTTTGATTACCTTAGATTTGGATTTTGGGGATATGACATGCTGATTTTAATTACGGAACGGAATGAATTCTTATCGAGGGACTTATTCTTGTCACGTTTTATGTAGGGATCCAAGTAATCTTCGTGAGAAGGGTTTGCATTTGAATTATCTAATTATCTGATTTATGTAGGGGATTGTTAAATTGGAAAAAAAATCTCATGTGATTGGCATTGATTTAAATATTGCTATAGATTCTGCTTAAATTGGTTCCTATCTTGCGCGAAGCGGAAAATATTTCATAACTGAACATTGACCGTACCAAGGTCTAGTTTACGGGAAAATTCTGTACACTTGAGCATAGCACCTGTTGCTCTCGGTAATATGGTGCTTGGGCAGAAGTAGCGAGTGACTCCTAGTTAATAACAATTAGCCAATGAAAACGACTGTCAGTGGATTGATTCGAGATGAGTGCTCTTAATTCAGAGGTTAACATCCTCACAAAATTAAACGAATCAAAGAGTGTTTAGATGAAAAAACATAACATCGGCTAAATAGGAGTACAGGAAGATGCATAGTGAAACTTCATGCTTCTCCAGTCGCCAGATAAATTTTGTTTTTGAAATGAAACCCTTTTTAGTGATAACGTGCCTACAGTTCCAGCACCCACCACACCAGTTGACGTGTTTTGGATTTCGCAGTTGTATCTTTCTTCCATCCCCCCGTTCCAACGTATGTGCATTCAATATCTGCTCTGCTTTCCTCCTTATCGTGCAGCATTCAGCTCCATATTGCAGAATTGGCAGGATCAAGGTTTTGTAGGACATGGACATGAATTTTGTCTTCCGAGTTAGAAGTTTTGAACCAATTTGTTTTGCCAAAGCGAACTAGAAGCTATTTCCTAGGGTAAGTCTTTGTGAACCTGATGTTTACTCCGAGATAGGTAAATTCCTTAACCACTTCGAAGCCACTATTGTTAAGAGCGATATTTTGGCTAGACGGCAGACAGTTATTTCTGTGTTTGTTGAAAACATGATCTTCATCTTGTCCTAATTTACTTAAAGGGCAACTTGATGCGCCTGCTCTTTGTTTGCCAGTAAGACCTCTATGACGTGTTATCAGGTGCCCTGCGCACTATCTGTTCCAGAACTAGATTGAATAAAACACAAAATAGTGCATCTACTTGTCGAAATACGTTACACGTTGAGAATATTTCAGAGGAACCCTCACCAAATTGCACATTGCACCACTTGTTTTCCACCATTACGCGGCGCAGCTGAATTCGCTTTGCCAGAATACCGAATTCGGCCTTCGCCTTTTTGCAATACATACGATTACAGATGATTACATAGAGTCGATGAAGAGATGGTGAGCTTCAACTTGGATTTCGTCGGTGTCTTTTCTAGGATCTGCCTTAGTGTTAGAATTTGATTGACCGTCAATCTGACATGCCGGAAGCCACATGGATTGTGCTGAGCAGTGTGTTGAAGATGACGTTTAGGTGTTCATATAAACACAAGACATTACGTCAGTATTCGAGGGTGTCCATTGTCTAAGTGATATTACTATCACCACGGTGATAGTAATTTCTTCTGTCGCTTAAGGTGACCAAGATATTTCGCAGGATTTTTGACGTCATCGAAAATGTTGACATTCCAACGTCAGTTGTCATTGACACACATACCGAAAAAGGAAAGTTTTTCGATTTCGACGGTGCAAGTGCCATTCATGGACAATGGCATTGTGTTTTGGAAGTATTAAGTTCCACCATGTTGATAGTTCCCCAATTGGTTATGCTGTTAATATCGGAATTTAATGAGTTTAACATACACTGCCGTTCCCGTTCTACAGCCGAAAAGCAAGGACGTGAGTCCGGAAACGAATATGAAAAGCAGAGAGTGCTGTCGTCAGCAAAGGAATATATTGGATTAAAAGTAGCAGACAAGAGATCGCTGATAAAAATTAAAAAGAGTGTCGGAGACAGAATGGAGGCCTGGGGCAAACCAGCATTTTTTTGTGAATATCAGACTTGAAACCATCTAAGATAACTTGAATTGAACTTTCCGAAAGGTAATTTATAATCCCTTGATGAAGAACGTCGTCGATTCTTAATACACGCATTTTCGAAAAAAGAGCCTGATGACAGACTCCATTACTTATCCGGTCGCTCCATTCGTGCTAAGGCTTCTAATGTGTACATACTCAAGCTCTGAAATTGCATGCAACAAGAAGTGGTCAGAGTTTATTAGATTGTATGGCTACAAGGTGGATTCATAGTCTTGGAAACCTAGTGCTATTTATCACCGTATTACGAGATGCTGCAAGATCGATTAGGGGGAAGCCGCTATCTGTTGTTATGTCTTGGAGGCTGTGCTTTTCGACTAAACAACAGAAGATGTTTTGATAACGATTTTAGCATCATACAATATATGCAACAAGAGGTGTTGTTTAAATTCAATAGAAAAACGCAGCATTTTTATAAAAAGTAATGATATTTTTACTTTAATCCAAAGTACAGACTCTAAGGTTAGTAAAGGAATAGAACACGAGTATCTACCAAATGTCTGCATCGGTATTGTCTACAATTAGCCATTCATTTGATTAAATTTTCCATCATGTTTTCGCATTATTGCGGCTGTATTTCACGAAAAACAGCTCTGATATGTTCTTTTAGGGCGCGAGTCGTTGGTGGAGCATGGCGTAGACTTTATCTTTAACATAGCCCAAAACGATAACAGTCTAATGGTGTTAAATGGCACTATCTCAGCGGGTAATTGAACTCTCTATTCGGAGAAATTTGTCACGCAATAGAGCCATTGTTTCACCAGTTGGCAAGTGGCGCCGTCTTGCTGAAAATGAATGCCATCAATCTCAGGTGAAAAAAATAACTCAGTCAACATCGTTCGGTAAAGCAATCCATGTACTGGAGCGGTGGCACCAGCATCATTTTCGACAACATATGGCCCAATGATACCGCCAACCTAAAAACCCCTCCAAACTGTCATTCGTTGTGGATGGAGCGATTGTTCCACTATTTCCCTTGGGTTTCCGGAGCCCCAGATGCGAAAATTTTGTTCGCTTACGTATCCAGGCAAATGAAAATGAGCCTCATCACTTAGAATAATTTTGTATTAAAAACTATGATCCTGTCCATTCATTTCCAACAGCCAATTAGCGAAAGTACGGCGTTGTGCGTAGACTGCTGGCTTTAATTTATGTGTGAACTGAATCTTATAATCATGTAGGCCAAGAATTTAATTCAAAATTCGGTGCAAAGTGGGTGCGGATAGGCCCAATTCCTGTGATCGTCTCGTCGTCACACTCTCAGCTACCGCAGCAATATTTTCAGCTGACCTGGAGTCTTCACATCACTAACCTATCCAAGGCAGTTTGACAGTTCAACAATTTTTTGAAAAATTGTTCATCATATTTTTGTACGTTGAGTGGTTCAATTGACTAGGAAGCGTTCGCATAAATTTTCTCTTTCACGAAGCAATACGGAAAGAAGTCGGGCGATGCTAAATCACATAATCACGGCGGCCAATTTTGATCACCATTTCAAGATATGGCTCGACCAGGAAATTTCTCTCTATAATGGGTGCTATAGGAACATATCGTGGAAAATTCGGCGTTCCCGAAACTCACTTGGCTTTAGGTCCTAGATCAATACGATCTTCTCACAAAATTCGTCACAGAAACGTTCGAGAAATGCGCAACTCTTGAAAACGGTGCAGAGTCCATTGATTGCGGTATTGACTTACCGACTCGCGCATATAGCAATATTCTCTTCAGTCCTGGTGTTTTATTAGCTCACTGGCAGGGCAATATTATGGAGTGAATGTCTCTAGATAGAGTCAAGATTGTAGAGCAGACATTCATTCAGTGAAGCTCGTCCACCACACACATAAGCTAACTTACATAACAATTTAAACGTTGTCACTATTGAACTAAAATATACGTATAATTATCTTAATAAGAAGTTTCTGCATTTTAAATATTACTACAGTTGAACATCGAGAACACAAGTACGACATCTGTCAAAAATGGTAAGCCTGAGTTCAAAGAGTCTCTATTGGAAAAATGGTTGGCCTCTTATGAAAACCTCTTTATTCCAGTAGGCCTAAGTTGTTGCGCCAAATGAAACTTATACCACCTTGATCAAAAAGTTTATTCAGAATATCTAAATCTATATTGTCCCCTTCAAAGTAATCCCCGTCGACTGCAACACACTTATGCCAGCGCTTGATCCAATCCTCGAAACATTTTTTATATTCTGTTTTCGGTATGTTCATCAGTGCTTCCTGCGATTTTTCCATTACTTCCTCTCGGCTGCTGAAACGTGTTCCCCGTAGTGGTTTCTTAACTCGATTGAATCAAAAGAAGTCACAGGGGCCAAATCAGGTGAATTCGGTAGCTGTTGGATGGTATTTGTTGTATTTTTCGTCAAAATATTACGAATAATGATGGCACTGTGCGACGGTGCGTTATCATGGTGCAAAATCCACGAGTTTTCTGCCCACAATTCTGGTCTCTTTCGGCGAATCGCTTCACGCAAACGTCTCATAACGCCCAAATAATACTCTTTGTTTACTGTCTGGCCTTCTGGCAAAAATTCATCATGCGCTGCACCGTTGTAATATATGAAAACCGTGAGCATTGCCTTCTTTTTTTGACTGAAAAGGACGTGTTTTTTTTGGTCTCGGCTCATTTGGTGAACGCCATTCACTTGACTGATGTCTGGATTGCGTGACGTACTCATAAACCCACGTCTTGTCTCCAATAATGATCCTTTTGATGAATGTGGGATTGGATTCAGCCTCGCAAATCATCTCTTTTGCGACGTCTCTTTTTTGCATGAAATTGAGGCCTTTGCTGCTACACGACGGAAACCCAAATCATTAACCAAAATGTCTTGGACGGATCCATAGGTAATGCTCAAGTCTTCCGCTATCTCTCTGATGGTTAATTTGCGGTTATTGACCAAAATTTCTTTTACTCCATCAATGTTTTCGTCGGTTTTCGATGTCGATGGTCTGCCACTACGTTCATCATCTTCGATTGACTCACGACCACTTTTGAGCCACTAGTGAACGACCGTTTTCTGTAGAGAATCATTGCCGTAACACTTTTCCAACATTTCCAACATTCGCGCACCATTAAATCCGTTTTTTGCGCAAAATTTAATAATACAAGTTCGTTGTTGCAAATTTAAATCCATTTCTAAAATTGTAAAAAATCGCCAACACACACAGAGATATATGTACTCTTGGCTACGTAACTTTTGCAAATGTCAAGCCATGACGCTAAGATTTAGAGGGAATATCAACAACAGATTTACCAACTTAACAAAAAAAAAACAGAACTCAAATCGGAACAATGAGAGCGCCACACGGTGGTTATTCCGGGAACTCAAGGTGGTATGCTTCATGACCAAACTTAATGCTTAATGCAAAATTCGCTGTATGTTGCTTCGGAACGTTGCTGACGACCAACATGAGTTCTTCGAACTACAGCAGCAATATTGCCAGTTGTTCCTGCACGAGGTGTGTGACTTCGGTTATTCACAGAATAATTTTCGGTTTTCGTGACAACGATGACAAATCAAAATTCAGGATTTTCAAGTCAGATTAAAGCCATTTAACTCGCGATGGATTTTTCATTATTTCTACCGAGAATACTTGAAACAAACTTTATGCAGTTAGCCACACTAAAGATACACGAGTACCATGTATGTAAGTATAGCCGTATCACGAAACGGTTAAACATCCGAACAAGTTTGAAATAACCTTCAACTTAAAATACCTGCTTCAATACATTAAGAACAAGTTATTCCACGGATGTGAAGTTAGTCGTAGTTTCGAGAAAAAGGTAGATCATATTAAATTTGAAAAGTTTGCTGTGCACTTTTCCTCTAGTCCTACTCTATCATGAGCCTGAGTATAAGGCTGTGAGGATGGGTAATTTCTATCTTGAACTTGAAACTCAAATACTCGTTATTCCACATGAGATCTCTTTCCGTATGCCCATAAGGAAGAAAACTTTAATTGTATACTTCTCTCCATGATGTTTAAACGACGCTTGGAGTCATAAATTTCATCGTCCACCGATATAATCAGGTAGTCTCCCCCTTCGAGTAATTTCCGATTTTGCAAACATCTTACAAAGTCCACCATGGCAATATGCTCACCTATGAAAACATAAACTGTTCGAAAAAAAGTTATTTATTTAAAATTTGAATTAAAGCGGCATCCTATGGGTAGTCAGACATACTTCTAGTGCTCTGATAGGTCTCGTCCACAATTCTTTGCATTTTAATTAAAGTTGTGTCCATCGGGATGTAGTCGGATATCTCCTTAAAGTGTGTTATTGTTAGATTTTCCAACTCAGCTAGATCCTGTCTCAGTGGGAGGTTAAAATATTTTTTTTGTATTTTATTGATGAATCCTTAAATTCATCGTAGAACCGGGTGGGTCCTATGAAGGAGGATACTTACTTGAATGGCTCGAGCTACTTCGGATCCCCAAACAGGTTTCGTACCAATGATGATAGCGAATTTATCCCAACTGAATGCATGCAGCAGACTAATGACACTCTTGGAAACCTTTCATTTCAAACCGATCCATGGGGAGAAGGAGTAAAAATAAACCCAACAAGGGGAGCAGAGAAAATGAAATGGAATTTTACTAATTACTTGGATTTACGGCAATTTGTTGAATTATACTTTACTTTGGATGCTGGCGCCAATGTCCTTGCGAAGGTGCGAAAAATGTTTTTATTGGAAACAGCTGAGTCAGCGCATTTCTATGGAAATTAAAAAGCAAAATGAAAGCGATTATTATTATACGAGTAATGGTGAAATTAGTGATTCGGAATGGAATTAGTTCGGTAATTGAATTGGTTGGAATTCAGTGTAATTTGAATTGCACGCGCTTGGTGTCAACTCCGGCAAAGTGAAATGAGATTTAATAGACAGAAAAGGAGGAGTTTTTCATTTTAATTTGTTTACAGAAAATCTTAGAACAGTCTCACATTGATTTTCTATCCACTTGACGAAAGCTTCATGGTTTTGATTCGTCTGATTTCAAAAGCTGGCACTTGATTGTTTTTAATGTTTGTCCTATAACTTCACATAAACCAAAATGTAGTACATCAATGAAATGGACAAGGTTTGAATCATTATTCTATGAGGTGTAGAAGAAAAAATGCGATTACTGTACTCGTAGTGAATTTGAATGTTCCCTCTAAGATCGAAGGAGACTTTACATTGCTTTCCTCGTTCTAAGTCAGAAAATGGGGGTTGGCCGACAATGAACATTCGCTTCTAGACAAGAGGTTGGTCTATCAACATAGGTTACCATTCTGCGATACCGACTTCAACTTCAAAATTTTCCAATACTTGGTATTGCACGTCGACTAAGATTTCTTCTCGACTCAGGGAGTGAAGATCTCCAGAACATCAGGTTCTTTCAACTAAAGAAAGATTTTGTGTGGAATAGGTTGGATATTTTATCACTGAGTTACGTAACGTAGTTAGAATCAGTCCCTCCGGCCTCGCGCTCTTCTTTTTTAATCCGAAAATCTATCCTTAAGCCATCGGGATGACGGAGTGGATGTGGAGTGGAGTGGTTCCAAAACAAAGATTTTGAGACCCAGATTTTGAACCAGAATTCGAGTCGTTGTTATACAGTTTCATCTGTTTGAAGATGAAAAGGACTTCCTCAACAAACATCTGGGCTCTGTATTCAATGAAACACCAACACCATGGTGATGGAAGACATTATATTCTATGCTATGATAACAATGGGCCCAAACATTCCATCGGGAAACATTGGTTTGTTGTTGAATTTTGCAATACCAATCCCCTTGTCATTGGCGGAATCTTGTTTGAGTACAAAACCTGGAAAAAGTCAGTTGCGTTTCATGTACAACTAAAAGCAGTCTCCTCGACATCAGGAACCCACGTTAAGCTAATATGGCACTAACACGAGATCACCATCCTATGAAAAGTCCGACTGCTTACGACTGCAGTTTGAAGACCTCAAGACAACGCTAGAACACGCAGATATAACATTGATATGCTCAAGTATTGAAACAATTCGCAGATTACAGTGCTGCGAAAAGTATTTGAACATCTTGGGCAGAAGCCCCTTGTAGATTCATCGCACAGATGACATAACGCGAAGCTATCTGAAAGGCTAGCATTCCAGCTACATCAACAGTAGGCAGAACGGAACTCAAGTCCCTTTGCCATATGAAGACTTGATAATTGAATCCGCATCAACGCTCTGGCTACTGAGTTATAGGAAGTGCCATTGTAGAATATTTTCTAAAATCTCTAAAGAGCTAATAGATAGTTATCACCAATAGTCAATACCAGAGCGAACTTTAATCAAATGAACATTTGAATACATGCCGCTGATATACCTCCATGTCGGATTGATTTGTCTGAGGCAACAACTATCCGGATTTGTATCAGATCCTCAAGTAAAGAGATCAGCACCATGACCAAACTATCTCAGTCGTCGTGAGTGAGCTTTAGCGATAGGACGTGTTTTTGATACGCTCTGATATTTATTACTCCTTCTGCCAAGTTATCGATTTAATTTCTCGAAGTGTAATTAAATACAAATACTAAGATAGTGACTTTAAAAAAGAAATCAATTTGTTCGTGTGATTAATTTAAAATTGTTCTCTATTCGCATTATATCACAAATCACAAATTTTGTGATCGGGCCATCCAGACGCGTGATCAATTACCTTAGTTGAATTTAAACACAAATAAGTTGTATTTTAAACAAATTGTAAGACAGTGACTTTTAATTTATACAAGGTTTCTATCAAGAAAAAGTGTATTAAAATATTCCTTTTTTAGTCATCAAAATATTTTATTCTTAATTTACATAAGTTTTCATTTTCTCTCGACCTTTTCCCCTTACACCAACAATAATGTATGTGTGCAACCGTTGCGGCGATAATCTTCCTCCCGAAGGGAACTTTGCCGTGTGTGTGGTGTGCAGCCATAGACTCCACTTCGAATGCACCACTGTCGCCGAAACATCATGAAGAACAATGGGAGCGAGGAGAGAAACGTGGAAATGTCAAACCTGTAGAAATAGGGGAGATGGTCAAAATACTGACTTAGCCAGCAATCTTCTAGTGTCACAAACACGTACTCCGGAGATCCAAACCGCAAAAAGGGTAAGATCTGCAAGCAGCCCCAGCACTAACGAGGGGAATAGCGACACCATTTCTACTGCACTAGCTGAAATCAAGCACTTGAGAGCTGAGATCGGAGAAATTGCCAAAAGTTGTGACTTTCTAAGCTGCAAATACGATGAAATGAATGTTAATATCATCAAAAATAACAATTTGGTAGAGACGCTTACGAAAGAAATGTCCGTGCTAAAAGAAAACAATAAAAAAAAGACGAAATAATACAAAATTTACAGTCACAAATCAACAACATCGACCAACAAACGATCAAAAATAACATTGAAATTAAAAACATTACTCCCTCTTCACACGAAAATCTAAAGGAAATAATAAAAGGAATTGGCAAAACTATTAACCAAGAAATAAACGACAACGATATCAATGACATTTATAGAACAAAGACAAAAACTCCTGACAAATCGACTATAATCGCAACGTTTAATTCGACTACCTGTAAAAACCAATTCATTAAACAATCGCGTGCAAACAGACCAATCAAACTTAGAACAGTGCTGCAGAATACCAATAACGTCAATGTCAACATAAATGCAGCATTACCTGATACCATTGTTTATATCAACAATCAGCTGACGAAACAAAACAAAAATCTACTCTGGCTAGTGAAAGAAAAGGCAAAACGCGAAAATTGGAGATTTGTATGGGAGAATGCAAACACTCCAGCTGTTATCATAAGCACGATCAATTACGTTGACAAAATAACACAAGCAAAAGCGTAAAAAAAAAAAAAACAACATCACTCAAACTTTGCTAAACATAATGGATGAGTTAAGCAGAAATGATAATGCAGTTCAATATGATAATGTAGTTCACATAGACTGTAGGGTAATTAAAAGGAATTAAAAAAAACTAAATGTTGTTATTTATGTTTTAATGTCAGGTCCTTACGTTTAAATTGGAATAGTTTTTGCTCAAGTATTAGTCACTTTATTAATGCGTTAGAAATAATTGTTCTAGTCGAAACAAATATAGAAGACGAAGAAGTCGAATTTTACAAATTAGATGGATTCCATAAACCAGAATTTTTAAACAGAAAGAAACGAAGAGGAGAAGGTATTTTAATGTTTGTGAGAAGTCATTTGGAGTTTACCCGATTACCGTGTGAAAGCTTAACTTATGAAAATATTAAGATATATCTTAACAAAGAGAAGAAGTACGAGTATGTCTTCGGTGTATACAGACCACCCGGATTAAGCCAGAAATCCTTCGTAGAAGAATTAGAGAAAAATCTTGGTGATAATATAAAGAATGGACAAGCTATTGTATTGGGTGATATCAATATTAATGTCAGTGACACAACCTCTAGCAACGCAAAAAATTACTTAGAGATGTTGGCTACACTAGGATTCACAAATTCTATAAACCAATACACAAGAATTGATCTAGTTCTCTAGTTCTCGAGTACTACGATGACAACCGATTGAAAAAACCTATTCAGCATGAAATAAATACAAGAAGACGAGCACAGGGACTACTGCACACGCCTAGAAACCATAATAACTACGGTAAAAGAATGTTAGAATACATCGTTCCTAGTAGTTTTAATAATTTACCATCAAACTTAAGAAACATGTTAAATTTTAAATACAGAAAAAAAGAGATCAACAACTATTTCTTGAATCTTTAAACAAATTTTTAGCTAAAGTAATGAATCTTAGTTAACTGAATTTTTGCAACATTACTTTTTTTGTTCTTACTTGCTACTTTTTATAATTGATTAGAATCTGTTCAACCTTCTGCAGAAAAGCCATCAGAGCTTCGCAGAAAATTATTTATAAAAATTGTAAAAAATTAAAAAAAATACAAAATACAAAATACAAATATAAATTTACTATATCTAGAATAACAGGGAAGTAGAAACCGACTGTAATTCTCGCGAAGTAGGATCTACGTAGGATTCGGTAAAAGGAAGACAGGTGATACAAAGAGGAGAAAGACGATATGCTTTTTGTGAAATATACCAACTTTCTACATATGAGTTTTATTAAAAGAACAATAAAAGTGAACTACATTTAAAATATTTTATTTGTGTCGCATTATCCCCACATCTGTTTATGGAGACTGCTCGGGAAACAGAGAGTTTTCCAGACTACTGAAGAAAGAAAATGATTTCCAAGCCCAGTTAATATCAAGACTTATGGAGGGAGCAAATTAGAGAACTACATTCAATGCAGAATAAGCCGGTTTCGGTATTCTCCAGGGACGACCACATTCACATCTTTCAAATCATTATTGAATCGGTTTATACATCACATGTTGTTCATAGACTTCGCAAAGACGTTCAACAGTGGCGATAAAGTGTATCCGTCAGGCCTTGAGCAGAAGGGATGGGTCAAAGCATCTAAAGAGAAGGAATAAGAAGTTGAAATCCACAATGGGTCAAAAGAGGGTTGCAATCTGACAACAATATTGTTCTTATTGTTAATTGGTTACATGCTCCTTGCTCTCTTAAAGGCAGAAAATAGAGAAAATTGGTGACTGCATATCTTTCGTGTATGTGGTCCTTTATGCAATGACATTAATTGGGCAAAGGGAGGCAGACGTAGTGGGCTGAAAATTAAAACGGCAGAGATTAAAATCATCAGTATTGAGAATACTTCGTTCTTTTCATAATGTATTGCTGAACAATCAATGCAGGTAGCAGAGAGCTTCTAATATCCTGGAAGTATTGCCGCTACTGACAGCGAAAAAGACAAAATAAAGTGTGCGTTTAGAATGTTGTTTACGATATGGAGGATCAATGTAATAAACTTAAACACCAATCTCCGGTGCCCTCGCCCAGTTATCACTTCAGTCATAGTCGCCCGTCAATGACGTAGTCTAATATTAAACAGGAGTAGAGCAATAGTGATCTTATCGTAAACGCTTTCCGATTGACCGGTTACAAGTAGCCGCTCAAAAGGCTAACGAACTGAATGGTATCATCAGAAAACTGCTTGTTTACAAGATACAACCAATTCGGCCTGAGTGATGCTCCTCCCAGCCAACCAGCATTCCGGAACTACCGGAAAGCTGATTGGCCAAAATACAGAGGAATACTATCGGAAACGCTATCCTCTGAACTATCAAGTCCCCCGCGTAACACCAATGAGCTTGACATGAAAGTCAAGGAATTTACTCTGGCTCTTAATGAAGAGGCCGCTTCCTGGCTTCTTATTCAACCTAGAGGCAAGAAAAGGCCACATTGATGGACATCAGTACGGGGACTGCTCAGAAACACTTGTAGACAACTTTTCAACCTAGCAAAAAGCACAAGAAAAGTGACTGACTGGGACTCATATAAAGAATCCCTCAAATTATACAAAAAATGAACTGCGGAAGGCAAAGCGACAATTCCGGAGGTCTTTCTGTGACAAAATCACAGAAACCTCTGAGGCATCGCGGCTGAGAAAAATCCTCTCTACAAATCCTATGATGCCTAGCTGTTTGAAAAAAACCGACGGCTGCTGGACAACCTCAAGTGATGAATCACTCAACCTGCTACACTTTCCACGTAGCTCCCAACTCGCAGGCAGTTGCAGCCCAAACAGGCCTGCTGCAACCGGGACCAAAAATTCATGGTCTGATTACAAGAGACAAACTGCTTTGGGCTTTGCATAGCTTCAAACTATACAAGTCTGCTGGACCGAACTGTATAATACTTGCCGAGCTACAGAGGTCCTAAGATATTAATCTGCCTGCGCTATAAAATATTATGAGGAGCTGTGTAGAACTTATCCACATTCCACTGTCATGGAGAGAAGTCAATGTAGTATTTATTCCCAAAGCCGGAAAATGTTCTCATGTTGTCCCAAAAGACCTCAGACCTATAAGGTCTATCATCTTACCTTCTGAAAACTGTAGAACGACTGATTGATATCCATATACGATCTGAAGTTGATCCAAGATTTCTGTCAACGGCCCAACATGCCTACTGTAAAGGAAAGTCAGTGGAAACGGCTCTGCACGTCTTTGACTAGCCACATCGAACGATCCTTATAATATAAAGAGTACACAATGGTTGCTTTCCTGGAAATAGAGGGCGCCTTTAACAACGTCGACACATCCGCAATCACGACTCCGCTGTCAACTCTGCACTTGTGGAGTTGATCAGTCTCATGCTAAAAAGCAGGATAATCAACTCCAAACTAGGTGAGACTTCTGCTAAAAGATGTGTTTGGGAAGATTTCCATTTGTGATGACATGATGATGATGAGATCAATTTAACTGCTGGAACACAATGACAAAAGTTTAGATACACACAAATGTAAAAGTGTGAGTACAATGACTCGCTGTTGTAGCCGTAGTCACACAGTCGCTGTAGTATGAGTTGGGCAATTTTTAACACCAGTCGCACGACGGAGGCTTTATAAGTTAACAATGGAAGAGCAGCAAATCGAAAAATTTATAGAAATGTTGTGGAATATATCACATGCGCTTTACAAAAAATATAAAGCAAAAAACAGATGATATAGTCAGAGTTAATTAGAAAAATCTGAGAGATACCTACTTCAGAGGTCTAAAAAACAAGAGTTTCAGTAGAAGCAGTAGAGGACCCAGAATTGTCCTAGAAGTACTCCAAGGCAATGGACTTTTTACAGGAGCACTTAAAGCCAAGAAAGCCAAAAAGAAGGTAAATTTTAGAAAGAAATACCAAAAAAAGTTGTAGCTTTGCAGGACTCTTAGCAACTATTCATCGTCTCCTGCAGCACGGATAACAGAAGAAACAGAAGAATTAGTAAACTCAGACCAGTTTACACAAAGTGCTTTAAACAGACGCTGAATATTCATTGACTCCTGATTTCAATTCATGCGATGTAGATGAAACACTATGCGGAACAAGTACTCCAGAAAAAACCCGCAATACTGAGTCTGGAGCTTGCACCTCATTAAGGGCATCAAAAACAAATCGCCCAACGATTCAACAGACGCTGCTTTCTACAATGTAATCCATCGGGTTTTCCAATAAGGATATAACAATTTTGTATTTAAATAAAACACAGAAAACACACATGTTAAATTTAAGTAAGTAATTCGGTCTCGTTCATATGAACACCGCGAGCACGTTTGCAGCGATCGACTTTTTGGAGCCATTTTTCCACCGCTCTTCCACACATATCGGCTGGAACGTTGGCAATTTCGCGTTAGATATTGTTCCTGAGCCTCTCTAACGTTGTTAGCTTGTTGGTGTGAACAAAAAACTTAACGCAAACCCCATAAAAAGAAATCCAATCGCGTTAGATGGCATGAGCGAAGTGGCTATTCGACCAGACCATTTCTCGAGATTACACGACTACCGAATTTCTCCTTCAATAGATCAATTATTTGAACAGCTATATGGCATGTGGCACCGTCTTGTTGTAAAGTTCATACAATTCTGGCCAAAAACAGTTTTCCAACATGGCATGATAGCGAACTCCATTGACTGTAACACGGCCATCACTTTCATCGAAGAAAAAATACGATCCAATCACATTTCTGGCATGAAATCCAAACCACACGGCCACTTTTTGTGAATGCAGTGGAGTCTCTTAGAGTACCTACATGTGGGTTTGATGCTGTCGAATAATGCATAATTTGCTTATTGACAAAGCCATTAAGCCAAAAATGGGCTTCATCGCATATTTCGATGAAATTCAACAATTTCTTCAAACTTTTCAAAGCCGAATTAGAGAAGTTTCGGCATTTTATATGATCAAGAGGCTTCTACGATCTTTAAATTTAAAATTCCTGTGAACGGCGTAGAACTGATTTGCCTCATTTTGAACTAAAGTAATTACGGCTGCCATATTTTCGCTACTTCGAAAGGTGCTTTGTCTCAATGTCAGAGGAACATTCAATAGAATATGTTACTTACTTACTTAGGTCTTCGGACATATTATGTCCGTGAGGTTCCCCTTGTACGATTTCTGGAAACGTACCTCAGCCCTCTCTAATTTTTCCCCAGTTAGGCTGATTTCTATTCGACCGTTTTTCGCCAAATACTTCTAAGTCGGCCCACTCATCTGCCTCTCTACGTGACAGTCGCTTGATTTGCAATGCATTCGTGACCTTTACCTATGAACTTTTCTATTTTAGAGTTAATGGGTTCCTGACCTGTTCTCGCATGAAGTTCATCATTAGATATACGGTTGGGACAGACAATTCTCAAGATGTTTCGCAGACACCTATTCAGGAACGTGTGCAGCTTTCTTGTGACAGCGGGTGTATGACTTTCCAAGTGCTGCACCCACAAAGAAGCACGGATTCAACATCACTGAATCAATCTGCTGCCGTTTCGTTCTATTTAGAATTGCATCGTGAAAAAATTCCTAAGCTAGCGCTTCTGCAAAAAATAATGCAAACTGTCGATAACGGGGTTGGAGAAATCTTCTCCCCAGATGTGCCAGGAGGAACTGGTAAAACCTTCCTAATTATATTGATTCTGACAGCAGTTCGATCACAAAATGATATAGCCTTAGCTCTTGCGTCGTCTGGAATAGCTGCGTCATTGCTACCAGGTGGAAGAACTGCTCACTCCGATTTGAAATTGCCTTGAAACTCCCACGATATTTCTAAAGCAACCGGCATGAGAAAAGTATTGCAGAAATGCAAACATATTGGGATAGATGCACAATTGCACCCAAAAAATCGCACGACGCTATTGGCCGATCATTGCAAGATTTGCGTGTAAACATCAGACCATTTGGGAACGCATTAATATTGCTTATTAATATTGATTTCAGGCAAACATTACCTGTAATTCCTCCACACTAGCGGACGTAACAAATGCTAGCCTGAAATACTCTACATTGTAAATACGTTGAAATTAACTAAAAATATGCGTGTTCAGCTGCAAAATGATCGATCAGCTGAGAAATTCTCACATCAATTGCTGGAAATTGGGGATGGAAAGGTGCCGGTTAATCTGAACTCAGTAGGAATTTGATTGTCTCATACCTTCTGCAATTTAGTGACGTCAAAAGGATTCCCAATAATATCAAAATATTTCCTAATAACGAGCTATCCCTGCCGCCAAAAACGAAGATGTCTACGACCTTAACAATATTATTCAGGCTAACCATTCAAAGTGAGGCAGTCACATACAAGTCGATACTATTGTGGAACCAGATGAAGAAATAATTTATCCAACAGAATTTATGTGTTCACTCGAACTGCCACTGAGGCCACCGCACGTACTGCAATTGAAAATCGGTGTGCCAATTATCATGTCGGGAAGTATCAAACAGCCAAAGCTCTGCAATGGCACGTGGCTTGCAGTAAAAACATTAATGAGCAACGTCGAAGAAGCAACAACCTTGACAGGACCTGTGAAGGTGTCCTCGTTCCTCTCATTTCTATGATTCCAACGGATATGCCATTCCAATTTAGGAGATTGCAATTTCCAATTCGATTGGCGTTCGCAATCACCATCAATAAAGCTCAGGGTCAATCTATAAAATTGTGCGGTTTCTCATATGGACAATTATGTGTTGCGTGTTCCAGATATTGTACGAGTATACTCACAAGGATTGTGAAATGAAACATATTAGAAACGTGTGCCCTTTCTTTTCTTTCTTTTCCATTTAACCAGACTGAGCCACAGCAACATGTGGCCGGGTGCAACTAGTAATTAATATAAATTGTTTTTCCACATTCAAAATATGATATATAATAAAAAAAAATTAAATGTTAAAATGTTCGAATTTTATTTAAGGGTGACAACAAGTTCATTGTGGCTGAAAAGCAATTGAAATAGCTGGTGAAATGTTACTTCTGCACTATTATTGGTTTCGCATCTCCAAACAAGTAACAAATTGTTACTTTCTCGGCGCCACATACCATCAATTCGTTCATCCTTTACAATATACGAGTATGTATCGTAATAAAGTTCAGGGCAGTAAGAGTGGCAGTTATACTGTTTATGCTTAAATTTCAGGAAGTTATGTAAAATAGTACATGCGAGAACGACAAAATTCAATACATTTTCCCAGCACTCGCCAAAAGCATTTTGAATAACTCGCCGAGCTCTCCATTATCTGAAATTGATGATTTCCACCAACTTGCTTAACAGAGCTCCAGGATATGATCCCATAAGGTTCTTCCGTAAGGGTAAGCTACTATCGACAACAAAGTAATACGGTGTAATCCTTTCAGAATTCGTGAGCTTTTCTGGTGGTGGTAGGTTCATATCGATTGCGAAGGTTGTTTGGCCAAGGAATGAGTTGCGGAAAATACCAGCATTATTATGGCTACCGACAGCGGTGAAAACATAATTGGCTTCACATATAGCCAATAAAACAATGCTGAAAGTATCCCTTTTAATTGATATATTTCGGTCCTGTGTGCGGTGGGCACTTGATTTCGATATGGTTGTCGTCAATATTGCCTGGCATACCCCACAGATCGTTGAATTCTTTGGGAATAGTTTTCCAATTACAAGTTTAACTCAGTCATATAAACTGGTGACAATTTTCTCAAAAACTAGACGACATACTCGTAAATTCATTCGGTTTTTTGTGTTCGATTCAAAATTGATATAGGCATCGAACACAGGAATCCAATTCAAAACTCAACTTCACAATTTTGAAAAAAATTGGTCCAAACTTCATTTTTTAAATTTTTTTTATCAAAATTTTGGGTTTGCATGCGAATTTCTTAAAAACTGTTGATACAAATAATATGGCTGCAATTTAGGGTTGAAGAATAGGTCTCTGACTTTCGAAACTGGTACAGTACTTTATTTTAAGTGTTGCCGTTGTATTTTAATAAATTTTTTTCCATTTTAAGTCATTTTTTAATAAAATTTCCCCTACCTCCTAAACGGGGCGAGATAGACCCCTCCACACCCATAGTAAAAAATGCTTGGGTTTTTTTTTTTTTTTTTATAATGAGCGCGCGCTCAAGGGGTTTGAGTACCCTTAAGGTGATTGTACACAGCGCGGGCAAGGGAAATTTAGGGAGGAAGAAAAGAGAGGTACCGATGTACATTGTTTTTAAATGTTTGCAAGTTATAACGACCAGGAAATACAGAGATCGGCAGGGCATTCCATAAGCGAGATGTACGGCTTAGGAACGAATCACGATATTTTAGAGTACGTCCGAAAATGGGCTTGAGGGTATACTGATGAGCATTCATAGCGAGACGGGTGTTACGGTTGAAAGTTTGAATGGGCGGAATGCTACTGGCGATTTCAGTGGAGCACTGGTGGTGGAAGTAGCGATAAAACAAAGTGAGACACGAGACATTTCGTCGGTGTTCGAGGGTGTCCATTGATTGACTGATATTAGTATCGTCAATAAGTTTTATCGCACGGTTTTGAATCCTATCTAGCAGGTGCAGAGATGTTTTAGGAGCACCTGACCAGATGTGGAAGTTGTACTCCAATTTTGGGCGGATGAATGCCTTATATATTGAGGCCAGATCAGAGGGGGTAAAATATTTCTTACATCGCTTGAGGAAACCTAGACATTTCGCAGCATTTTTGGCGACATCAAATATGTGGTCATTCCAACGTAAGTTGTCATTAACACACATACCGAGAATGGAAAGTTTTTCGGTTTCGACGATGCAAGTGCCATTCATAGATAATGGCTGGGTGTTTAAATTTCGCTTTAAAGACAGCAGACAGCATTGTGTTTTGGAAGCATTAAATTCCACTCTATTGATAGTTCCCCAATTGGTTATGCTGTTGATATCGGAATTTAATGAGCTTAGCATACGCTGCCGTTCTCGTACTACAGCCGAAGAGCAGGGCCGTGAGTCCGGGAACGAATATGAAAAGCAGAGAGTACTGTCATCAGCAAAGGAATATATTGGATTAGAAGTAGCAGACAAGAGATCGTTAATGAAAATTAAAAAGAGTGTCGGTGACAGAACAGAGCCCTGGGGCACACCAGCATTTATTTTGTGAATATCAGACTTGAAACCGTCCAAGACAACTTGAATTGAACGTTCCGAAAGGTAATTTCTAATCCATTGAAGAAGAGAGTCGTCGATCCCAAATGCACGCATTTTCGACAAAAGAGCCTGATGCCAAACTCTGTCAAATGCCTTAGAAATATCAAGTGCAACTATCTTGCTTTCGCCAGATTGATGTACGCTTTGGTTCCACTTTTCGGTGAGACATGCCATCAAATCACCAGTGGACCTGTTGCTACGAAAACCGTACTGCCGGTCATTGAGAAGTTTTCGTGTTTCGAGATATTTCATGAGCTGACGATTTATCAGTGTTTCCATGACCTTGGAAAGAAGGGACGTAAGTGCAATGGGTCTGTAGGAGGAGAGAGAAGATGATTCGCCTTTTTTAGGGACGGGCTGGACAAATGCTGTTTTCCATCTGCTCGGGAAGAGTCCTAAAGTGTAGGATTGATGAAAAAGCTTACGCAGTGGTTTTGCCAGCGAGGAAGAACACCTCTTCAGAAGAAGGGGAGATATACCATCTGGACCAGCGGATTTATGTATGTTGAGATTCTTAAGTACTCTTGCTACTACACGAGTGCGAAAGTAGATTCGTCCCATTGAAGATTCGACGCACTCAAGTGTAGGCGGAGACAAAGCACAATCTGGGAGTGTTGAGCTGGCCGCAAAGTGTGCAGCAAGCAGATTGGCCTTATCCAAAGAGCTGACAGCTGGAATGTCATTGTAAATGAGCGTTGGGATGGAGGATGAGGCGGAATTTCTAATGTTTTTGACGAACGACCAAAAATTTTTACTGCCTTTGGGACATTGCAGTATTTTTTGCCTCAGTTTTTGGTCGTATAGGAATTTCACACGCTTCAGAAAGGCGTTGCAGTCATTTCTGGCTCGTTTAAACTTTTTTCGGTTTTCCTCTGTCGGGTTGGTCTTCTAGGACCGAAAAAACATTTCTCTAACCCTGACGGCCTCTTTACAGCTCGAGTCGTACCATGCCTTTTCTTTTGGCTTGATACTCTTCATCCGATGAGGAATAAAGGATCTCATTCCAAAGAGAATGGTGTCTGTAATCATATCAGCAGCGGCATCCACGTCGTTATCGAGGAAGCATAACGACCAGTTAAAATTCCTAAAGAAGCTGTTAAGACCGCTCCAGTTGGCTTTCTCGTATTGCCATACGGTTTTTTTAGGAATTTTTTCTCTAACTGTGTGGTCGGTGTACGAGAAATTAGCTGATATGACACAATGGTCCGACGAGCCTAGAGGGGAGAGCACATCAATGGTGTACTTATCAGGGTGAGAAGTTAAAAACAAGTCCAGGGTGTTGGCGGTATGACTATCAACGTCTGGTATTCGCGTGGGCTCATTTACAAGCTGCGTTAGGTTGTTTTCCGCAGCGAAGATCTCAACACACCGTCCTTCGGGTGTTGTCTGTCCAGAATGTCGAAGCCACCCAGAATTGTGTATATTGAAGTCGCCCGTAATAACGATTTCAGTATGAGGATACAGGGATACAATTCTTTGAATGGAGTCAGACAGCGCATCAAACTCGTTAAAGGTTGAATTGCTGTCCAGTTTGGGGCTTCTATAAATAAAGCAGTAGTGTATAATTTGCTTACGGAGATGGAATTTTAACCACATGAAGTTGAATTCCGGATTGGAACATGGATCACATTGTGGTGGAGTTTGATAAGCTACATCACTACGCACATAAATGGCGAGACCGCGGTGAGAGAAGAATAATGGCACTAGTTCGTAGCCAGGTAGCTTCAGATCAGAATGATCTGAGAGGTGTGGGCGGGGATCTACCTGTGTTTCACTAAGTGCCAAAACAGCTGGTCTGTACTTACAGACGTGGACGTACGCAGAAAAGTGATTACTTTTTAGCCCGCGTATATTGGCTACGTCTACCCTGAATTCCCTAGTCATAATCACAGACAAACACAGAAAACACAAACACCGACGATACTAAGCAAGGCTGCGAAGTGGAAATTCTGACGTTGGTTTACCGAATCAAATTGTTGTAGGTGTTATGCCCTTACAACAATATGAAACAGTGCACCAACAAAATTTTCACTCACAACCCCGCTATCCATCAGTTGTTACATACACTCAGCCACTGCCCGTACCGTATGGTTAAATACAGTAACGGCAGTGACTGAGTGCAAGCAACAGTACTTCGACAAGGAGCGGGTGAGGTGGGATACCCGCACTGTGTTATATTCACTGTCACTGCACTTTTTTTTTTGTTTTTGTATATATTTTTTTTTTTGCACGCGCGCGCTTTTGTTCTTTTTTTTTTTTTGTTTGTTTTTTTTTTTTGTTTTTTTTTTTTGCTGCACAGCACACAACAATATTGCGAGTGCACTGGTGGAGCTGTGCACTCGACGGTGGTCGACTCGGTACTCAAATTGGTTTTGACCCCTCTATAAAAAACCGTTATCAATTTTTGTCGCCAAAGTTATCGTACTCGTGCCATCTTTTTAAGTTACTGATACTGACATCCACCAATTTATTAGAGCAATTTATATGATGTCATTAATACAACTACCGAGAGTGACCAGTCATTGGAATACATCTATTGGTACACCTATTATCAGGGAAACAATGCCGAAACAAACGTTCGAAAAAATTAGACAATTTACCTTTACTAATTGATATTCTCTGTAAACAAAAAATGTTTTAATATTTGTCATTTAAATGCTCAAAGTTTGAGAAACAAAATTGACGACTTAAGATATGTGTTTAATGATGGGATGGTTGATGCGTTATGTGTCTCGGAAACTTGGTTATAAACGGAAATGTGTGATAATTTATTTAACTTAACTTGTAGGAGGATTTTTCGGAGCGATAGAGAAGGGTGGGCGTTTGCAATTTATATGAAAAAGTGCTATAATTTCCAATTTCTGAAGAAATCAGCACCCACTGATCTTTTGGAATGCGTTTTCATTGAGGTGAAGAATAGTACTGAAAAATGTCTGATTGGTTGCATATACATGGCTTCTGATATAGCAAATTATAGACTGATAAGTGACCTACTTGAAGACTTTGCACCCAAATATTCGAAAATCGTTATATGTGGTGACTTCAATCTTAATATTTTAGGAAACAAAAATACATCTTTTAAGGAAATGGTTGATTCACTACACTTAAGTTTTGCTAATATTACCCAACCTACATATTTTGTGCCAGATCGCATCCCAACACTACTTGATGTTGCCATAGTTTCCGACCCCGACTTGATTATGCATTATGACCAGGTTTTCGCACCCGGGTTCTCTCATCATGATATGATCTTTCTGACAGTAGATATATTTCCATCACTTGAAACTGAGACGAATTTCAGATTATATCAATACTCTTGAATTAATTTAGAAAACCTTTTTAATGACTGCCTGACTTTGAATTGGTCTCCAATTTATAATTCAAATAACGCCAATTATCAAGTAGACTTCCTTAACAAAAATATTAAATTCCTTCTAAATAAACATGTGCCTACTCGTGGAATAAAAAACGCCAAAATAAAGTCACAACGGTTCACACAGGAAGTATGTAACTTAATCGCAGCTCGGAACTTACTCTATGCTAGATGGAGGCGTTACAAATGCTTGGAAATTTATAGGGAATTTAAATTTGTACGTAACTTTGTAACCCGTCTTATTAGAAAAAACAAAATCGCTTTTTATAAAAATAAATTTGACTCATGTTCTTCTAGTTCTGACTTTTGGAAGAGTATTCGTCAGATAGGACTGTATTCACAAAAAACATCGGTTCCCAACAGTGTGCATGTAGAAGGACTAAATGTTAACTTTGTGTCTGCTTGCAAAGAGTCAAATAATCTAAGTTCCCCGGTTTTGAACAGCAGTGTCACCTATTCCGAATCAACTTTTTCACTTACATGTGTAGACGAAACTACGGTAGGTAATATTATATTAAGTGTCAAGTCAAATGCCGTAGATTCGGATAACATTGCTCCTAAGTTTGTAAAAATTCTGTTTCCTGTTATTTTGCACCAAATCACTCACATTTTAAAAACTTCAGTTTTTCCGGATAACTGGAAAACTGCGAAGGTTGTACCCCTACCAAAAGCACCAAACGGAGCTTCCGTAGAATACCGGCCTATTGCGATTTTACCGTTTTTAAGTAGAGTCTTTGAAAGTGGTCCAATAAAAACATATCTAAGCGCTAAGAATATGATATCAAAATACCAGCCTGGCTTTCGAAAAAATTATAGTTAGCCCTCTTAAAAATCAGTGAAGATTTACGTGCTGCTTGTGACAATGGTATGCTGGGATTAATTGTTTTTTTTAGATTTTTTGGAGGCTTTTGATTGCGTTAATCATGTGCTCTTATTAAAAAATACTGAAACATCAATTCCTGTTTGATGACACTTTATGTAAGTTGTTGTCTTCCTATCTTTTCAATAGGTCTCAGTACGTCTGTTATAGGAATGAGCGCTCAGCTTGCCTGCCTGTCCTCGCAGGTGTAGCACAGGGATCTGTTTTAGGACCCCTCCTGTTCACTTGTTTCATAAATGACATAACACAATGCTTTCACGTTTGTAATTACCATATATACGCAGACGATGTACAAATATATACACACTCTTTCCGAAAGCAAACAAACACCAAGCGCTTGACATTCTAAACCAAGAATTAAATGAAATCTATAAGTGGTCATCAGATAACGCTCTAAAGCTTAATCCAAATAAAACAAAGGCACTGATTATAAATGCTGGACGAAGTACAGATGTTTTCTCACCACTGAGTTTTAACGCATCCCCTATGAAGTATGTGGTCAACATAAAGAACCTTGGAGTTTATTTCAGTTGTAACTTAAATTGGAATATACATGTTAACATACTCGTAACTGTATCTAAAATTTATGGAGCTCTCAGAGGACTTTGTCCCACTACAAGTTACCTTCCAATCAAAACAAAATTAAAACTTGTTAATGCATTTATCCTTCCAATCATACTATATGGTTGTGAAATATTTGCAAACATGAATCAAGAGTCCGCCAGAAAGTTAACGGTTGCATACAATTCCTGCGCGAGGTACATTTTTAATATCAAAAGACACGAACACATTTCCGCCTATACCAAACAAATTGCCGGCTGCTCTCTGATTGCTCTTATGAAATATCGAACCATGCGGTATTTTCACAAAATTTTAACCAAGAAAGCACCAGAATATTTACTTGAGATAGTAAAATTTCCAACAAATCAAAGAACTTGGCAAGTGATAGTAGCACCTAGGTGCAAGTAAGGAGTGCCATCGAAAAAATTTACCCACTCTAATTTCGAATTTACTTCCAAAAATTACAGAAAAATCAATCAAATGCTTCTTTTTTGTAATATGAATGCTTCCATTGTTTTAAAATTGTATGTCATTTCTGTTTGGTAGTTAAAATTATCAACATGGAGTCTGAATTGAAGGTAAGAAAAAATATTATTAAGTGTCACCTAGCACACCCATAGTGAACGTATATAAAAATCGCAAAATCACTAAAAGTTAATAGGAAAACAGTTGCTACTGCTATTAAGAATTATAAAGATAACCTGTCAGTTGACAGAAAAGAGGGGTCTGGTCGAAAAGCCAGTTTTATGAACCCAGAAAAGGTCACTAAGATTTTGAGCCTTCTTGATAAAATTCCAAACATTTCTGAACGTAATTTGGCAAAAAAAGCTGAATGTTCAAATTTTTTAGTTCATAAAGTGAAGAGAACTGCGGGCTTGAAAACATATAAAGTCCAGATCGGAACGCAAAACAAAATTTGGATGCGAAAAAACGGGCAAAACTTTTGCAATCAAATTTTTCGACCAGATTTTCATGCATTATAATGGACCATGAATTTTATGTTTTTCCTGATTTCAACCATCTTCCCGGGGCAGGCATTCTATACCGCCAAAGGAAATGTTGAAGCAAAGTTTCGAACCCAACCTAAAGCGAAATTTCCAAAAAAGTTCCTTGTTTGGCAAGCAATTTGTTCTTGCGGGCTCAGAAGCCAAACTTTCATCATGACTGGCTCAATAAATGGCGAAATTTATGTGAATGAGTGCCTGCAGAAGCGCTTAAGGCCTTTTTACCACAATCATCGAGAACTCCCCTTATTTTGGCCTGATCTTGCGTCATGTCACTATGGAAAGAGAGCGATGGATTGGTATGAGCTAAACAGCGTTACGGTGGTGCCCAGAGAAGACAATCCCCCGAATTCGCCAGAACTTAGGCCAATTGAAAGATATTGGGCCCTGGTTAAAAAAGAGTTAACGGCCACCAAAAAAGCTGTTAACACCCTGGAAGAATTCAAAAAATGTTGGAAAAATAGCTCTAAAAAGGTGACAGATGAGACCATAAAAGCAATGATGGCAGGTGTTCCTGAAAAAATTCAAAAATTTGTTAAAAATAAAGATTAATTTTTTTTGTTATTTTTTACAGATTTGGAGACAAGAAATAAATACTTTTAATTTTTAAAATTTTTTTAGTTCTATTTTTACTGTATTTTTTTGTTAATTTTCGGTGGGTAAATTTTTTCGATGGCACTCCTTATTTAAACACGTCTCGACAATTTTTCGTACATGGGATTCAGCTATAGAATCCGTTGCCCTTAAGGATAAACGTTCAATTGTTCAGAAATTTTTTAATGAATTTCCTCTTGTATCCCTAAACTTCATTCTCCTTTGTATCCTCTATTTTCCCTTTTCTTCTTCAACTATTCTTTCTTTTTTCTTTTTTTTTCTTTGTACTTCGTACTCTAAGAACTTCTTTTTTTATTAATAATAATTATTTGTTAAATTTTAATTAATTAATTGTTAAAATATTGAAATTATGTAAAGCTTGTTCTTTTCTCAAAAGATGTATTATTCTCATGTGAACAATTGAATTTAAATAAATTAAATTGGTAAATTGGTAAAAATTGGTAATGCTCCGAATGGTGACAGGCTTTTCAAAATTAGACAAGTTGTTTGAGACTTTTGGTGGAGTTCCCATGGAACAATATCTTTGTGTGGATGACTTGATTTGTTGCACTAAGGAAAGAAGTAACTTGAAGAGGTACAATCCAAAGAAACCGCATAAATGGGGCTACAAAATATTTATTCTCAGTGGGGTTTCAGGATTCGCTTATAAAATTGAATCTGAAAGGGGAACCGAAAATGTACACTTTCCGGAAGAGCCTGACTTGGGAGCATCATCAAACGTCGCTTTGAAATACCAAGACATCAGAATTATCAATTTTATTTTGATAATTACTTCACTTCTCTACCTTTGGTTGAGTACTTAGCTAAAGAGAGTATCTTGAGTCTAGGGACAGTACGACGCAATCGAATTCCCGATTGCAAACTGCCCACCGAGAAGGAAGTGATATGGATGGTATTGAGGTATCAAATGTCATAGGGAAAGACAACAAGGTTGTAACGCTGCTGTCATCTTTTGCTGGTGGATTGCCCAAGACCCAAGTCAGACGTTACGATAAGGCCAGCAAGAAGTACATCAACATTGATCGCCCTCATATTGTTGGAGAGCACAATCGGCACATGGGAGGTGTAGATTTGTTAGATAGTATTATGGGAAGGTACAAAATTATGATACGAAGCAAAAAGTGGCAGGTTAGGATGTTCTATCATTTACTGGACCTGATTATGGTAAATTCTTGGTTATTATACCGAAGAGTAAGGAAGGAAAAAAATCTCAATGACAAACAAATTTCTTAAAAGGTGAGACCTTATGCAAGCTTGGTCTGAAGACTAATATCAAGAATCGATGGTCTTTAGAAAATGAAATTCAAGCCAAGAAACATATGTGCCCTGCGCAATATGGCAGTAAGGCATAACCAAATCGGCCAGTGGCCCATTTGAGTTGAAAAAAGAATACGTTGTAAGCTTCCGAAGTGCACTGCCGTCTCACAAACAGTTTGCGAAAAATGCGATATAGCATTATGCTACAACAAACGAAATAACTGTTTCAGATCCTTCCATACAGCATAGTAGGTTTCGTTTTTCTACGTTTAACTTAATGTTACAGTAATGTCACACTCCATAAAATGTTGAATAAATGGTTAATTACACTTATTTTCTAATTTTTGAGAAATACGTGTTTTCTTATATGCCTCAACTTATATCATTAACAACATAATTTCTTCATCCATTGCTCCAACGAATTTTTATTTCGAAAAGTTGGCATTTAAAATGACATAAGTGTGCGACTTCATTGTGGATGAATAGGTACGTGACACTGTTGTGCCAACTAAAATGACAGCGACTACGTCTACGTCTCCTATGCTATGCTTTTTAGATTGTAATCTAATGTCAACCAAAGACGAACATATATATCTCGAATATGACCATCGATGAAAATGGTGTCTCATACGAAAATCAATGAAGACTTTCTTGTTGGATTGACAACTTCAGCAAGGTTTGATTGATTGTGTAGAAACAGCCCTCTAAATTGCGGCAATTATGAAGATATTAGTCCATTTAAAATCTCTTCTCCGATACGTGAAGAATCTTTATAATTAGATTATTACAATACATACCATATGTCAGGGAAGCCCATATTCAATCCATGGGAAAAAGGCAGGAAATCAACAGTCAAAATCCGCCAGCTATTTATAGATTCTAAGTAAGATGTCTGCTAAGCTCATTTGCCAAAGACGATTATCGATAACGATTTAGTACTCTGATTCCTTGAATGACAAAAATGGTTTATCGAGAGGGTTTTCCAAAAGTATTTCCAAATCTTGACGCACACCAAGGACACTGACATGTTGAAATAGAAGCGTCATAAATGAGTCGAATTGCAAAACAAAGTAAAATAGAACTACATTCATGGATTAAGTAAAAAAAACGACACTGAACACGTGCGACTTGAACAAAAATTCACAAATAAAGGACTTTTCTACTTCAGTTATGTTATTAACTGGAGCTGATGTCATTTAATGGAGAATCACTGTTTTTTCTCTAACAGTCAAGAGGACAGACCTACAATAACTCAAAGAATTTTTATCCTAGTCCTACCTTATATATGTAGACGGCGCAGATAGTTGGATACTTAAAAATACTGTAAAATGATAGAGCTTATTTCTTACAGCACAATCGCTTTTCTCAGACGCTTTTACTTAAACCACTTTATCACTACTCTTAGTGCCAAGCACTTCTTGTCGGACGATAATATATATTTATACTCCTCTGACATTTTTCGAGGACATTCTGTAGTATCTGGCGTACCATTTTTCCATTCTCCATTCGCCAATGGTTCGGTCTTCTGCTATTCAAATATGGAAATCTTTTGCTATTCAAATCCATCTATATTTGGCTGTTCATATTTTAAAATTTTTTGTATTTGTATTTGTAATTGCATTTAAATTAAAATTACATCAGTACTACAAGATAAGATATCTTTTAAAATCACAGCTTTCCAGACGATACAAATTTTACGTTAAATTAACAATTCGGGTAGTCAAAATAATCATAATAAATAAATATAAGAATTATAATAAATAAAAATTATACATAGATTGAGTCATGTCTAAGTTATGATGCGGTTATCGGACAGATAAAGGAAAAGCTTTTTCTGAAAGACGGCATATGAGTTGATAACCTGCAATTCATGTGGAAGATAGTTCCATACACGAATTGCAGATACAAATGGTGCAAAATGTAGCATTTCAAAAAGATAACTAGGAGACTTACTTTGTATAATTCTAAATAGTTTTAATATATTGCGGAAGTTAAAATACAGATTGAGATTCAGACCGTAAATTGACGATGCAAATCGGGACACACTACTGGACCTAGGGATATTATGAATAAAACGGACACTGTCATTAAACGCAATGTTGAGCCGATGCTTACAAATACTGTCAAGACAGGGAAATACGGAACAATTAAACAAAAAGTAAGGCATTACAAGCGTTTTGATTAATCGTATTTTTACTAGGTGATGCAAGTAGTTCGCAGAGTATCGTAATCTTCGCAGTCCACAATAAACTTTTATCAGGGTGCATCGCAGCAGGTAAGTGAAGAATTTATATGAAAGCCAAGGTATTTAACAGAATTTACAATAGTAATAGGGTTGGCATCAAGGACAACAGGTGAAAAGTCATTTGGACCCCTCATTATTTGAAAAAACAATACAAACTGTCTTGACTGGGTTCAACTTCTATCTGTTACTTTTTGACCAGTTGGATATATTATCAAGATCTTCATTCACTCTAGCAACACAATCTTCTACATGACCAATAGGACGCGAGAAATACTCGTATATAATCACATCATCAGCGGACATGTGAATTTTGAAATTCTTAACAATACCTGGGATTTCATTGTTAAAAAGAGAGAACAGAAGTGGTCCTAGTACAGAGCCTTGCGGAACGCCTGCGTAAATGGTTTTAGAATTTGAATAACCAAGTTCTGTAACGACCGACTGTACTCTATCTCGTAGATAACAGCTTATAAGCTTGGTGGATGAGTCGGAAAAATTGAAGCCATTTTTAAGTATTGTTTGTAAGTAACAAGGAGTGATCCATACAGTCGAAGGCTTTGGAGAAATCTAGAAGAACTGCTACACAGATATCGTTACAATCTAAAGCGGATCGAATGTCAGTTGTAACTTTTAGAACAGCAGATTCACAACTGTGTTTACTTCGAAAACCGGATTGCCATTTGGAAAGCTTATTATTATTATCTAAGAATTTTTCATTTGAAGAGATAACACCTTTTCAAAAGCCTTTGAGAAAAAATACAAGATGCTAATTGGTCTGAAGTTAGCAGGACAGTTAGGATTAGACTTTTTGGCAATAGGAATAATTTTGGCAATTTTCCAATTATCTGGGAACTGAAAGCTGTAGATACAGTAATTAAATATATGATGTATGTGACAAAGGATATGGGGTAGTATTAGCTTGAGAAATCGAGGCGAAATACCATATGGTTCTGTGGCATTGCATTTTACTGAGTTAATAGCTTTGAATACATCGAATTCATCAATATATTGAAAACAGAAATATGGAAACAATTCAGAATCACTCGGATCAAGATTAAGAGATAATGGTTGAGGAGGATCCGGGGAAAAAAACGCACTCATTTCATTCGGAGATATCGAACATTTGGACGTTTTACTATCTATTCCTACATCCTGACCTTTAAGATTCTTCCACAATTGCTTAGATCCTAATTTAGAATCAAGCTTGGTAACTTGGTAGTTAGAAACATGTGAAGTAGCGAGGGGTTGTTCGTAGATTTAAAACGGGTGGGATAACGGGAATTAACTACAGACAGCCCTAATTTATCACAGAAGTAATGAAATTGACTAGAAATATTATTGCACTTTAAAATGTTGACATTAAAATGACCACCCACTAAAATTTAAGTTGCAATTTTAACAGTGTTTCTTGTAGTTCCACTTAATTTTCTTCTATAAAACAGTGAGGAGGCGAATACACTACAACAACAAGCATTTTCTCATGTACAGTACTGACTTCTAAACAATAAAACTGTATGATTTAGAGGACGAATACACAAATTTCGGCTTAAGACAGTTTTTGGCATAAATACACACACCACCACCCACCCTATTTTTAACGTTCATTTCTAAACAGTCTAAAATTAGGAATTTTCACCATTTCTGTCAATATATCACAGCTAAGCCAAGATTCAAAAAACAATAAAATGGCAATCTTGGAAGTACTAAATATTTGGTGTAAGACCGTGTATTTAGATTTTACACTTTCAGCATTTATGTGACAAATTTTTATACCCTGATTTGATTCACAGATTACATTGAGAACGGTATAAGGATATATAAATATAAAATAAACCGCCTTCAGAAAGCAACAATGAAAACAACATCATAAATAGACATGACAGAAAATTTACGTCATTAACATAACAGTTAAAATTAAAATAGTGAATTAAGATTATTAAGAAATATAATAGATAAGTAGATAAGATATAATAGATTAAGTAATATAATAGAAAATAAGCAAACAAGACCAAACAGTAATTCATAATATAAAATAAAAAGATACATAGGGTACTTCGCGAAAAATTTTCAAAATAAATTAAAGACATTAAAGATACACATTTACAAAGTAATAAGTTAAAATAGAGTAACGTCGGAAATGAGTAACAAAAAAAAAAACAAAAGTAGGTAGTATAAAAATCAAATAACCTCGGCAACTTTGACAGCTGGTTTAATAGTTATCACATTACTCCCTCCCTAAAGTTCTTCGCCACAAATAACTTCATAATTCGTCGTTCCGTTGAAATGACACATTCTATCCACATGGATCATTTTCATTGTTCCTCGATCCCCACGTTGGATCCGGTAGAAAACGTCATTAATGCGGGTTATCACCTTGTATCGAACTTCCCATGCGATTTTGGTGATTTGCCCTTATGACGCAGAGGATTATAAAGCCACACCAGGTCTTCTTCTTCGTTGAAGCTAGAAGATTTTGCTTTGATGTCGTACCTAGTCTTCATGTGGTTGCTCACCAGTGTCACATTTTCTCGGGCGTTTTGGGGCAATTTATGAATCCTTCCTTATGAATCCACATAGTCTCTCCTTAGGCTCCGTAGGTGTGAATCCAAATTTTGTTTCACTTGCCAACCGAACTGTTAGACCAAATAGGATCTCAGATGATGTATGTATGATGTTGACCGCGTTTCGGTAGGCCATTAAAAAGAGAGGTATCGATCCCAGTCCAGCTGGCAGTTGCCGACAACTTATTGAATCGCTCGGCCATTCCATCAGATTGAGGGTGTAGTGGCGTTGTTCTTGTCTTCCTTATTCGCAGATATTGGCACACTTCCTGGAAGACTTTTGTTTGAAAGTTTCGCCCTTGATCAGAGTGTAGTTCCATTGGGACCCCAAATCGGCTGATTCAATTATTGACTATCTGTTATTATATGGTCTTAGCTTCTTAATTTGGGATTGTGAACACTTCTAGCCACTTCCGAACTAATCTATGTAATAAAAGCAGTTGAGATGCATTTTCTTGAAAGCTTGCTTCACCAGGCAACTGATGCATACGATATAATCGGTGTTATTGAATCCGAAAATATACATACATAAGAACCTCTTCGATGACAAGCCATACGTCTTACTGAAAGTTTTTTTTACACAAGTAGAAAGCCGAGCGTGCCTTTATGCACTGGATGAGTCAGACCATTCAACTTACTCCTTCTCGTAACGAGAACAACCTCATTTATGAGAGGATTGAATGAAAGCCCGCTTTTAGTGCACCAATCTTCGATAACAAATTGGCGGCAGTCAGCGCCCGAAATCAGAGACCTATTCACCAGAATTGTTCTTATCTACGAAAGTTGTGATTCTTCTACAACGTGTTTTTTTTTTATATATAATTTACGCGCGCCTAAGGGGTTAGATATCCTTTTACTGTTGCCAGGGCGCGGGCGGAAAGATAGAAGGAGGAGAAAGGAAAATTGTTTTTTTTTTTTTTTTAGTGGTTTGGAACTCAGGTGTGTTTGGTTTCTATGTTTGCTCTCCAGGGGTGGGAGTCCGAATAGGACGGAGAGTTTTTCTTCACTCAGAGTGATTCGAGGTATATCACAGTATTTTTCTTTTCTGTGCTTGAAACTCTACAACAGCCAAATCTACGTGTCAGTGTTATTATGCCTTCACACGCAGAATTTTTCTGTCTGAGTTACAATTACACAATGAAAAACTGACTTGCCATGGGCAGGATTCGAACCTGGACCCTCCGAGTGAGAAGCGTTTGCTACTACCAGTACACCACGGCCACCCCTGTCTAGCCAAGTTAAACATGCTGTATGTAACTGAATGCCAATGAAAATGGCCAACGCCTACTCCTTCTTGTCGAGTGCGCCTTCAATTCTGCACAGATTTAAAATTTACAATAAAACGATTTACCGCGTTGGTAATCATATAGCATCGAAGACACAGGATGCGTTCGGAAAGCAGTTTTGCACACATGCAACATAATCATTCTCTGTCCGCAGTTCAACATGAAGGAAGTCAAACTAATAGGTACGATGCTCTTGGCGAACATGTTGTAATCTCCTCAGATTTGCGGTTTCAAGTCTACTCTCACAGTTCGGCAGGGTTTCGGTATGTATGACAGTGCCAGGCTCGCAGTGAAGATTCTCTTCCGAGTTACCAGCAGCTGGCCTATAGGCCTGAGAGGTGGGTAGAAACATACCCTTACAGTGGACAGATCTTTGACACGCCTGCTTTGCGACGTCTGTCAGACAGCCACGAGGAGAACATATTGGATAGAGGTTATCCAACGCATGTGTACCTAATCAGTCTAGCGTCTACCAATTAATTAAAGAGTTTGTTAAACATCAGAAGTATTGTTTTATTTAATATTACAATGCCATCGGTGTCCGGCGTCTTAAAGCCATAAAAGGAAGCAGAAACGTGTGTGATCACCTCGTCCGTCACAACAACAGATGACATACCAATGGTGTGCTATCTTACTTACTCAGATCACTTACAACTACCAACTTTGGTAGATACGAGTATGTATGTAGGCACGTAGGAGTGGCGGCACTTAATGTGCAACCACGACTCGTGATACTGGTTGTCGGTGAGTCTTAAGATTGTTTTTTAATGGATAGCTTGATGGAATCATCCAGCAGAGTTTAGGAAAAGAATTAGTTCTTCGATCCTTTTGCTAGATAAGTCTTCAAAGTCATTGAAAACGTATTTACATAGGGCACTATACCTGGTCCTCGCTAGAGCCGAGCAATTGCCAGGAAACTGGGAAGAGATTCTTTTTCATTTACATATTTGCAGATAGAAGGTGTTGTATGATATACCCAGCTTGGCTTCAACATCCCCTAAAAGCCAATAGCCTGTGGTTATGGATAGAACTCTACCTTGTCTTAATATGAAATGTTGATATACCATATGTTGTCCTTAACTACTCCGAGGGGAATGTTGTCTGTTTTTTTTTAGTAAGTCGTCAAGGGCGTAACTCCTTCTGACCAGTTCATCTTCCGTTTGGTTGCCTATGACATTACACTGTCTCCTGGAACCCAGACTATGGTAACGCTTGATTGGAAGCAAAGCAGATTGAGTGAATATTGAGATTGTCTGATTAGTTTTGAGGATGTAGTAGCTGGATTAATAGGTTCAATATCAGTCTGACTTTGGCTGAAGATAGCAATGGTTTTGGATTGTGATAGAAAGTTTGTCAGGAAAAGGCAAGCCTTTCTAATGGCGAAAAGCTCTGCATGGAAAACGCTGACATAGTCTATTATATAAAAAGACATCGGCGCTAGCAATTTCTCAGAAAAAATTTCGGCGCCAACAAGACAGTAGATTTTTGAGCCATTGGTGAAGATTATTATATTGTTGACTCGTAACCCATAATCACCCTTCCATTTTTCCATCCATCTTTTGTTGGGAACTTATGAGGAGCAGGAAGATCATGCTATTTTTTTTGGATTGCTCAACTGCGATGACTGCCCAGTCGTCTATCGGAACCATCGGATTACGTAACTTGAAGCAGAAAAGAATTTTTGCCTTTTTTAAGGGAATATTAGGCTTGATTTTCTTGGATGAGCTTTAATCTTAAGCCCGCTTGTCTTAATGATGCTCTTGCAAAGGAAGTTCTTATAAAAGCCGTCCTCGCATTTGATTACATATATCTCGTAACCACGTCGGCTGAGTCGAAATAAGGCAACGGTCCACCTTCATTTCTCAGAAAATGGTCCAGATAAATGGGCTTTGATATATCGCGAGCCAAGGTATCTGCTTTTCTCTGCTTCATTCTGTGAGATCGGCTGCTTTCTTCACAAGAAGAAAAGATTATCGGTGCTTCACAGAAAAATTCGAATAATGGATTGATTGATTGACCTGGGTTAGCCTTTAACAGAGCTACATATAAAGGTATCATTTGCCGACTTCAAATTTATTCCGGGGTCACTATTAAAGTTTTTAGTAGCTTAGAATGTACATAGTAAAGTTTTGTGCGAAAATGACCCTTGGTTTGTCGACAGTAGGTATTTTGTCTAGTTCTCACGTTTTGGATGTAACAGAAAATACCGATATTGTCAACATAGCCCAGCAGCTGGACATGTTATTTGATTTTTTTTTCAATACGCTAGGATACCAGAAAGTATCGAACTCAGGTACTTTCTTTACGGTTCAATTATTTCACCCTTACTTGAAAGTCGACAAGTCGGCTTAAACGTGGGCTTCGTTTAAAGGTTCAATTAACCCTACTACTATAAGGATCTCTAATGTAATCATCGATAATGTGAAAAAATACTTTTGTTGAAAACGTTTGTTTACATTGCGCTCAACCTTCGATCTAGAGGGCTGATCCTTTTCTATCTCATTAAGGCGGAATATATTGGTGTTTTTAATATGTTGAAGAAGTTTCTGTATGGTGTCACCTTCGGTTCCCTCAGATAAATTCTTCTGTCAAATATCCTTTATTCTTGTTAGATTTCTGGGAGACGTTCCCTCATTCATTGGGTAGCCTCTCCAAAGCAAGATTCACTTTTATATGCTTCTGAAAATCCGCATATTTAACCAATATACTCGTACACCTTCGGATTCTGCAAACGCTCATCGTTAGTTATCTTGTAGATAACTATGTACTGAGATGACTCTTAAATAATCTCTGATTTATCATCATTAAAGTGACCTTCTTAAATTGAGTTTTATTCATTTTTTCATTACAGAAAATGATTCATCAAACTCTGGCCAAGCTTAGAGGTAAGCCAACCATCCTTATAACTCTTCTGGATGTAGCCCAAGAAGCTATCGATTTGGTAAGCCAAAAGTGTAAAGTCATCGTCTGGCAGAACGTTCCATCAGTGCGATCAGATATTTTAGAAAAATGCAAGGGTGTCGATGGTATTTTATGGGTCGATCACCAACCACTCAATGGGGAAGTGATCGATGCAGCTGGTCCACAATTAAAGGCAATTTCAACAATGTCAGCGGGTGTTGACCATGTAGATGTTGCTGAATTAAAACGCCGAAAAATTCCGCTTGGCCACACCCCAAATGTACTTGACAAAGCTGTTGCTGATCTAGCCATTGGACTCATTGGGAGATTAGGTAACCTGGGAAGTGAATCTAAAGCACATGGGAGAGAGTCTCTGCTTCCGATGTAGAGTAGGTGCAATGAGATCATCTGAATATATCCTGTCTGGCCGGTTTGGCTATTTTGAGGATTTTGACAGGCACGATATCGAGTGTTTCGATCTTTTGGAGAAAAATCTTTATAATCCAAATTAACTGGATTATATTCTTTTGATTCAATCCGTATCAATTCGAGTCTTATTTCAACTGAGTCCTAAATGACTTGCATTCCACCTACGGGCGTTTTGCAGGAGTTTTTCCTGGCTGGACCAGTCAACTGAAAACATTTGGTGATTACACCGTTCAGGTACTCAACAGCTTCTTTTACCTTTTATTTATTTCTAAAGTAAAGAGGAGCATCTTCAATAAAACCGAGACGTCGCATCCGATTCTGAATTTGATTTACCTACCCCGTTGACAACCAGGTAAGATGATAGTATGAAATCCAAAAGATGATTGCCTCTCACGTTGCATTTGCTACTGCCACAAAGGTATTCTGAGCATCATGTATTACTAACTTCCTGAAATCAACGCCCATTCAATGAGTTCGGTTACGGCCTTTAGTGCTGGCGGTAGTACCGTATCATGAGGAAAACTTTACAAAATTGTACAAGTTTAGATAGTGACAGTGACAGTCATATAAAGGTGTGAAACCCCTGAAACGTAATACGAGTACAATGGGCTCGTTCTCTATCTGAGTGCTGTGTTCCGGCAGCCAAAATAAAAGCGATCGAAATAGTAAGCACCATATGCTATGTAATAAAAAGCATACCAAGAGCAGCACTGCAGCAATGCAGAAAAGAATCTGAGGTGTAACCAAAACTCGAGATATTGCTTTCAAAAACAAAGAGTTAAAATGGAATTGATTTGTATAGGGTTTTCCAATAGGGACTTGATAACTTTGAATTTAATTTGTGAACGCACTCTTTCACTAATCATAAAACTGTCACTGTCAATTTATTCAGTAAACTCAACATTTTCATCATGGTAAAGTACACTAACGAGCAACGTCTGTAAATTATAAAAATTTTCTACCGAAATTCGGAGTCGGTGACTGCAACTTTAAGAGCGTTAACTCCAATTTGCGGTCGTAATTCTCGCCCTAGTAGACAGGCAATAACAAGTTTAGTGTAAACATTTGAGTCCACATATTCGTTGTGTGCCGTGTCAGTGAGACAATGGGTTGGTCGAAGTGTCGAAAATATCGCTGCCGCTCAGGCGTCCGTACCAAACGATCCAAATCAGTCAATTCCACGGCGTTCTCAAGAATTGGGCATCGCTCAGACCACATTATGGCGTATTTTGCATAAGGATCTTGGTTTACACCCATACAAGATCAAGCTGACTCAAGAATTGAAGCCGATGGACCATTTGAAGCGACGTACCTTCTCCAATTAGATTCTGGAGAAGATGCGCCAAGATGATGAATTTCATCGCAAAATCATATTCAGTGACGAAACTCATTTTTGGCTCAATAAGCAAAATATGCGTTATTGGTCGGGTGAAAATCCACATGTGCTTCATGAATCACCACTTCATCCGCAAAAAATTACTGTTTCGTGCGGTTTGCATGCCGGCGGCATTGTTGGGCCATATTTTTTCGTCGACGATAACGATCGTCACGTTACTGTGAATGGTCAGCATTATCGCGCCATGATCACCGATTATTTTTGGCCCGAATTGGAAGATATGGACTTGGACGACATGTAGTTTTAACAGGATGATGCCACAAGTCACACAGCACACGCTACAATCGATTTATTGAAGAGTAAGTATGGTGAGAGTGTTATCTCAAGAAATGGGCCAGTCGATTGGACGCCTCGTTCGTGTGATTTAATGCCGCTTGACGATTTTCTGTGGGGCTGCGTTAAGTCATTGGTTTATGCCAATACGCAGAGCCAAGATTGAACGCAAAATAGCGGCCGTTTCGTTTCGTCGAGTTCCATTCATAATTGTTTTGATTGTACTTCAAGCCGATAATAAAGTTTTTGAAATATCTCAAATGGTTAGCGTTTTATTTAAAAAAAAAAGTTGTCAAGTCTTTATTGGAAAACCCGATTTAAAATATTCATCAGATATATGTAAAAGTATATTCGTATCCTTCTATCTCAGATATGCTCGCAAATACAATAACTCTTGAAGTTACGAGTATTGCCACTTGAGATTTCATTGACCTAATCAAAGACGTATCTTGCAAAAACAGCATGTGGAAGTTACAAATAAAACTCATTACAAACACATTAGCAGCTCGTCACTCTTCAAGTCTTTGTGTCTGTAATGTTTTGTGGAGTAACTTTCATTGCTTATAAATAAATCTCCGATAACTTTTGTCATTATTGTGGACTGCTAAAGTACTCGTATCGATGATGAAAATACGAGTATCTGTGCAGAGTCTTCCTTGGGTTAGGGTGATGATGCATCACTGCCTAAACTGCCTGTATTTGATATTGAAAAACCCCATGCAAACAAATTGGTCTAGGGTTGATTTTCCCACGCATAACCAAGTATCTGTAGGTGTTACACAACCAAAGAAACGGACAATTCTCTGTGTTCGGAATAAATGAATACTTGAATGATATTTATGTGAAGTGAAACACTTAAAGTGATACTTACAAACGACATCATGGGAATATTCCATGCTGATGCAATTAATGCCTCTGGCGTACATCCTTCATCCGGTCCAATGAATGCTGCAACATTCTGATCCCGCATTTGAGTCATAAATCTCAATTAAATAGAATTTAGTTATAAATAGAATCATAAAATTTCAACAAGGACTCACTTAATTGGCCCAATGCGATGTGAATCGATATTCTGTCCAATATCGAATGCTCTGAAGTCCAATTTTCTCCCCGGAAGTAGATTGGGATTTTTGTTAACATTCTCGATAGCTAATGGCAGACCACCGAGCGTTACCTGCAATGGGAGGGTTTCTAAATTTAATTTTACAAAAACGTGTGCGTAACTGAAGGTAACATCAAGGGACATGCCAACATACGAGTATATACATATTTCGAATGAGTTTCAGCTCTATTGTATTTACTGTAATTTGAAATTCAGTCGAGAATTTGAATTTTAAATTTTTTCATTCAAGGAATTTACGGATCTCTCATGTAACATACATACTTATAAAGTGGCTATAAGTTATGGAAATATGTATACCATCGATTCCAGTTAGTGTTGTTAACTATGCAGATAGCGGCTTTGGTAAAATCCGTTTTACTTTGAAAAGTTATAGATATGCAAAATATTTTTAACTCTACTATATAGTGCTGAATATTTTAAAAGATAAGAACCCAGAACTATTTTCCAAATCTGTTAGAATGGACACTGATTTGTATAAAATTCTTCTGAATGCGGTGGCATCTGTTTTTGGAAAAGTATTCGAACAGATGACCGATTGAGCGGATAAAAGATTGTACAATACATAATTCTGTAGTAAGTTTGCAATGCAAAATATTTCGCCATTAAATTAATGAATTTTAAACATTTTCAGCTTTTTAGCTCACGGTTGTTCACTACACACGATATCAAAGAAATTGCCTGCTGGTTGGGGAAACACAAGATCTATTACTTTCGAAACCAGCGATAATTTGTGGAGGTCGCTCGTAAAATTTTATGACAGCCCACCAAACGAGGATGACTGTAAGTCCATTTCACGGGTAGTTTTCGACAATACAAGGTTACCAGATTGTTCTAGTGCGATCGATGGCAAGCATATTAAGACTCGATTTAAATCAAAATTTTGGAAAAAATTCTTCCGCAATGAAATTGTGTTTCATAACAAGCTTAAATCAAGTGCAATTAAAGCCCCGCTATTCAATTAATAATGTGCTCAACAATAAAAATAATTATGTACTGCCACCCAACTGTACTTTAATGACAACCAACAAGTGCATAGCGGGACAAACTAATCACGATAAAAGCACAACATCGTCAAAAGAAAACTCGATGGAGGAAAACATTGAATACTCCAACCAAAATGAGTGGACAACCGTCATTGGGAACCTCAAGCGAGCTGCCAGCAGCTTCCAACCTAACACCAGAAAAAGGAGAAAAGAGTATGCAGATAATTCATCAGCCAGCTCACCTAAACAAACAGCATTATCGAACAACCGATTCTCACCTCTGGCTGATTCCATATCAACATATCCATCAGATAAACCCACTAACAATCGCACGAAATATGGTGAATCTGATGTGCAATCTAATAATAAAACTAATAAAAATAATAATTCTTTATCAAGTAGTGCAGAAAATCCATCATTTTGTCCACCTATCTTTATTTTTGGCGCTAACTGCACTCTTATAAGTGAGTTTATTAAACTAGCATCAGTAGAATGCAAAGTTTCTGCGTTATTGCATAAATTTGTAAATATGGGATATCGAAAAACTGTGCATAGACTAATCATCGAACGACTACGCGGAACGGGCATTGGTGCATTTTCCTTTTCTCCCAAGGAAACAAGGAAAATTTCCATCTTGCTGAAGGGTCTAGACAGTGATACTCGCGTTGAGGTAATTAAAAAAACGCTTACTGAAGCTGCTCCCGAAATAAAGATTAGTAAAATTACACCTTTTTCAACGTCCAGAACTAAAGATTTGGATATAAAATTGAACATTTTCTCGGTACAGCTAGATATTGGAGAATCCACTAAAGATCTTACCTACATTAGATATCTACTTTACCAGCGGGTTTATTGGGAAAAAAAGCATAACCGAAAGGTAATTAGGTGTTATCGGTGTCAGCGATTTGGGCATTCCGGTGAGTGTTACGCCGTTGCGTCCTATGTGGTGAGTCCCACGATTCTGATGCATGTATCGAGCATTTCAAAACGCTTAAAGAATCAAGTGAGCAGGTCCCCACAACCAAGTCCGTTAATTGTAACGGCTCTGGCCATGCGGCTAGCTATCAGGGTTGCCCAGCTTACCTAAAATATAAAGAGAAAAGGGAAATATCGTCCCAAAGACCACGACTAGTCGCGAATAAAACCAGAAAACTAGTGGAAGACTCTATTTATGATTTCACAAAAGCAAAGGTCTCGTTTGCCGATAGGGCCAAAACTTCCTCTAACTATCAGAATCTACAAAATGTAGGTAATTATTTTCACGCATCTTTCCCTCTTATTACGGGAACACCAATTACATGTACTAACACGAACAGCCAGAGTAGCGATCTAAGTAACTTCTTAAACGAAGCTAAAAATCTGTTCAATATTTCTTTTACAGAGCTTCTACACAAGATTAGGCGATTTTGGCCTGAATACTAACAACTACAAACCAAGGAGGAGAAAATGTTCGCCTACCATGATTTTGTCGCCTCAATTGTTGTCCAATGCCACCAACCAAATTAAAAACAATCGCGATGAATTTTAACCCAATAATTTCACATGATAGAAAACTCGCACTACTCAACATCCTGAAAAATAAAAAAACCGATATATGTTTCCTCTCGGAAACGAGGCTTTGCAGAAAGCATAAGTCGTCGTTCGAGGGATTTAATATAATACGAAATGACCCAATAAGAAGAACAGCAATCTTATTGGACCATAAATATAGATTCGCGAAAGTTTCATTCCAAAGCAATGTCTTTTCAATCCGTCTCGTATCAATAGTATCATGTAATCCCTCAGGCTCAACATTTAAATTATTAATTGGAAGTATATACGTACCATCAAATGCTGGACCAAATCTAACTAATGAACTTGATAGGCTTTACGCTCTTATCAACACATACGACGAAGCTTTAATCGGAGGCGACTTTAATGCCCGTCACCCAGCATGGGGCGATAACACTCAAAATAGGAACGGAACTGTTACACATAACTGGTTTCATAACGGCCCTTTTAGCCCTACATTCCCTAGATCTTCCTCATACATAGATTTTTTTCTGATCTCTTCATCCCTTAATTCAGTGAACAATATATCAAACTCCTCTACATGCACAACTTTCCCAATACCATCTGACCATCATGGAATACAATTTGAATTAAACATAATTGATTTTTTCCCTCTTTTGCAGCCACCTGTCACATATAGATGTTTTAAAAGTACCAATTGGGATTACTTTAGATTCGGGCTTCACAATTCCCTATTATGTCTTAACATTCCAATCGAAAGAAATCTAACCAACTCAGAAATAGACACTGTGATAGATCAGACAAATGCATAAATTATGTCCAGTGTAGAAACCAAGCCTATAGTCATATCATAATATTTCTGATCTGACGAAAAAATTAATTAAACTACGAAGCATTTGCCTTAGTCAACTGAAACGCATTTTTCACCGTCATCTTAATAAAGTTAATAACGAATACCGCGAACTGCACTTCAGAATTCAATGTTTGAGCAAACTTATTAAGGATAGAGTCAAATTAGACTTCAATAATGCATTTAAATCGAAATTAAAAAAAAATAAAACCTTCTCCATATGCCTTCAAGGAAATAGATAAGATTACTGTGCGGAAATTCTTAGGAGCTGATCTTTCTAAAGAAACCCTTACTGATAATGGTCAAGAGCTAGCGGATATTGAGTCTAAATTAAACGCGTTTAAGGTATTCTACTCTTCTGTGTACTCTGAAAAAGTACCATTGATTGAGCAGAATCTCCAAAATGAGATCAATGCAACAACTAATGAATTCTATGCGGCCAATTTAAATGTACCTTTAACATCATTTTGTACCTCTAACAACGCATCTAGCGGTAACCTACCTCCGTTTATTTCTCCTACCAACATTAACCATTTCAGACAAAATCTAAATAATAAAAAATCCACATTCATTCTGCGAAAATGCCCTCAGTCCCTAGATACAGTTTTGTCATGCATATTTACCAATTGCATAAACAATGGTTACTTCCCTACAATATGGAAGAAAGCTAAACTAATATCAATAGCAAAGAAAAAAACCACTAAAGAAGTTAAGGATTTCCGCCCTATATCTATGCTTTCCAATATGGGGAAACTATTTGAAAAAATTCTAGCAGAAAGATTGAACGCATTCTGCGATGAATCAAATGTAGTTCCAAATAATCAATTTGGCTTCAGAAAGGGTAATTCGACTGAACATGCATCACTTATTTTACAAAATAAAGTTATACAAAATTTGAGAAATAAAAAATGCACTGTTGGCTTGGACATAGACTGTGAAAAGGCCTTTGATTTGACTTGGCACAAAGGTCTTTTATTTAAGCTAATAAAATTAAACTGTCCGGGATGGTTAATACGAATACTACACAGTTTCTTCCGTAACAGAAGCTGTTCAATTTTTATCGGCACGGATCACTCAGATTTTTGCCAGTGTGTTCAGGTGTTGCACAAGGTACAATACTCGGTCCATTTTTGTTCAACATTTTTCTACATGATTTCCCGTTCCCAAACCCTATGATAATGCAACCAGGTGCTATTCTCTATGCTGATGATACCACTATATTGGCTAGTGACACTAGACCCCTTGCCGCTCTTAACATAATTAAGGAGTAAATTCCTTTATTAGAAAACTATTATAAAAAATGGGGACTGAATATTAACATCGATAAATGTGGTTTGATATGTTACCGAAACGCTAGTGGAAGGGGGCACTACCTTGCCGTAAAAGAGAGCAAAACTTTATCACTACAGATATTTGGTAGTAATGTTCCCTTGCGCATAGAAATTAAACATCTAGGCATTCACTATCATAACAGATTTCTTTTTAATAAGCATGCTAGGACTGTCCTTGGTAAAGCAAAAATGGTGACAGCCATTCTAAAACCACTACTACATTCAAAACATATGTCAGGGAACACTAAATTACTTATGTATAAAACCCTCATCAGACCCATTCTTACCTACGGCTTTTCCTCATGGTTTACAATTTCACCTACGGTAGCTAAAGAGCTGGATAGTTTCGAGAGAAAAATATTGAGATTTTGCTCCGGTAAGTTTATAAGACCAAATAAAAAGTGGCATTCAAACAAAACTCTTTATAAATCAACCAAAGTAACTCCACTTATGAGTTATCAAATTGAACTTCTCCGCAAAAACCTGGAACGTATTAGTCATCACCCTAACCCGCTGGTTCAATTTTTATTGGATTCAAATATTAAAGACAACATCACTGATCATTACTATCTCTCACTTTTCAATATACTCAACCTAGAGGGTGGCCGTGGTGTAGTGGTACTAGCCATCGCTTCTCACTCGGAGGGTCCAGGTTCGAATCCTGCCCATGGCAAGTCAGTTTTTCATTTGTGTAATTGGAACTCAGACAGAAAAATTCTGCGTGTGAAGGCATAACACTGACACGTAGATTTGGCTGTTGTAGAGTTTCGAGTACAGAAAAAATACTGTGAAAAATCACTCTGAGTGAAGAAAAAACTCTCCGTCCTTCAAACCACTACAAAACAATTTTCCTTTTTCCTCCTTCTACCTTTCCGCCCGCTTTCTAACCCCTTAGGCGCGCGTAAATTATAAAAAAAAAAAAAAAAAAAATCTTGAGTCTTCATCTCAGTTTAGACCAGATGCAAATGGAAGTCTTCTTTTGCCTTTTTATAACAAGGCATCCTCATTTAATTTAAGAGGATAACACTTACCGGGATGCACTGCACCATTGCTATTGAAAAAAAAGAGCTCTTAATCTCCTTTTGTTAATATGTCGTAATATAAACATTAAGGGGATTGGGGACTATTTCACTTTCGTCCATAGCCTCACCTAAGGATATACCCTACCAAAAGTAGATTATTACCAATGTATAATAACATATTATTCTCTAATAATCTCTCTAGTTTAAGTTTTATTTTAATTATAGTGTTTAAATCTTTAGTATTAAGTATGCCAAAGAGCAACGTCATAATTACATGCCGGGAGCAAGCATGTACCTCTAAAAATCAAATTCAATGTAATGCAACTGAATATCCTGAGGTAAAAGTTAAAACTATTTATAAATCATGTACACATTTTAGCCAGACATATTTCAAAGTCGGTAATTATGATATAAGATCAAACTATTGTATTATACTGATTTTTTTTTTAAGTCTCAATAAAGTTACAAGTTACAAGTTACATAAATGCAGTAATGGGAAATCTGTAGAAACCCGCCCTGCACAAGGTGGTGGGGAAATAGAGAAGAGTCTACACTTCGGAGAGTTTGCCATGGTGGCCTTTCTCGATATTAAAGGAGCCTTCAATAACGTGGAGTGCACTGCCATTAAAAATGCTCTAGTAGACGCTAACATTAAACAGGGCATAACAAACTTTGTTTGCCACAGGCTTGCAAGCAGTAAAATAAACTATTCCATAAGGAAAAGCTCGGTCAGAGAGAAGAACCAAAAAGGCATATCGTATGTTAATTGCTCTTTTTATCTGCAAAATAACAAATTGGGGCTTAAAACCTGCTATGGTGTACTGGCTGTATACAGTGGTGGTAAGACCCATACTTACATACGGTGCACTAGTATGGTGGAAAACAACAAACAAGAAAACGATTTACGGAAATCAGCGGCGGTTCAAAGAACGGCTTCCATAGCCATTACAGGTGCGCTCCGTACCACCCCTACGGCAGCATTAGACACCTTTTTGCACCTAACACCGCTTGATTAACAGATCAAAAAACTTGCTGGCAGCAATGTGATACTAACTAATCTGGGTTATTTTAAGAGCAGTAGTTTCGGATATGGCACGGTCCTAACGGAGCTACTGCCAGACAATCTAATTCTAACGGATGAAATTCCTTCCTCGGTCGACTTCGACATCCCGTATGATATAATTTATCTGGAGGACTGGGAGAAAAATGCAATAATCAGGTCAAATGAAATTGCAATTTTCACAGATGGCTCAAGAACAGAGGAAGGAGTAGGTTCTGGTATCTTCTCAGAAGACCCAGAACTAAGTGTGTCTATAAGGTTACCGGATGCAAGCAGTGTCTTCCAATCGGAGGTTCTGACTATCCTCAGATAATACAGATAAGATCGGTATCTTAAAGAGGTATCGCTATTTACATCGATAGCTAGCACTTAAAACAATGAGATGTAGCTCAGTGTTCAAGGCACTATACAGTCAGAACCGGATAAGACTGCACTGGCTGCCAGGACACTGTGGTATTAAAGAAAATGAACAATCGGACGAGCTTGCAATGAAAGGAGGACTACTCGGCAATAGTGAGGTTCGAAGAAAATTTGTAGGGAAATACTTTTTCGATTGTTTAGGTTTTTGCCATTTGAAGACAAATTCAATTGCCCGTTTTGGTGCCTAGTGTCTGCAGATCCATCGCACCACTGTTTAACCTAACCTAACTTAATCTAAGTACATACATTAATAAATTTAATAATTTTAATTTTATTTGATTTCCACAACTTTTTCCGGCTAAACTCAAAGGAGTCGCAAAACATTCCTTCTATCCCTCAAGAAGAAACACCTCTTCAAAGTGTTAGGCGAGAGGAACTGTATACCTAGTCTAGTCATATCATATTTTTTTGAATGATAATTTAACTAAATTTAATCGTGCTTTACTTATGGAAGCAAAAAAAGTAAAAGTAGCTAATAAATTTAAATATTTGTGGTTTCAAAACTCCCAAATATTGATGCGTAAGGTTGATAATAGTAGGGTTATTGCTATTGCTATTAGATCATTCGATGATTTAGTAAAACTCCAAGACTAATTTGTCTTGTTCTTGATTTTTTATTAACCTTTATTATGTTTAACATTAATAATAACATCGATCTAGATAGCAATAACCCAATCACTTCGACCATTAATAGTAATTGTGATAACATTTTTCGCTCTAATTCAAATGAGAGCAAACCCTTTTTCGTTGTTCATCAAAATATCCGTAGTGTGAGGCAAAATTTCGATCTACTCGTCTGCAATCTGGAAGCTTTTGAATATTTGCCTGATTTGATATTTATTTCTGAGATATGGATTTTCTCTTGTGAAATTGACGACTATTCTATCCCCGGTTATAAATTTTATGCAAACCCAAATGAATTATATCCAGCAGGTGGTGTAGGAGTTTTTGTGCGAGATATATACACAAGTGAAGATTGTAATGTGGAGCAATGCAGCATGGCTAGTGCAGATCTAATTAAAATTACTATTGGTGTACGCAGTGAATTTTTGGATTTTGTTTGTGTGTATAGATTACAAACTACCACTCCTCAATCTTTTCTGGACGACTTTTCAGATTTTTTAAGTAATGAGAAAGGGTCTAATTTTGTCATATTAGGTGACTTCAACATTGACATACTTACTTCCAGTACTGTGTCTGACAACTACCTTGCCCTTACAGCTGAGCATGGTCTTACATCCTTTATAAACGAAATTACAAGGCCCAACTCAAGTAGGTGTATTGATCATGTTTTCGGTCGTTTTTCGAAAATCCTCCTAAGTGATTGTTTTGGTATCAACTTTGACTTGCAAATAACTGACCACTGTATGACTGGTATATTACTTAAAGGTTTTACTGGTATGAACCAAACTTGTAGTAATTCTCCACAGTCGGTTACTAAAATAAGGTATGATTTGCTAAAAAACCAATTGCGTTTTGAGAATTGGGAGGAAGTCTATGCCGTGGTTAATGCTTCTAAAGCGTACGACTCGTTTTTGAACATCCTCAAAAACTATGTTAAAACCTCTAGCTTCTCTGTAAACGTAAAAACTTCGCAAACTAGGTTAAAGCCCTGGGTAAATGCTAATATTCTGAAAAAAATTAAATTCCAAAACAAAATGCGCAAATTGTGTCATAGACATCCACTTAACTCCAATTTAAAAAATTGGTTTAAGAAAATGAGTAAGAATATTAATAAGGAAATCTCAAACTGCCGTGACAACTACTATTTGTCTAAATTTCGTGATGCACAAGGTAACCCAAAAAAGGAATGGAAAATTGTCAATAGTATAATTAATAACACCTCTTCTTATCATTTCAATCCCATTGTGCTGAGTGCCGAAGGTGCCGAGATTGTGGAGCCAGTAGCAGTAGCTAACGCATTTAATGCATTTTTTGCTTCTGTCGGGCAAACAGTGGAACCAAACAGTAAGTCGATTTGCAATCGTTGTGCAAGGGATCAAGTGGTGGAAGAACCGACGAGTACAAGCAGCTTCTTTTTTGATGAAATTCAGGGGTTAGAAGTCTTAAAGATTATCTACTCTCTCAACAACTCGAGATCTTGTGGGAATGATGGCATTTGTAATGCTTCGCTTAAGGAAATTGCACCCTATTTAGTTGACATACTAGCACATCTGTTTAATTTAAGTATTTTAAGTGGTATTTTTCCTGATCAATTGAAATGTGCTTACGTGTTACCTCTTTTTAAAAAGGGCGATCGAAAGGAAAAAAACAATTACAGGCCTATTTCCTTGCTTTCCTCAATTTCGAAAGTTTTTGAAAAAGCTGTAAAAAAACGAGTGTGTGCTCATCTACAAAGAATAAAATTTTTCAGTCCGGTACAGTTTGGGTTTAGGGAAGGGTGTTCTACTGAAGATGCACTTTTGTATTTTTGCTCTTTTATCAGCAAAGCTTTGGACGGTAATAAATCTTGCGCTGGCCTCTTTGTTGATATTACGAAAGCGTTTGACATGGTTGTTCATGACATTCTTTTGGACGAATTGTACGGTGCAGGATTTCGTGGCTTTATCTACAATTGGTTTGCGTCATATTTAAAGGATCGCAAACAAAGAGTAATAATAGAAGATTCTCTTAGCAGCCCTCAGGAACTTAGCTTAGGTGTACCCCAAGGGTCTGTGTTGGGTCCCATTTTGTTTTTAATCTTTATAAACTCCTTGTTTGCGCTACCTTTTGCAGGTAGAGTCGCGGCATTTGCAGATGACCTTGGCATCGCATACGGCTCAACAAGCCCTCTAAATCTAATAGCAGAAATTAACCATGATATTCATTTGATGAGAGTGTGGTTTGCTGCACACAGGTTACTTGTAAGTAGCAAAACAAAGTTAATGTTTTTTAGATTGAGTTCGCCCGAGTCGCCAGATGTCGATACCTTTTTCCACTCCTTTGATTGTCCGCGTTTCAACTTAATTAATTGTGTTTGTACTGCAGAATTATCAAGATCAATTTTTAATGAAAATGCCACATGTAACTCAAATTGTTTTAAAATTGAAGTAGTTAGGAACTTTAAATATCTTGGTATTACTATTGACCATAACATGAATTGGACTGATCATATTTTGGTATTGAAGCAGTACTTACGCTCTTCCATTCGGTGTTTTTATCGCCTCAGAAAATGCTGTTCCAATAAAACTCTTAAGACTGTCTATCATGGAATTTTTCACTCGAAACTGCAATATGGGATAAGCTGCTGGGGAGGTGCTTATATGACCAATCGAAAGCCACTCGTAGTCCTGCAAAAGTGTGCCATAAGAAGAATTAGTAATGCTCACCGCCTGACACATTCCATGGTGCTGTTTAGATCTTTGAAAGTACTGCCAGTAAGACATCTATTCTATTTCAGAGTCTCTAAGATATTTTTTATGAGAGGTGGCTATATGCAGAGTCAGTCCAATATCTGATAATCCTAATTTACGTAGCTCTACACGCCATGTTGTTGAAATTCCAGCCTTTCGCACTACTCACTACAGAAACTCCTACCCAGTTGTATCCTGTAAACTTTTTAATAGTCTTCCTTTCAATATAAGAGTCATAGAATCCCTTCACAAATTTTTAAATAAAGTTAAATTATGGCTTCTTGATTTTAACCATGATGAGATCGAAGTTTTGCTCACCTACCTTGCATAATTGTTTGAATTTTGTTATTTTTATATTTGTGTGTATTTTTAATCTACATTCATTGTTTTTGAAATAAGAATTTAAATATTGTCACCCCACAATGATAAAAAAAAAAAAGAAAAAAAAAGTGGCATTTAACACTATTTATTGCTATTATCAGCAAAATAAAAAATGTCACTAACTATTCTCCATTATTTATAAGTATGAACTTAAGAATTATGTAGGTACTCATTTGTAAAAGAGAATAATGAATTAATAAATAATAAAATAATAATAATAATATATATTGATACAATTTTTATTGCAACCTTTTTAAATAAAGTATTAGTTGCACTCTTTAACCCGTTACTTTGCTTGTTTGTCGCAGAAAAGATTTTTGTTTTTAGGGGTTTAAAATCAATGGAATGGGCTTATACAGGTGTAATATGCCAAAAGGTGATATCTTTGGGACCTTGCGACCGCTTGGAATCACTCGCTGTTTTGTTTATCGTACTATTAAATTACTAGGATACTGGTGGGGTACGTGACCAGCAAATATCCGGTCGTCTACGCACTGTGAGCACTTCGGGAAAAATCAAAGCTCGAATCAGACGCAAACGACTGAGAAAGTAGAATATCTTATCGTGGGAAATGAACATGAACAGACTTGGGACTTAGTGCCTACAAAAGGCACACTGGACATTTGCCAACAGTAGCATTGAAGCAAAAACGTAAGCAAAAGTCAAAAGCTCTCTTAAGGCGGTACGCTAAAATTGCTCACAAGCAAATTCTGCTCACCAACGAGAACATTTTTACCGTCGAGTAAACTTTTAATAAGCAAAATGATGGAGTGTACGCTCGGATAGCAAAAGAAGCTTCAGAACATATTCCAAGGGTTGAATGAGGCCACCACCCTGCAAATGTAATGGTACAGTATGGTACAGTGGGGAGTGAGTTACGATGGCATAGCCAACTTCCATTTTTGTGAAAAAGGAGTCAAGACTTCGGCGAAAGTTTACCAAACCACTGTTTTGGAAGACTTCGTTAAGCCGCTAAGCCCTACATTCCAATAAGATTCTGCTCCATCCCAAAAAATCACACTAAATAGTGGCTAAGAAATAATGTACCCGACTTCATATCACCGGGTGATTGGCCAGGTGGTAATCCGGACCTCAACCATTTGGTTCTCATCATCACCGAAATATTGAGTCTTTGAAGTGATCCCTTGTAAGCGCTGTCGACAATTTTCGATGAATGAGGTCCCTAATGCGATTGATGATTGGCCAGTAGGTTTCAAGTCGTTTTTTAAGGCAAATGGCGGCCATTTAAAATTAATTATTCCATAACTTGTAGCTAGTAGGGGTTTGACAAATAAAAAGAATTAAATTGTTTTTAAAAATATCAACGCGTTTTCATTTGACACATATTTTTATCAGATTTTATGACTAGACTAGGTACATCGGAGACTAGAAAATAGTGCATAACCTAACATATAAATGCGGAACGGTAAATAAAAACCATGTACATTTATTTTTAATTTTTTTTTTATTTGTTCCTTGCTTTAATTTTTCATTTATTATTTTTAGGAATTCTGTTTGCATCATCGTCTGCACTAAGTCTGCCAACATTTTCGTAAGTAAGACTAAAAAAGGTGCATATTTGTTTCCTTTTGGTTGCTCATATCTTTGTTTTTTGTTGATGTCAAGTCAACCATCATTTAATCCTGTTTAATTTTAAATTTTTTTTGGTAAAATCGTGCTGAAAAGTAAAATATTTTGACAAATTTTAATTTTCAAAAAGTAAGCCTTGAGCTCTTCCAGCGATGCCGTTTTTTTTCCTCAATCGTTGCAAATCTCCGTCCTTTCATAGGTTTCTTCAGTTTTGGGAACAGGAAAAAGTCGCATGGGGCCAAATCCGTCACCAGTTATGACTCTTTTGAGCAAATCAGGATCATCATTGACTTCATTCAAGAGCTTCTGATGGATGCTTATGCGACGGTTCTTCTGATCAAAATTAAGAAGTTTCGGAACAAACTTCGCTGATACACGTCTCAAAACATCCAAAACATTTGCATGACACGAGCCGACCGATATGCCAAGATCCTCAGCAACTTCTCCTATGATAATTCGACGATTTTCCAAAACAATTTTCTTCACAGCTTCGACGTTATCATCTTTTGTTGATGTGCTGGGACGTTCAGAGCGAGGTTCGTTATTGGAATCTTCTCGGCCATCTTGGAAGTGCTTGTACTACTTCTAAACTTTTACTTAGCGCCGACTCACCGTTAGCAACTGTTAACATTTCAAGTGTTTTAGAGCAAATGATTCCATTTTTTACACAAAATATGATGCAAATTCTTTGCTCCATTTTTTATAGTAATTGAAAATCGCCGAGCACACCGAAACACGTCTAACTTTTATATCTGTCAAAAACAAACTAAGTATGCTATATACTTGAAACTGTGAACATATGTTCGGGACATGTGTACCAAAACAGCAAGAAAAAAAAAAACGATAATCGAATGTACGTTGCCCGCGAAATTTTAAAAGTCACCTTACTTTTTGAACACACCTCGTATGTACTGGCACGGCTTGTCTTGGTCAAGTATTATGTTGTTGTTTATCTAAATATAAGAAATCAAATAATAATGCACAAATCCTATTTCTAAAATTAAACAAAAAAAGGAGTAATCCCATTTTGTCACTTTTTTTCTTGATGGAACCACATTCAAAATTCTCTTTTTCTTCTTTCTTTCACTGTATCCAACTTCACTTCGTATCGCACTTCAAACGAGTTTTTTCTTCTTCACTGCATCCAACTTCACTTCAGTTTTCAATGCATTTTATTTACTTAATCACTAACTCTTACATACTAACAAAAAATGCTTAAATGCTAGCTTACAATTACTTAACAATCTTCTACTAACTTACTGGCCCCACACAGGCACTCTAAGCTAATCTAAATTCTTATATCTATGTCTTTCGACTTCATTTACATTTTATTTATAAATGTTTATTTTGTGTACTTAGCCTATGGATGTAATTTTTTATTTTTTATAAAAACTTAATATCTAACTTAAAATAAACCTTAGCCTACCTAACCTAAATGCACAATACACACATAAACACACATAGACATTATACACAATCATATACATACACCAGTATACACCTTTGTATACACTGATATATGAATATGTTTCTTAAATGCTAACCTAAACCTATGTAAGCTGGCCATCGCTATTTACTGAGCAAATAAATTGGTCAGCTCTGCCTGAGGCTGGTCCGTAATTGACGGAAACGACAACGAAACATCTTCTCCATCATTCAACTACCAGAAATGCTGGTGCTGCCGAACGACATCCCTCTTATCGCGATTCCCCCCCCCCCCCCCCCCCCCCCCGTCTGAACCTGAGACGATCCACACTGCCGTGTGCGATGTCACTGTTGTAGTTGAGTCGCCTGTCCCCAGCTGTCCGAGCGACATGGAAGATTAACGGGACCGCTGATCTATCGTGGATCAACCCTATCTGATCCAGGTAGAGGAATGCTTCCGGTGGAACGAAGCCGTCAGATCGCACACTCTCGTGGTAAAGGTAATTGGGGTAGTAAGCCCCAGATATCAGGTTATTCGACGAGGTAATTGCTCTTGCAATGTGCCTTCGAGTCAGCTTAATTACGAAGTTGTCCACTCGTATTAGGTTCGCCCTGTTGTAAAGGACCTCATTAGGATAAAATTTATTGTACTCTGACTCTGGTGTTCTGTACAAGCAAAGACAAGCCCTCTCAAACACCCGAATCTTTCCCATTAAGCTTGCTCGTACATTGAAGCACACGGGACAACCAAATACAAGCATGGGCCTGATAAGGGCCATGTAGCAGATTACCTTTACCCTCGCATCGAGTTGGCTGCTATAAAACAGTCTCTTTGTAAGGGCAAAAGCACCTTTAGCTCTGACCAGAGCAGCATCTACATTTTGCCAAAATACAGAAACTGATCTAGCCAGATTCCAAGGTATCTGACTACATTCCGACAGGCAAGAGGCTGCCCGTGTTGTCCAATGATCGAGAACTTACGCCAGTTTTTTCTGGTATCCCTAGAGGCTCCAGACAACGGCGTCCTAAAGAGAATGGTTTCCGACTTCTGAAAGTTGATTTTCAACTTCCAGTCATCGCAAAATCGTCTTATCTTATCGAAGTCACGCTGCAAGAGAGTATTAATGACCTCGATTTTTGGACCTGTTCTGTACGCTATCAAATCGTCTGCGTACGCAGTAGTATGGGGAAGTGAACTTATCAAGTCGCTTGTAAAAATGTTGAATAGGATCGGCGAATTGACCGCGCCTTGCTGAAGACCATTTTTAATTTGAAATATTCCAACAGAAGTCACATCACCATTCTTCACGATGAACTGTCTGTTGGTTAGCATATTATAAAGAATGTACAAGAGTGGTTTACTGATCCCCAGCCCAGTCAGCTTATAGAAAAGCCCCTCTAACTATACGGTGTCGAAGGCCTTCTCCAAGTCAACAAGGCAGGCACCAGTGCACTGTTTCTTGCCTTTGTTCCATTGGATATCAGAAACCAGTTTAGACGCGGCATGTGAGATATCATGTCCCACCTTAAAACCGAATTGATTATCCGGAACTATATGTTTGTCCTCAACCCACCTAGACAGAGCTCTATTGATTACCTTTTCAAAAACCTTACTGATATTCGGAAGGAGACTTATCGACCGGAGATTCGCCGGATTGGATATATCCTTTCCCTTTTTGGGGATAGGTTGAACCACCGCCGTTTTCCAATGCGCTGGATAATGTGCATTATTCATTGCATTATTAAACAGGGTGGTGTAAATGTTCACCGCTTCTAGAGGAAGATGTCGAAGCAAGATGTTCGGAATACCATCGGTCCCCACTGATTTCTTAGCCCTGATTGTGTCGAAGATCTCGTGGAGTTCTTCCTTCGAAATGAACGGGGGTAGGTCACCCTCTCTGGCAATGACATTATTGGCCATATTTTCGTCACTGAACCAGGTGAAACTAGAGCCCTCGGATCGCCATTTCATTTCGAATGCAGAAGTCGTGCACCAAGACGCGATTGTCCAAGTCGTAATTAGGGTCAATGGTATCAGTGGCCTTGTATACTTCCTGGAAAGTCGCCCTCATGGCCTCAACCTTCTCCTGTGGATCCTCGATCACAAAGAAGTCGTCATCATCAGCGGCCTCATTTGGATCAATACCTGCTATTGTCAGTAACCGTTCGTTGTCTGTTGTCCGCGCTATTTTAAGACACTGAAGGTCTTTTTGATTTTTTCTTCGAAATAGTTTATTTATTTGCGGAAACATATTCGGGTTGCTGGTGTTTACAGCCCGAACCTTGTTGTTCCAATACAAACTTACAGAAATTCTGTAATTTTCTTTTATTTGCGTTTGGATATTTTTAATCGACGACTTCAGTGTCCTAATCTCCGGGTCTTGTCTGTCAGTTAACTGTCTGTACAAGTTTTTGAGTCTTGACAGAAGTCTACTTTTCTGTCGGTGCAGTGCGTCAATAGTAGGATTGCGGTACAGGTCTTCGTTAGTCGTACGTCGATTCCGCGGTATTGTAGTGTCCATAGCTTGTTTAATTGTCTCGTCCATTTGTTTTACGTAATTGTCGATCTCCTCGTTTGACAAATTCCTATTGGACGGTGGGTGGAGCGTGTTCGAGGAGAGCGCTCTAGTCAAGGTTGCGGAAAAGCGTGTCCATCGAGTCTTACTGTAGTTGTAAGAATATCTTTGGACAAACTCCTCCAATTCCGCAATATCATTGGGAACTGTAATTTCGGTGCTAAAACCGCAATGGTCGCTGTCATACACGAATGTGCGCAGACAGTTTAGCGTTTGTAAATTCGTACCTGCCAGTCGTATACGTTCGTCGTACAGCAGTAGATCCAAATAAGACCCGCCTCTGGGAAACGACGGGTTATCCGTCGCTTTAAGACCGAGTCTGTACATGACATCGTGCTGACCCCACCAATCGAGTAGTAGGTTCCCTCTAGTATTTGGCAAATTATTTCCCCAATATCTGTGTCTACCGTTGAAATCCCCGCCGATTATAAAATAATTCTCTCCCGATTCCAGCCTCAGAAGTCGAAGAAGAGTGTGGAGCTCTGTAATGAATAGGCTAGATTGTGAAGCCTCCGGTGCATAAACAGAGGCCAAGTACAGCCGCTTTCCACTGCGGAGCGGGATGTAAACGACGACTGCCTCCAACATCCGGAACGTGCGCAACACTCCCTTGTACACTCTGTGAAATTTTATACCTTCTTTAATGAAGATCGCGACACCGCCTCCACGTTTGGATCTGGGCCGATTTCTTCTTCTAACAATATAATTATTGTACTCCAGTTTGTGCTTATCGGTTAGCTTAGTTTCGCTAGCGAAAAGCACATCCGGAGTTTGGTCTTCTAGCAATTTAAACATCGCAGCTCTTCGTTCGATCCTAATCAGTGAATTCACATTCACCGCAAGGACCTTCAAAGTTTGCTCCACCATGTGCGTACCCATTACGGCATGTGTTGCGTTAGGCCCGGCAGCAACGCGTAGATCTGGTCCACCCGCTTGGCCTATTCTTGAACCTACTTTTGCAGCTGAGCCATCTGCCCTTGGATTGCGAGCAAGATGGCTAGCATGTTGGGTGCAGCTTCCGTTGTTCTCGGCATCGGCGCCGGAGAAGCAACAGTCGCTTGCTGTACCGTTGCCCCCCTACCTGACGCCATTTGGGCGTAGGAAATTTGGGGCGTGACGGCTGGTGTTTGAAACCTCACAGGTGAACGTTTGACCTCCACCTTCTGCTGCCGCGCCAATTTTGCTTTTGTAATGTCGGTGAACTTAGGACAACCCCGATAGTTTGCGGTGTGTCCCACGTTCCCACATATCACGCACGAGAGCTGCGTCCTATCGGATGCTCCGTCCCTACCCAGAGCACACTCCTCGGAACTGTGGTTCGTTGCGCACTTCATGCATCGAGGTTGCATTTGGCAGTTCGACGCGGCGTGCCCGAACCTCTGGCAGCGAACGCATTGTATAACGCCTTCGCTCTTTTTTAATTTTTTCCAGTGAACCACCTGGTAGTCTAGGACATTGATACTCCTTAGACTATCCAGACGGCTTTCGGGACTGAGCTACACCAGGAAGAACCGCAGACTCCGTTTCTCCCGCCTAGCTCTAGCTGTGGTAAATGGCTTTACCCCCACAAACTTGAGTCCTTCGCACTCCTTCTCTTTGAGCAGTGCTAGGATCTCCTCAGGATCAGAAGACGGTTCCAACCCCTTCAGTAGCATCGATTGCCGCTTTTCACACTTCGGTGTGTATGAGTAGTGCTCCGTCGTCCAACTTCACTTCCATACAAAGCAAATGGACATGAGACGATTTTGACAGGAACGCAACGCATACGCATTTGTTTAGGTATCACACTAATGGCATATCCCATTGAGTCCCACTGAGTGCCTGAGAGATGTCAACGATGTCATCCATAATGAGCACAACACACTTCTTAGACCTCTATGACATATTACATATTTGTAGATCCGATATAAAGGGTTAATCCAAGGAATGTGGGTTTATTATGCACTCATGACTACTTGGTTTTTCTTCTGTCTGGACAAAGCACTCGGACAAAGGACTAGTTCGTTGTAATTCTAACAAATCCCTTTTAATAAAATTGCTCAATTTCTCAAAGAACGATGACTAAGCGCTCCAGCGATAAAGTGTAATACATAGTAATACATGTAATACATACAGTAATACATAGCACCCACCACGTCAGCGCCAAGTAGCTGCAGCCGGATGCGAGCGTAAGCACACATAGGTGCTTAGCTAAAGTGTAGTGCCCCGTCACGAGACAAATAGCAACCTGCAGTCTTTCCTGCTGAGGGACAGCAGGATGGCCGCTGACTTCTTAGAGACGTAGTGGAGCATTCGTTTGGTCTGCCTGCAACCTGGGGAGTCATGCCATCTCCAGTTATTCTCATATGAGACCCAACTGTCAATAGAAGCCCTAACCGAAGACGCAGTAGTAACTTAATGTAGTTCAGGTTCTGAAAAACCTTCCTCGGAGCCTTGCCTAACAAGATTGTCGGCGATTTAATTTATCGTGATCCCATGACGAGGTGGGACCCAGGCAAGACTCAGTGAATTTAGCCTTCCGACTGTGTTCAATTTGATTTAAACATCCTAAGGGGGTTCAACAACAATCTAAGCGTTACAGATGCATATACTGCGCCCCTCCACCAATCCTTTCCTGGCTCAGATTCTGGGCACAGAAAAAGTAGGTTTAGCATTTTTTCCACAGCAGAAGTTCTGGTGTCATTGCATCAGACGGCACCTCCATAAGATCAGTGTCAAAAGACAGGTAGCGCACAAGGTCGTCAAAGCCCCAGTGCGTGTTGTACCAAAGACCACTTCTCTTTAAGCGGAAAATATTGTAGATTTGCGAGTGCACCCCATGATATGAATATCAAGGGGAGGAAGATTCATCAAAGCAGAGCTAGGTGTGCTAGAGAAAGCCTCCATGCAGCCGAGTCAGACCGTCCTTTGGAGTCTGGTAAAAGCAGCAATAACGTATTTTCATGAGAACTTGTTCCACCAGACAACTAACGCGTAGAATATACTATATTATAATAGTTATGTAGATCCAAAGGACCCTTCTCGGTGACAAGCTCCATGTCTTTCCTACAGCTATTATACACTGCCAGAAGGCCAAACAGCGCCTTAGAGGCTTCCAATGTAATACGTTTAGTCTAGAGAAATTTATTATCCAGAATGACACTCAACAACTTTGCTTCTTTGGAGGATTGCATAGTGATGAGTTTGAGCACTAGACGAATCAGGCCAGTTAGCTTCCTCCTTGTCGTTTTGAAAGGATTGACTGAAGTCCATTTCTAGTGCACCAATCATTGATCACATCTAGGGCTGCCTCCGCTATAGAGCAGACAGTCACTAGACACGACCCAACAGACAGTATAGTTACATCATCCGCGTATGCTTGTCTATGCACATCAAAACTATTGAACACATTGAGAAGTAAGTCGACCAACATGCACCATAGCAGTGGAGACAGAACGCCGCATTGCGAACAACCTCTGTTTACCCCCGCCATCTCATATTGGCCACAGCCAGCATCCGCAATCAGTGTCCTATTCACCAGCATTGCTTTTATCCACGAAACTATTCGTCTATGCCATGTTGTCTGGTGGAGTTACACATGCCGTCAACGTCGATAAAAATGCCCAGCACGTATTCCTTCTTGTCGAGTGGGCCTTCACTTCCGTCTACTAGATTTTGAAACGTACTCTAGCAAGATCTTCAACGTTAGTAGGAGTGTTGCATCGCAGACAGAGAAGGCATTCGCAAGGCAGTTTTGCTCACATGGATCTCATGTTTTCCAACATAAAGGAAGTCAGACTTATGGATCTGAAGCTCTTTGCAGGCGTTTAATCTTCTTTTACGGTTTTCGGTATAAAGACCACTCTCACTGTTCGCTCACTCAAGCGCCGGGCTAGCAGTGAAGATTGTCTTCAGAGTCACCAATACCTGATCTACATATATGCCTTTTTTAGCATAACTGTGTATATGCCATCGGTGCCATGAGACTTGCAGCCATAAAAACAAGCAATAGCCATTAAACAGCTTCATCTGTTACCACAAGTGATGAGATGTGCCAGCTACGGCATATTGTGTTATTCAGCTCACTAGCAGCTTCCTCAATAATAGTTAGTTGTGAGCAGGTTCTGATTAAGTTACCTAGAAAGTGAGCCTCAAGCATAAGACGATGAGTCTCTTCTCTCAACTCAGTGTAGGTTGGATTTTTTGAGTGATTTCAGCCTGCTTGAACTTTCCCTTTTGAAGACTTTCACCGACAGTTTCGATCTTTTCCCAAAAGTCTTTATAAGAGGTATTCTTCGATATTCAATTAGATTATTCAATTCGTTTTATTTCAATCTGTAAAGACTCCAGTTATTCCAGTAATCTTAAATGACCTGTATAGAAGTTTTCTGTTTTCTTTACCTAGTCGCTGCAGATCTGCGTTTCACTAAGGAAAGGGCGATCTGTAGGATTTCTTTCTAGCTGAACATGCAAGTTCAAAACACTTGATGATGGTACCTTTAGTTTTTGTTTGGTCCTGAGTTTGGGGGAGCACTTTTAGACTCCCCGAGCTCCTCCTTAAATCGTGTCCAAGTGGTTTTTCACAGATTCCTCCTCTTGACAAAGGTCGAGAGCTTCTATGGATTTCTCTGCAGAAACGTTTGCATCTTGCTTGTGCTTGTGCTTGTGCTGGTCAGATGAATTTTCTTTTTGCTCGTCAACACTTTCGTGGGAAGTAGTCGTCCATAATTATGATATTCGGTGGAAGAGCCTATCATTATTTTATTGCGTTGACAAGGCGAGAAATTATTTATGTGTACTATCAATCAACTAGATATATGTTCCAAACACGCTCATATAAATAATGCAGTCAGTAAACAAAAATTGATGTCCTCAAGCAATTAATTTTACCCATAAGCCGAGGATGCATGTGGTATATTTCAGTATTTCCGAGGGATATAATTTATTTACTCATAATAAAAATGAACAGAGTTATTGAGGAGTAAATAATCGTATTCAAAGTTTTTCAAGATATCGTTTGACTTAAACTGACCAACGAGAAGAACAAAAATTGCTATTCAGGATACACTTTCGGAAACAAAAGTCGAATATATACTCGTAATACTCTGAAAGCCATTAAATACGCGGTGATGGCTGCATGAAATAATTAAACTCAAACACTCGTTGAGTATATGCATTGTATCTTTAGTATGATACGTGTACATAAATGGATGCCAATTATTTCGAGGAACAAAAATACGAGTATAGCAAATAACTTCTTTTATCTCAGTCTTGAACCTGGGGGCTGGAAATAAGTTTTGACATATAACAATACTGGTGAAGATACGTCAAACCTGACATCAGGATCGTAAAGTTTGACGTTTTTAATGGCACACGTGCTATTTGCGTTTTTTACAGAGACTTGAATGATGAAGTAAAAACATAGGTGGATCAGTTAGATTTTAGTTTAATTGACTATTTATTTCATAAGAAAATAGATTGTTAACTATTTTAAGTTTGTAAGGAGTCAGTTGGCCACGGAGGCATACATGATGCAGGAGTAGATGGCAGTGGCACGCTCGCGGTTGCTCGGCTCTAGCTCGTCGGATTGGGTTGGTTCTTGCCACTACCCCGTGCATCGCAACTCAACTTACCTTTTTGTTACGTGCTGAATTATAAAAAAAGGAAAACAAGGATAGCCTGGAGAAAGCTACGTTACTTCACTGACGGACATAAAAGTGAGGAGGAAATACTAACCGAATCCCTAAATACCGCACTTAACTAACGACTTATAACTAAACCTAAAGCTAACTTAGCCCTATGTAGCCTACACCGAATATTGCGTCCTAGGATCACACAGCGATGACAGCTCGTTACGACCTGAAATAAGCCTGGTGTTGTTGGCGGAGGATGGCCAACCCACACTTATCACACTTGAGTGCTACCAATTGCTACCTTTCTGGCTAAAACTGTGAATGGTAGCCCCTAAAATGAAGTTCCTCCCAGTCGCCACCTGTAGAAAAAATAATCAGCGGAAGGCAGTCACATCATTTCCTGTCATGTCATCATCGTTTGTGCGTCATGTCTAGTCATAGTCGCCCCATCGAAGGACGGTCGGTCCGTCCACCACTTGCGCTAAGCCTACTCCATTACTCTAATAAAAAAGAAGATTTCACTTCACCATACAATTCATTCTATTAATACAAAAATAAAAAAATTCACATACGATTTTTAATAGCTCTTATACTGTATTCTGAATTATTGAATTTTATTTCATTTGAAAATTATTAAAGGTAAGATCAGACGGTCATCCAAACTTGTCATCTGGATGATATGCTGACGTCAGAGAACTTTTGTAATTCGGATGACACCAATGAGACTGATGACAATTTGTAATTAATTGTTTGCGAAAAACGAAAACGTCAGTAAAACAAAACGTAAAACAACAAAAAAGTGTCAGCGAAAAACGCGGAGGGAAAACTACAGTTTTTATGATTATATGGCGCTCATTGTTCGATGAATTTAATCTGCGATCCCTGTAATAATAGAAAAATAATCAACGACTTCAAACTGATTGAATAGAAGAAAAAGAAAAAGAAATAATCACCCTTATCTGGATTTCAATATGTGGTAGTGGATAATGTAATCCCAATAGGAGGGATATTGGTCGATTTACGGCCCGCTGCTATTTCGGTGTGGAGTCAATCTACGGTGGCGAAATAGAAGTGGTCGGCATGGCGTCCGGGTCGGTGACATTTGTGAGTGAAGGCGCCGACTGAGAGTAAATCAATTGCATGATTCGACCCTCCAATTGAAGGCGACGTCTTCTTGAAGTCTTCGCAAATGTGATGCGACCAGTTCACCGAACACATAATGCCAATCATTTTGCCTACGTACTATATTTCCCAACACTTCAGCCACCAAATTCTGAAAGCTACCAGAATTGGATTTCGAGGACAACGATGGTTATGGCGTTCCCACTGACAACGGCGTTTTCGCTGTTTCTGTTTTTTTGCCTTTTTTTCAGGACTGGTGTTTGGTTGGGCAGCTTCGAGCAATGTTTCAGCGTTAGATGAGGCCACGATGCTTTCGCAATTTCGCCTGTCTCTAGGCCTGATTTTCTGGCTCGAAATTTGCCCAAATGGGCTTTAAAATGGCTACGAAGTGATTGCCATTTAAGACGCGCTCGACATTGTCAACACCTTCAATATTTACATCGACCGCCACCTGTTTCCAGGAATCAATTTTGGAATTCGGAGTTTTGTAATCCTTCCGCCCACTATCCCAAAGGACAGGATTTACCTCAACAGCTGCAATTAAAGCACACTCTGTTGGACGGTCCCAGGAAAATATATTACACATACGAGTAGGTGTAAAAAAAAATTTCCTTTTAAGAGATACTATTTTTGTTTTGTACTTCGGGTTTTTTTTTTTGCCCATTTCCGCGCCCGGTTGTAGTTTTTAGTTTTACTGCCTTTTGCTATTTTTTTTTTCTTAGTTCGGTACTCGCGCACACTGTCTCGAACAATCCGGAATCAAAAGCAAAAAAAAAATCTTATTTTTTATTATACAGACTACTTGTTTTTCTTTTTGCACAAAAAAACTTAGATACATATAAAGGGTTTTTCAATAAGAGCGCTACAAAAGTTTTTTTAAATAAAACAAAAACGGTTTTGGATATCAATGAAATTCTTTATTCCTGTGAAAGTACGTTCGATGCCATTATGTATGGAACTCGATTTCTTTTGCATGGCCACCACGGGCACGCTTGCAGAAGTCCAGACGCCGCTGGCTTGTTTGCATAGACCATAGCCTTGATGTAGCCCCACAGGAAATAGTCTAACGGCGTCAAATCGCACAACCGAGGCGGCCAAGCGACTGGACCATTTCGTGAGATAACACGTTCTCCAAACTTGGTTTCCAATAAATTGATTGTGACATTCGCTCTGTGGCTTGTGGCGCCGTCCTATTGGAACCACATGTCCTCCAAGTCCATATCATCCAATTGGGGCCAAAAATATTCGGTTATCATTGAACGGTAGCGATCCCCATTCATTGATCATCACGGAAGAAGTACGGCGCAATGACGCCGCCGACCCATAAACCACACCAAACCGTAATTTTTTCGGGATGCAATGATGACTCATGGAGTACGTGTGGATTGCTGCCTGACCAGTACCGCATATTTTGTTTATTGACGAAGCCATTCAGCCAGAAATGAGCCTCATCGCTGAAGATGATTTTTCGATGAAAATCCGAATCATTTTCAAGTTGTTGCTCAGCCCAATTCACGAACATACGACGCTTCTGGTGGCCAAGCGGCTTCAGTTCTTGCGTCAATTTAATCTTGTAAGGATGTAGGCCAAGATCTTTTCGCAAAATTCGCCACAACGACGTCACAGAGATGCCCAACGCTTGAGAACGACGTGTGAGAGACACATTTGGGCTTTCTGCAACTGAAGTCTCAGCGGCAGTAATATTCTCGACACTACGGGCACTTCTTTGTCTCACTGGCACGGGAACATTTTGTACTGTGCCTGTGGATTCAAATTTTTCCACTAGACGCTCAATTGTTGATCTGCTAGGACGATTATGACCACCATAAATTGGACGTAGCGCTCTTAACGTTGAGGCCACTGATTCCGAATTTCGGTAGTAAATTTTAATAATTTCGACTCGTTGTTGGCTCGTATATCTTTCCATCATGAAATGGCAAACCTTACTGAAGAGAAATGTCAAAAGAGCGGCAAGAAATATGGCGTCGTTTGCTGTCCCTGTCGATTTTTTTTTTTTTTTTTTTTTTTTTATAGACCACAACTCGAACCAAAAGGAAACTCAGCTGTCGTCGGCGCTGTTTCGAATCGAACTCCTGTTTTTTTTGTCTGGAGGACTCTTACGCACAAAACAAGTCTCCCGAAAAAACAAACTCAAGAAAAAAAACTCGAAATAAAAAAAAATACCACGGCCGACAATGCCGACTGTATCATTCAGAAGTCTCGAACTCAAAACCCAGCAAACAAATCCACGGCCTTCTGCCCGACTATCACGAATCTTCCCATTACAATTGAAAATCGAACGACCTTGCCATTGTAATCTTCTGATACCCACTTGACAACGGCTGGTCGGCATCGAAAGATGATCACCTGATTTTCTACTAAATGTCATTGATCTCCCTAACTAGTTCTCTTCTTAAACTCTCATTTCTTTAATTTCTTATTTGTCTGTCTTTATTCCCCATTCTAATTTCTGCCTCTCAACTGTGGGTTCATGCCTAAACTTATACCTATAATAAATTACCTCCCACACGATCTATCCCCTTAGCTATGTTTTCCACCTCCTCCTCCTGAATTTAAATTGGTCAACACAACTCTCTACGACAAAAGAGACATATACACCATAGATAGTAACAAGAACACAGGGAGAGAGTGAGCCTACGGAGAAAGTGGAATGAGGGAATTCGAAAATAGAGGGACGTTTGATAGAGTTAGGTTTTGTTGTAAGTTCGGAAAGAGAGATTAGTAAGTCCACGACCAATTAATAGATTGGGAGGGGAAAGGTCTGTTTTTGAAAAGGGGTAAATTTATTGGATTTGGTACAGTGAGGGGACACAAATAGAACACCACAATTAAACATATTTAGTTTTTTTTGTTAAAAGGTTGACGATACAAGATCTTAGTCTGCATGGTTTGACTTACGGCCGTCTACAAAATTTTGCATAATATAACTTTTCTGTTTCGTTAATCTTGTAAATTTTTGTAGTTTTTATAAGTTTAACAAATTGTATGTTTATTATTATAATTCTTCATCTATGATTATGGGCTCCATTCACAAATTTTTCATGGATCCTATGGCCTGCTTTCTTCCGTAATTTGTTTCAGGGGAATCAACTGTTCATTAGGTATACTCGTAACTAGGAGATCGAAGTCGCATTGCGATTATAGGTTTTCCCAGCTTTACACGTATTGTTAAGTAGCATTTGGTTGAGTACTATCTTGGGTATCGTGACTTGTTTCATACCCATGATTCATTCCACATAATCGAGATAAAGTTTAAAGGTATCCGGAAATAGGAATGCTACTCCAGTCTCCAGATGAAGCACGTACTCGTAGTTAGGTGAACTAATTGGTAATTCAAAAACTCTCCTGATGAAATAGAGAAGAAATTTTTCTACTGGCTCAAATGAACAATACCCCCACACTTGGGCATCGTAAAACCGGATGGATGCTGCAGTAGCAAGGAATATTTTCTGCTTTGACTCATGACAGACGTTTTTATAACCCTACAACCCCAAGCTGAACAAATTCCTATTTTCGCTTCGAGCTAATTTGCTTTGCAGATGTTTGTTCATATTTAAACTAGGCGTAATCAATACACCAAGATACAAGGTGTGCAAAATTAATCACCCTATCGGAAGATGGTATAATTATTGCAAACGGCGTCGTACGTCAATCTAGATAAATGATAATGATAATGACGAAAAGTATGCGAAGCGTCTAATTCAAAGATCGCCAAAATGACTAAACGACGTGCCAGTACATCAAAATAACCGAAGATTGTCGGGATGTTTTCTTTTCATATCACTCTAGGCGATGATACACCGCATTTGTAACCCCTGATGGACAATCACCGGCAGTTTTTTAACGTCATGTTCGAATAATATTTAATGAATTGATCGCAGATAGTACGATGCCACTTTATCTGGATGATGTCCGAAGAAAGTGAAAACATCGATAAGCTTCAGAGAGTTTTGGAAACGGCAAGTAAGCACCGGTCTTGTTTTTAATTGGGAATAATGTTCTTTTTTGCAAAGTTAAGTTGAGTATTTGGGCTACGTGATGGGCCATTCAGAGATTCCATGGCTTTGCAAGCTATTTCAGGAAATTTGTTCCTGGTTTCGCTACGATCGTTATATTATCAGCATTTTTGAGTTCGGTCCAAGACAAATGCAATCGTTTAATCAGTTAAAGTTTTTGTCGTCTAACGAACAAGTCAGCATGCAAGAACTGCATACAGATGCAGCAAAGCAGTAATTAGGCGTTATCATTTTGTAAATTACATCCAATGTATTATTTAAGTTGCACAACAACACCAGCCAAAGAGAAGTATACGTTTTACGAGTTTGAAATTCTTGCTGTATGAAAGCATTAAAGAAATTACGAGTTTACTTACTTGGTTTTCCCTTTAAAATAGTAACAAATTGCCAAGCATTCACCCTAACGATAACTAAAGCAGATATCAACTTACGGATTGTGCGTTGGCCACTTGTGTTGGAAGAGTTCCAGTACACTATCGAACACCGTCTAGGCAAGTTGACGCAATAAGTCAACACCCTATTTACATTTGCCTTGCTTCGAAGCCCATGAACAGTTTCGGGATTACGATTTATCGAATATCCACTCCTTAGGTAAAATATTTTAAGCCCTTTGTAAAAGTAGAAATGTTTGATAGGAAGTATCAGAAGGTTGCAAAAATGCAAAAAACTGTGTTCTAGACATTTTATTCTCCAAATGATTATTAGAATATGTTTTTGCAACACTAGCAAAGCCTAACTTCCCTGTACTGACATTTATTCTTGGATAAACTATAGTTGAAACCATTTCAAGGGGTGGCCGTGGTGTAGTGGTACTAGCAATTGCTTCTCACTCGGAAGGTCAAGGTTCGAATCCTACTCATGACAAGTCTTTCAAGTTTTTCATTTGTGTAATTGTAACTCAGACAGAAAAATTCTGCTTGTGAAGGCATAACACTGACATGTAGATTTGGCTGTTGTAGAGTTTCAAGCACAGAAAAAAAAATTCTGTGAATTATACCTCGAATCACTCTGAGTGAAGAAAAAACTCTCCGTCCTATTCGGACTCTCACCCCTGGAGAGCTAATATCGAAACCAAACACATGAGTTTCAAACCACTACAAAACAAAGGAACTCATCCTTCTGCCTTTCCGCCCGCGCCGTGCCAACAGTAAAAGGGTATCTAACCGCTTAAGCGCGCGTAAATTATAGAAAAAAAAGAAGAAGCGATGTTATGTATTTCTTCTGTCGAGAAAAACCAGGGCAAATTTAGGATCATTTTTAATAATTTATTTTGTTTTATTTGGAGTCTACGAATATGACTTTTTACGCACATGCCTTATACAGGAGACTCATAGAACATGATCGCTTGGAAAATAACCTTGAAAATCAATACCTTGATAAGTAATAAATCAATACAATGATAAATTCAGCTTAGAATGGATAGAGAATCTTGATCGTAACATTAATCTTGTTTATAACTTCTTGTATGTGTAGTTTGAAAGTTAAATGTTTATCTAAGAAAGTTCCAAGATACTTTCCACTAGATTTCCACTCAATTGGAACACCTTTGAGTTGAAGGTGGTTGCTTGTAAGTAAGGAAGATAGCTTGGGTCTTAGAAGCATTAATATTAATGTTCCAATTATGATAATATGTTAGAACTGTATTTAAAGGAGATTGAAGATTAGTTTCAATATTGGAACCAATTGCAACCGACGAATAGATACAAATATCATCAGCAAATAAAGCAATATTGCAGTTAATCAAAGTGGGGAAATCAGAGGCATATAGATTAAATAAGATTGGCCCAAGGACTGACCCTTGTGGAACTCCTGCATTAATCAGTTTATTGTCTGCAAGGGTTTGATTTAAGGACACGATAAAACTTCGATGATTCAATAATTTTTATAAGGCATAACGGAAAATTGAAACTCAGAAACTTGTGTACCAGACTATCATACCAAATGGTATCGAACGCTTTTTCTACGTCCAAAATTATCATGCCAGTATTTAAACCCCTAACAAGATTACTTTTGATATATTTTTTTATACGATCCACTTGCACCACACTGTGCAAAGCCTTAAATCCAAATTGCTCTTTAAGTAATATTTCGTTATCGTCAACGAAGGATATAATTCTGTTTTTGATAATCTTCTCTAGGCACTTACTAAGGCAGCTCAGCAGACTTAGTTCACTTAAGGATATTAGATTGACATTTCTTATCAGTGGGTATGATCTAATGAAGTTGACTGATTGCTCAACGAAGGATATTATGTGAGTGGCTGGGATAATATGGCTAGAATTTAAATGATTATTTGCAAAATTATCTGCTAAGGCGTTAGCTTTTTGCAAGCAAGAATGTAACACAGAGTTCTCAACCTTAAGTGTAGGAATGTATGTGTGTTTTTTTTAAATTATTTTAAGAATGTTCCAGAAAGGATTGCTACCTTTCTCTAACCCTTGGAGTCTATCGCCCCATGATTGGTTTCTAAAATTTGTTGGTTTCGTAAATTGGGTGTGCTTGTTTCACACGTATAGTTTTGTTTTTGGCCGAAAGCTTTGGCGGCTTACACACGTAAGATCAGTCGATTTATGTGTTCCGTTGCAGTAGGCGCACTTAATGGTTTTGGAAGTACATTCATTAGTTTTGTGGCAGTAGCGCAATAGGTTTTGATGTGACAGTTTTTCTAACCATATACATTTCCATTTGGCAGTTATTTGCGTAATTTGGTTTTGCTGCCTTCTTGAGAAATCCCACTTTACTTGGGTTTTGAATACAGATCTAAAGGTTTTTTTGAGCTCTCCTAGTCGTATTGATCCGATTTTAAGAAAAACTAAATAGAACACATCAACAAAGCGTTCATATTGTTTTTTAATTATTTTAATATTTTGACACTTTAAGCCGAGTGTTACAAGTTCATTTTTAAGTTCTTCGGTGGGTAATTCTTCAAGCCCATACAAAATTACTTTAAGCGACCTTGACGTTGGTAGGTCATGGGTGAAAAATTGCAAATTTCTCATTTGAGTATTGAGTACACTTTCACAATTTATCTTAATTCCAATGTTCATTTTCTTAACTGAATTTGTCTATTTTATTTTCTCGAAGTAGAGCATGGATTTCACTGATGTTTTTTTTTGCAAAACAAACACCGAGGGAATTTTAGTTTTTCTGTTAGACGTGGAAGGAATCATCATCACAATCAATGTCTTCGTTATCCGAATCAGGAAGGCATTGCAAGGGCGCAAAGTAATTTGTTCTAGAATGCATGTTGCTAGAACTCATTTTGCGTAATTTTATGTTGGAAGACTTTTCAACATTTGATGAACGGTCGCGTTTGGGAATTTTAGTGAGTCTATTTACGAACGAGTGATTTAGAAACTTACTCGGTCAAAGCTCCGAACAGAACTGATCCCCATCGAGATTCACATCTGAGTTTCAACGAAATTATTACACCTTTTGCTCTGCTCATTTCAGTGGGGAGAAAGCACTATTAGAACCTGACTGCCTTTGATTGTTTTTACAATTGATACTGCTTCCACAATAAATTTTTGTATAGGATTGCATTTCACAACATCGTTACAGAACAAATGCAAGATGTGTTCTATACAACCTAAGGGAATAAGATGGCTATAGATTTCCTGATGACAACAAAAAATTTGTCTGGCTGATATTTTTCAATTAATAGTATTGATTGCATTTGTTCCTGTAGGTATTTTGCGGTGTGCCTACAATCTTACGTAATTAAGAAGTGTACAGAAACTAGATCCGGTTTTGATATAATAAAATTGATTATACCTTGTTGGGGGTATTGCTTCAACCATCCCATGGGGGTGCAAATCTTGTGCACTTCCTATGTACTTGGTTCGCAATTTTGCTTTTTACCGCCTTGTACTAGTGTTCTTAATCCAATTAACTCGTTGCCAACTGCTTTCTGGACGGCAATTTAAATAACGGCTGTAGATCCTAAAAAAAAATGATTTCCATAAAAGATGGATAAAGTTGCCCCACTAACATAAACAATTCTTGCTGACATCTTATTCAAGGATTTCTAAAACTAATTTATTTAATAAAAAAAAGACGTAAATACCCAATTCCTTTTTTTATTTCAATTATGCTTTGTTATGTGATGAACAGAATAGCAAAATCAAATTAAACCCAAGAGTAAAAATTGTCTTAGTAATGCGTTCATACAGCAATTCATTGAATCTCCTGCCTACATAGTTACCCCATAAGGAATACATTTTTATGATGTTTAGGGTACGGTCATAAAATAAAAGTACATATTCAAGCAAGGAGACTATGACTACGTACAAAGAAAACTTCTTGAAAATCGTTGGGAATTTTTTATTAACACCATGACTAATGACTATGTACAAATTCAAATTGATTGAAAATAAATCTACAAACCCCACATGTTTTCTGGTGGTCAACTTTTTCCTCTAATTTGTTCCCGATAAGGAAAATATCGCAATCATTAATCATCAATCATCAATCAGCAAAATCAATTTTACCCAATTTTTGAGGGGTAAATACGGTTTTCGGTAAATATTCAGTATTTACCGTATAATAAATACTCATCGGATAGGTAAAAAACCAATGCATGTCCTGCCAGGGGTAGAAACATGTTGTCCGAGTTACAGTAAGAACATTGCCGCAACATAAGACCCAACAATATCCCACCATAGTCCCACAATTGTAAACTTGGCCGAAACTTGTAATGCACAATTCAAAGAAATGCATACTCGTAGACAGCGTCTGTCCAGTTTCCGGTAAAATAAATATGATTATGTCAGTTCTTGGAATCATTTCGGCAGATCATTTTTTTCAAATTAAAAAAAAACAAAAAGTTTGGTTCTAATTTTCTTGTGAATTAATAAAGTCGAAGTTTCGAAAACCAAGAATAAAATTTAATTGTTTTTTTTTTCACCCACAATTGGAGCAATTATGCATATTAAAAATCGTTCTCAGTGTGTTTTAACGCTTGAAAAACTGGAGAGAACCCTACTTTCAAAAGAATATCGGAAAAAACTGGAGAGTATATCGTACAATTTACGCACATTGATCACACACAAACTCGTAAACGCTAACCTCGAGGGAATATCGAATGGAACCAAAATAGAATTGTGGAAAAAAAGTAAATAAATAAATAAATTCTGCCCTATCATGTAATTCGATCGGAAATATTTCCGAAACGGACAAAAATTCCGATCAGAACTCCTAGACTTATCACGTTATCTGTTTCGGAATAAACTTTTTCAACGCATACCAATGCACATAATTGACAGATTAAACATCTGATTATTTAGATCAGGAGCAACATCCGTCTAAAAGGAAGATACCTCTTCATTTGGTCTTTTGCTGGTCTCCTGCAGTCGTGACACCACCCGCTCATATTGTCCTCTATTTGTGCTTTTTTTCCTTAAGAAAAGAATAATACAATTAATATTGAAAATTGTGATCTTTAAACATTTGTTCTTTGTTTTCCTTTCACAACAGATTTCTGTCGGAGAATATCGGAAAAAAATTTAAGGCAACTTTCAAAAAATTTGAATTCATCGCACACTTCTGCAATGCGATGCTCTGCATTATTTCTTTTCGGAATTTTTTCCGATGAGTGAGTTCGAACGAATTACGCGATGAGAATTTTCTCCGATTTCGGAGAAATTGCAGAAAATTCCGTTCCAATTGAAATACATGATTGATAAATAAAAACCAAAGAAATAAAGAAAAATTAAGGGTGGCCATGACTCAAGTGGTAGTGGACTAGCTTCCAAGTCGGAAGGTTCGATGTTAGATCGATGTAGCTGACTGGAAATCAATAACAAGCCAACTTCCACTAAAAATTTAGTCTCCCCATTAAATGTTGGGTGCCACCCATGGAGCGAAATAACCACTGAACTTTCTCTCTCTATCCCATTTTCCAAAAAACTTAAAACATGCTGAGGCATTGTATTCATGCCCACTTGAATGTTAAGTTTAAAAAAAAAAACCTTTGAAAAAAAGGATACTCACTTTCTCCAGCCAACCTATATCCCTCGTTGCGTCTATCCACGACCTTGTCATATTAAACGACAGGGAGCTGCTAAATTTCAGCTCGCATATTGACGAGATCATTATTAAAGTAAACTCATAACTTGGCTTCGTTACAAGATAATCCAAAGAATTCTGCAACCCGTGCATGACCAGATCACTATACATCATTTACGTTCGACTCCTCTCCGAGTACGCTAGCCAAGCGTAGTGTCCTTTTCAACGTGTTGGGACAAACCACAAAGTACCACAGCGCACGAGAAAAAGGAAAATACCATACGTCCGAATTCAAAGAGTTTATTTCGCAAACTTAAACATGAGGGTTGAACAAACAAAAGTGATATTCAGTTTTTACTATTTGTTTTGTAGTATATAACATTGTGTAAGTGTAAGTGGATGATCGTATGATCATCGTATAAAGAAAAAGCAATTTATATAGCTTAAATCCTTCTCTCAAAATTAATTAATAACTGTAATCATATATAAATTAAAATTCATAAAAAAATTAGAATTCATACTATACATTTATGAAAAAAGGTCTTGGAATTGAAGTCCTAACATGCGAATAAATTCGTTATGTTTTATCTTCTTTAGGTTCTTCGTTAAAATCTCGGCTACCAGTTGATACGTACTTAAGTGCAACAAACCCCTTCTCTGCAACTTCACGAACGTAGTGCACCTTGATGTCAATATGTTTGGTGCGACTGTGGAAGACTGGATTCCTTGCCAATTTCTGTGCACTTTGGTTGGTCGGCATCAACATAACCTTTAAGCTTTGATTTTGTCTGAAAATAATTAAGTTTTAAGTCAATTGTTGAACTCAGGTACCTTAGCAAATTGCTTGGCTGCATTTAAATGTTCAGCATGCGGGTTCGTGTTAAACTGTGCTAGTTTATTCACAGAATGAGTGATATCCGGGCGTGTACACGTGCTTAAGTATGTCAGCGAACCAATAAGCTATTGGTATAACTTTTGATTCACTTTCTGACACCCGGAACAATCGTCACATTTGACGGCTCTACAGGGGTTGAACAGCTTTTGCACCCGTCCATATCAAACTATTTCATCAAATTCCTTATGAACTGCTCCTGGGAGATTTAAATGCCTTCTTTGCATTTGGTGATTTCCATACCCAAAAAGTAATCTACCGGACCCTTATCGACGGCTTCAAATCGCAAGGAAATTTTGCGTTTGATATCTTCTAATCTTGTGATGTTAGAGCAAACAAGTAAGATGTACTGCTACTATGTTTGTTTCGTTGCTCATATTCCATACATATACACACGCGTCACCGTTACATTTTACAAAACCAATTTCCCGTAGTGCTTGATTCAAGTCTTGGTTCCAAATACGTCCCGATTTTTTAATCCCATAAATCGATTGCCTTCATGCGGGCTGCCGCATATATACCTCCTCCTCTAGTTTCCTGTTTAAATATGCAGTCGAAACGTCCATCTGGCACGTGCACAACATACAAAGCAAGGATTAAACTTATAGATTTATCGTGCAACTGGGGAGGAACCTTCTTTATAATCAAGGCCATACCTTTGGCAACATCCTTTCGCGACTAGCCTTGCTTTATATTTTACTGGGACCCCTTTCTTATCATGCTTTATGTTAAAAAACCCATTTACATCTTATGGGGTGACGACCTTCAGGCATATTGACTAATTCCCACGTTTGATTCTGAAACAACGATCGATACTCTGACTGCATAGCTGCTTTTGTCTGCATCTGGCTCTCCTAAAGCCTCTTTTACCGTCATAGGATTGGATGCCAACTGCTCATCTGGCTCTCCTAAAGCCTCTTTTACCGTCATAGGATTGGATGCCAACTGCTCACTACTTTTCATCAAATTATTTATATTTTTCGTATGCGGACTTACCAGCTTTCTTGAACGCAACTGCATTCCAGATCTAAGACTTGGCTTCTGAGTGGGATCACCATCCTTCATAACATTAAAAACAGTACAATCTCTCGCAGCAGCATCAACAGCAGTCTCACCAGCAGCAGCAGCACTTTCTCCCGACTTATCAGAAACATCAGAGTCTATTGTATCGCAGTCAGCATCATCAAAGTCATCTGCATCAGATTGGTCCATCACAGAAACATTTTTGGGAGAATCTTGTTCAGCATCAAGATCCACATCATCAGGCATAATTAGTTCTTCTTTAGTATCTGTAACTTGACTACAGTAACCGGTTAAAGAAACATGTTTAGTATCGTTTAAATTTTGAGAACGTAAATATCTGACATCTCGTGCTATTACTACCGTTCTTTTAATCGGATCATAAAGCCTATATGCTTTAGACTATACTGCGTAACCCACCATAAAACATTCGGTACCTTTGGCGGAAAATTTGGTTTTCCGTGGTAGTTTATTTAGGATGATTCCCTTGATGCCGAAAACTTCTAGGTGTAATACATTCGGTTTTGTACCAGACCACTTTTCATATGGTGATACATTTCCGAGGATTTTCGTTGGCGAATGATTCCACAGATACGATGCCGTTTGTATTGCTTCCGCCCATAACGATTCAGATAAAGTTGAATCGAGTAGCATACACCTACTCATCTCGACTAACGTAAGTAGGGTTGTCAACCGTACTCTAAAATAGAGTATTGTACTCTATTTCATTCAAGTGTACTTTATAATCTATAACTCTAATAGAGTACACAAAAATACTCTTTTTTTTCTTAAACTAACTTTTTTTTTCCCTTTTCTCTGCTTCCTTCAAATATATTTTCTGTAACGAAAGCATTTTCAATAATATTTCCGTACCATCCATCTACCTGCGTACACAAATGTTACAAACTTTTTTTCTTCCTCCTTTGTATAATAAAGAGCGGCTAATGTGAGCCAAGCCTAAAATTCGGGTGTTTCTGAACGCTCCCTCAATTTTCAAAATATAATAAATGTCAATGTGACAAGTTGTTGAGGGTGCGAGAGCGAGTGTCATTTTAATTGTCTAGTTTGTAATCGTATAAAACGTGAAGTGGCGAGAAGAGAATAACAGAGAATCTTTAAAATTAATTAAAAATGACCTCCTGGTCTATATGAATCTAGAGTTAGAATGTTTAGTTCCATACAATTATTTAAAAAAAAATATATATTTTTAAGAAGTGATACTCTTTTTTATTAAGCTGTACTCTTTATTAATCCTATCTGAAGTCAAATATACTCTATTCCTTCTTAAAAAAGTTGGCAACCCTATGTGTAAGGTACGGTAAGCTGTCTAGGGATTCCCTCACGATTTAAGTAGTCATCAAATTTCCGGTTAACATATTCTCGGCCGTTGTCTGTATGCACTCGCTTTGAACTGTCTAAAAATCTCAAATGCTTGGCTTTTTTTTCCATAAAATAAACAAAAATCTTACGAGTGAAATCATCCACGAACGTGATGAAATATTTTGCACCACCAAGCGATGAAACGTTCATCGGCCAGCACACATCACTATGTATAATGTGCAACACAACACACTTCGACTGGATTTGTCCAATTTTTTTGTAAACGGTAACGCGCTTATTTTACCTTTCAAGCAAATGTCACACTCGAAATTTTTCACTTTACGAGTATAAACATTCATGCCCCGCACCATGTTTTCCTTTGACAGCAGTTTGAAAGCTTTTATATTTAAATGGCCATACCGTCTATGCCAGCCGTGTATACTTTCATACTTATTTACTGCCATAGCACACTGTTCCGTTTTAGAATA